>JAXQQM020087367.1:0-313534 GCA_034641835.2 Pinus albicaulis
TCATTTTCTGATTTCTTAGGGAAGGTGAATTTTGAAGGTCTATTTGAGGAAATGATTCATGTGAAGAAGATTAACGAAGGTCGGTGGAGGGTGATGGAGGTGTGTGAGGAGGATTTTGAGATGATGATACCTTATCTTTTTAGAAAAACATATGCACATGAAGGAAAAGTTCAAAATACCTCTTTAAAAGGCCTCCACGGCAGAAAAAAAAAAGCTCGGAAAACCTTGTCGGGCAGCTCGGGTCACTCCTGAATGTAGAATAGTGAAATTTAGGAGTGCAACACGGATTACACATGGGCGTGCGGTCTGTGTGGTGTTTCACGGAGACGACGCGGGAGCGCCAACGTAGAAATAGGCTTTTTGTCGCCAGAGTGTTTTGGAGGCCTTCCACAGATGCTAGAAATTAGGCTCGTGATAGCTCGTTGCAAATATTAACCTATCTGATTTCCAAATATACAATTTTTTTCCTAAATGAAGTTGATTTGCCTTGTCAAAAGTTGATTTTTCCATCACTGTTCAAAAAGTTCTGAGTGATGGTGTAGAAATGTAGAGTGCTGGTGTAGACAACTTTTGGAGGCCTTACACAATTCCAAATTGAGCTCATGATAGCTAATTGGAAATATATAAAAGTATAGTTGTCATTTGACTCATTAAGAAAGTCATTTGGACACTCTAGATATGAGAAAAACGGATTTTACCAAGGTCACTCCAGTAGTGCAGAAATTCTCTCGTGACACTTGTATTTTTGACATTTCTCTGAAACCATGATACCTGTGTAAAAAATGAATGAGGTTTTTATTCTCAGCCCTATTATGGAAAAAAACCACTCTCACTTTGGCCAAATTAGTCTCTGTTTGGCCAGAAACATATTTTTAAGAAAAAATGGCCCTAGGTGTGGAAAATGACTTGGGCCTTGGAATGAATTCTTGGAAAATGATGGAGGCATGATGTTTATGAGTTGGCATGGCTTCATGATTGCTGATATGACCTACCATATGGATATTCTCCTCTGATTCCTCTTTTCCATAGCAAACCCTAGCTTAGTTGGAAGAGGAAATTAGGGTTTTGTGTAGGGGATTTAGGACTGCCTTGTAGAGGGAATGGAATGAAGGGGTTAAGGGTTTTATAAATTCTTGGGGAGATTTTTGGGTATAGGGATAGATGTTAGGGCGTAGGGGAAAGTGTAATTTCAAGGATTGAGCGAGGGGAAGGGGTCTAAAAGGGAAAAACACAGGCCTAGTCTCGAAAAGTGTCAAATTGTGGCAATAGACTAGGTTTTGAAGAAAAATGATGATTTTGAGGGATAGGAGTGATTGGGAGTGTTTATGAAGGTATATTAAGGATAGGAGGAGGTTTAAGAGCATCAAGATACAAGCCTTGTTTTTTTTTTAATCATGGAGGTCATGAAACCAAGAAAAATGCCCTCAAAAACCCTAGTTGGATAATGGAGTCATAGGCAAGAGACAAACAGAGTAACGAGATTTATGGGTGTGAAAATGGGACAGAGATGAGAGGCATGGGTCCATGAGGGGTCTTTCGTGAATGAAAGGTTGACTATGACATGATAGATTAGTAGAACAGTGAAAATTTTATCTAAGGATAATGAAGGCAGTGAGATTTCTAGAACTCACAAGATTCATGAATTTTGTTTCTAGAAATATAGGATAGAAATTTAGTCATCTAAAAAGGAAAAAAATTACTGATGACTAACAAAGGAGTTAGAGTTCAATTAAGCATGTGTGATTCTTAATTTGTAGCAATCAAGGTCACTTATCTAAGGTTGTTTTCACAGTAGTTTGTAACTCTTGAAGGAACTAAGAGAAGGTCGCTACAAAGGAGATTTCACAACTCTATGGTCATCCAGTTAACTGATCAATCAACCCAAAATAGCTAGTGCATGTAGAGAATTTGAGTTCCCTAGGCTTGGTGGAGATTCCAAGGCAGTGTAACATCAATTATAGACTAATCTTGAGTGTACAGGTGTTGCATGCAGCCAAATGATCAACCTAAGGAATTGTGCAATCCATTTTGGAGGAATTCCTAAATAATAGGGGCCTAATTCCTCAAGTAACAGTGCAAGGAAATAGGAGCTTAAGCAGAGGCAGAAATTGACTAAGTCTAGGTCAGAGCTTCTCAGTGAGCAGAGAGATAGGTTATGCACTTGCAGGTTGTGCTCAGTTGAGAAAAGCAATTGTAATACAACTCTATTCATTTGATTAATGCAAACAGGCATTGAGGTTTCTAGCATTTATTTCCCCATGAACAACATCATTTACATGTATGTGATTTCTTATTGCATGTCTAATTTTTTTTCAAATTGTGAATTAAAGTCTTTAGAGTAGTAGAGGAGGTGAGCAAGAGATAGTTTGAGTTCTCAGGATTTTGATTAAAACTTGAAGGACTGGCTGTGACATTCATCCTGACTTATACACTCTCCTCCTTTCACCCCCCCTCCCCCTCTTTTTGCCCTCTCGTCTCATCCTTCCTATTTATCTCTCTCTTTCTCTCTCCTACCTCCCTCTCCCTCTTTCTCTCACTCCCTCTATCTCTCCACTATAACTCTATGTCTTTTGTTTTGCCTTCCATATATCTAGAGTTAATATATATTGTAACTTCTTGTTTTAATTCTTTTATTTTTTAATTATTGCTACATGATTTGTTATGACACATTCAGAATTAGAAACGAATGAGGCATTTGTTAATGACATTAACACGTGACTCTTATTTAAAGATTTAATTAAATGATAATTTTGTTTGAGTAAAAGGTGAAAGTAACTGTGTGGTAAAATATTCCAAGAAACCCAGGAAGAGTTTGATATAGTTCTGACAGTTACCTTCCCAAAAGGATTTAAGGAAAAATCCTAAGAGGGAATGGGGTTCTGTGCAGAAGAGTTAGAGGGTTTGCATTGGATGCTTATTTTAAGTTTCCAGAGCTGGTGGGAGTACCAGTGGAACTCAAGAATTCACCCTAGAGAAGTAAGAGTGGATTTCCATGTCCTGAGGTCAGACTTTTTCTCTCAGAAAATTACCTCTGACCTGGTGAGGAGAAAGGGGGGGTAGAGGACGTAATCACCTCGCTCAAGGTTGGGTGGACCGACAGTTACTGAGGAAAAAACTGTACTCTAAAATAGGTACAAATGCACATAAGTTTATTGTTTAATGTTTGCAGTTAGAGTTGAAAATTTTATAGTACATCAAATAAATGCGAACATATTTATGCTTCTGAATATCTATGTATTGGAATAAGAACAATGATTTTATCATGCATTTTATTCTAGAAAATAGTTGGGAATGCTTATATATTTACATAGGAAAGGAAAGATACAGGTAGGAATTAAATACTGTATATACTCTCTGTGGGGTAAAAGAGAAAAATTAAAAAGATGAAGCATAAACTTTCTCTTTCTTAACCCTCCTACTATCTGTGAAAATAATGTAGAAATATAGATGACTGTGCTGAATAATTAAAAGTATTTTTTACTAGAATGATTATATAGAATATATGTGGTTGTAGCGAATTTGGAAGGATATACATGTTACCATAATGAAGTGTAAATTAGAAACTACTGCAAGAATTATGTGAACAATACACAAGCTACATAATTGAATAATGTGAATTACAAACTACCATAGTAAAAATGAGAAAGCACGAACTATTGTAACTAAATATTATGCAAAGTAGCATATACTGTAGAAATATAGATACTACTTCCAAATGGAGGAGATAACATATAATGTATGGGAGAACCGGTCGGTTGTGGGCTTAGAACCAGAACCCTGGTAACACGATCTCGCTCCGGTCCCAACAAACTCTCGCTAACAAAGGGGGGCATAGCAAGTAATAAATGATTTATTACATACGTTAACCAATTTAGAATGCCACAATTAGAGAAGAATGAGAAACGTTAAACAAAACTATGTAACAATAAATTATTAGACTTCAAGAATGGGATTGAACAAAGTCCTTGACCATATAAGAAACTAAATCTTGCTAGAAGAAATCATTGCGGCATATCAACCATTATTAACAGTGGAGTTTGAAAACGAATTAGACAACAAACTAACGTAACTGCGAATGAACCCATAATATCACGAAATCAACTATGTAGACACTATTAGCATTACTGAGAACTGAACATAAGTACATTTATAATTGAAAAACATAAGCGTAGCTTTGGAACTTAAATCATTCTTAAAACAGTTCTGGAAAATGGGGATAATCCCGATTACCACATATTGAAAAAGGGCTGAGCCCAAAATGGAGCACATTCAATCCAAAAACCCCAAATTTAAAACTAAAAATTTAACTGGGTTCCAAGCACCTGACAGCCAGAAAACCTCACCTACAAGATAAGTAGAGGAAGGTCGAATGTTACTGTGTGAAACATTTTGGATAGAGCACCAAGAGAAAGGGGAATAGCTCTTACCATCAACAAGGAATCGAGCCAACATTGAGACTATGTGCTGGAATGTTCCAAGATTACTGGACGGTACCTAGCCAGTTTCCAAACAGAAAACCATTTACGTAGAGTTAGAAAATGCGAAAACTCAAGGATTAAAACAAATAGAAAAACCCATGTTCATATTTATTCTGTGCGAAATACTATGAGGAAAAACTGGCAATGAATTCTTACTACAGAATCACGTGTATGTGTAAGTCTATCGGAGATAATGGCAACCTTCTCAAACCATGGGGTTGATGTAACCAGCTGTGAGCCAACACTCAGGCCGGAGGATGAAAGAATCTGCATTGTTGCGGATTGACCTGTGGAGCGTTACACAGTTCATCTTCAGAGTTGTCTATTAGCATTGCAAGAAATTAGCAACAGGAAACAATAAATCACATAGCCATGAGGTTGGAAGAGCTCTCGCGGTAGGGGCATGGTCGACGAATACGCAGTTGCAGAGCCGAGCTCCCCGCAACGTGTAACACAATAATGGAAACTATGGTGGGAGGTGGGGGTGGGTGGTTACCCTAACCCACCTCATCATCTCGAAGCTTCTTCGATCACGATGAGCATTAATCCAATGATGGAGAGGGTGCCAGCACAACCAGATAGATGGAGTCTGTAATGCTACCCGAGGCATGGCTTTAATTACTGGAGTAAATTACGAGACCAATCCATTGAAATATAAAACTATAATATTAACAATCAATGTAATCTGTAGGTACGAGCTATAAACTTTGGTATAATTTAGTTTGAATTAAGCTAGCTGGCGAACGCATGAATAGATCTATGGGGTACCCAGGAGTTTAATGCCTGTACCAATATTTCAGATTTGTGGATTGCGTACCCGAATGTGATCAATTCCGTTTAGAATAAAACAAGGAATGATTAACTTAAGCTAAAGAGAACCATGGAATAATGTAAATCCGAGTATACGTTATTATTTGCAAGTGAATAAGTATGAGATGTAATATAAATCTAATTCAGTTTAGTGTATGGTTTCCATGTGTGTATTTTGATTTTTTTTTTAAATGGTAAATGTAGGTGAATAAGAAGGTAAGTGTTACAAGTGGTATCAGAGCATAAGTTACAAACTGGGGCCAAATGTGCTAGAACCATACTATATTTTTTTGTTATGAATTTTATTAACATTAACTTAATACTGTGTTAAGTACAGGAATAGGTTACTGCAATCCACCATGAGAAGGGAATCAAGTCAACACCCACCCATAAACATGGGAGAGACTCATCCTGTGACCAATCCTGAAGTCAGTCCTGAATTGTGGGTGTAGATAAGTGTGGAACAGCACCAACAGACAAGCAGAATGTTGGAAGAACAAAAACAATAGACAAATAAGTTGTTGGATACTGTACAACAGTTACAAAAAGAAATGCTTAAAGTTCACAATGACAATTAAAGGTTGATGAGAGAACAAGAGAGGATATTGAAGAGTTTGTCGAATAGACAGAATCCTCCCAGTGGACAACCTAGCCCTGAGAGAAATACTCAGGAAAACAGAGAGTAATTCCAGGCAATACATGACCATGTGGAAGGCAACCGAATGCCAAGAAGTCATAAAAGTCAAACATATAATGAGTTGGAATCAGGAAATGTCATAGAAGAGCAAGAGTTGAAGAAGAAAAAGGTGGAATTGCAGGGAGAATTTCAGAAGATCAAGCCTCCTATCTTTGATGGAGAAGCGGAGGAAATGGCAGAATCTTGGATAATAAATATGAATAAGTACTTTCAAGTGTATGAGTATAACATCAAACTTAAATCTCGCATGGACACCTACCAACTGCGGGAGAATGCAACGCTATGGTGGGAGGATTTGAAGAATGTATGAGGAGTGGAAGATCAAAATGTGACTTGGGATGAGTTTCAGTAGTACTTTAAAGACAAGTATCTGACTGAAAGATTTTATGATGAGAAATCTTGAGAATTTCATGATCTGAAACTGGGCCAAATGACTATGGACAAATTTATTACAAAATTCACGTCTTTATTAAGATATGTACCTTACCCGCGTGGAAAAAAAATCCAAGGTGCAACGTTTTTTGAGCAGTTTTCCAATTCATATGAAATAAAGAATTGAGTTCATGAATCCGAAAACCATGGATGAAGTGATTAGGAAAGCGTGAATGTGCTATTAGCAGTCCAAGGAAAAGGGAAAAGCTGGGAAAAGTTGGCCACCTCGAAAGGGGAAGAAAATTTTTACCAATAAAAAAAAATAGCAGATCAAGCAATTTCAAGAATTCTACAAGACATCCACTCAACAAACTTAATGGAAAAAACCAAACTAGAACCAAGTGGATAGGGGAGGAAAGGCCTAATGAAGCTTCTAGTAGACCCAATATTGGGAAACCCTAGAAACCTCCGTTGCAATGCTGGGGATGTGGAGAAGGACATTATTTCAAGAACTGCCCACAGCAAGGAAGGAATGAGGTGGTAGAAAATCTGCAAGAAGCATCCACGGTGGGGGATGTAGCTCGAAACATACCCAGAATCAATGCAACACTGGAGGATCGACAAGCAGATTACCAACCAACCATGATAGAATTAGAAGGTAATATTCAAACCCGAGCTGTTTCTATTTTATTTGATCCTGGTGCAAACTTGAGTTACATACACCCTCGTGTAGTAGAAAGCAGTAAGTTGCAGGACCAGAAATTTAAAAATCCATGGCTGGTACAACTGGCTACAGGGACTAGAAGGCATATTCTTACTAAGGTACCCAATTGTGAATTGAGTATTTGGGACCAGCATATAATTGTGGAACTCAATGTTCTACCACTGGGGTCTTATGATATATTGTTGGGGATGGATTGGATGGAGAGACATTGGTCCTTAGTGGACTGTAAGAATAAGGTCATATATTTTAAGTCTAATGATGGATCAAGAGAGGAATTGCAGGGCATCAAAAAGCCTTTGAAGCTGCGACCCATTACTGCATCACAGCTAAGTAAATGTATAAGGAAGGGTTTCCAGCTTTATGCAATTCAAGTTGGATTCACCAACACAAAAGATAAGACCGCTATGGTTGGAAAATATTCCTATTGTACAAGAATTCCAAGATGTTTTCCTTGAGGAGATTCTAGGGTTGCCACCAAAAAGAGACATATATTTTACTATTGAATTAATACCTGGGGCAGCATCTGTGCCCCAGAAACCATACAAAATGAGTGTACCGGAGTTAACAGAGTTAATATGCAATTGCAGGAATTGATGGATAAAGGTTATATTCGGCCAAGTGTGTCCCCATGGGGAGCACCGGTGTTGTTCGTAAGAAAGAACGATGGTACTATGTGTATGTGCATGGATTATCATCATCTCAACAAGCTGACTATTAAAAACAAGTACCCTCTACCGCACATCGATGATTTGTTTGACCAAGTCAAAGGAGATACAAAATTCTCCAAAATTGACTTAAGGTTAGGCTACCATCAGATCCGTATCAAGGATGAAGATATAAGCAAGACCGCTTTTCGTACTAGGTATGGAAATTATGAGTTTGTGGTGTTACCGTTTGGGTTAACCAATGCACCAACAACATTTATGAGCTTAATGCATGGAATATTTCACCCGTATTTGGATAAATTTGTGTTAATTTTCATTGATGATATACTCATTTACTCCAAGGATATGGAGGAGCACAAGGAATATCTGCACATTGTGCTGAAAATGCTAAGAGAGCATCAACTCTATGCCAAGTTTAGTAAATGTGATTTCTTTAAGGAGTAGATCCAATACTTGGGGCATGTGATTTCAGCTGAAGGGATAGCTATGGACCTGGAAAATATTGAGACAATTATGGAATGGAGGGTTCTAAAGAACGTAGCAGATATATGTTCGTTTATGGGTTTGGTTGGATACTACCTATGATTTATAAATGGCTTCTCCAAAATAGCTTATCGTATTACCTCTTTGCAAAGGAAAGGACAGGTTTTTAAATGGACTCAAGAATGTTAAAATAACTTTGAGTTATTAAATGAGTTGTTAAGTATTGCTCCTGTCTTGAAGGTAGCAGATCCAAGAAAAGAATTCGAGGTATGTACTGATGCATGCAAGGAGGGTGTAGGAGCAGTGTTGACTTAGGAAGGAAGAGTCATAACCTATGAGTCTAGGAAGTTGAAGGATCATGATCAGAGATATTCGACATATGATTTGGAGCTAACAGCAGTTGTGCATGCCTTACAAATATGGAGGCATTATCTGCTAGGGAAAAGATTTGTGCTGAGGACCAATCATAATAGTTTAACCAACTAATTTAAGCAGGCTGATTTGAATGCCCACCAAGCTAGATGGAATGTGTTTCTTAGTGAATTTGATTTCGATATTCAGCATGCGAAAGGGAAAGAGAACAAGGTGGCGGATGCCTTAAGCAGAAAACTGCATGACATTTATGAACTTTATTTCAACCAGAATGAATTTAATTTTCAAAAACAGATTTTGGAAGTAGCAACGGAGGACCCAGAATATCAGAATTTGTGGCAGCAAGTAAAAAATGATGAAAGACGAGGGAAGAAGTTCGAATATGAACTCAATGAAAAGCAACTTCTTGTTTTTCAGAAGAGGATATATATCCCCAATCAAAATAATCTAAAAATAATTATTTTGGATGAGTTATCATAGGAGCACCTATGCTGGGCATCTGAGATATCAAAATATGTTAACAAAAATGAGAAAATACTACTCTTGGCCGAGAATACGAAGGGACATAGCAGAATATTTGACCAAGTGTCTAGAGTGTCAACAAATTAAGGTGGAGCATCAACACCTTGCGGGATTTCTTCAACCAATTCCAGTGCCTGAATGGAAGTGGGAAGTCATTTCCATTGAACTTATCACTGGGCTACCTAGAAACAAAAATCATAATGATTCAATTATGGTGGTAGTCGATAGACTTAGAAAAGTGGCACACTTTATCCCTATTCAATCTACCTATAAGACAGTGCAAATTGCTAACATTTTTATGAAGGAGATCTTCAGATTGCACGGTATACCCCGAGCAGTCATTTTAGATTGTGATGTAAAGTTTACATCAACATTCTCAAAGATGCTATTTAGTGGGTTGGGAACGTAGATACAATTTAGTACTGCCTACCAAATGGATGGGCAAACAGAGAGGGTAAATCAAGTTTTAGAAGACATGTTGTGCATGTATGTGATGCAACAACCAAAGAAATGGAGGAATACCTGCATTTGGTTGAGTTTTCATACAATAAATATTATCAAGAATCTCTTAAGATGAGCCATTTCGAAGCATTGTATGGGAGACAATGTTGGACTCCTATAAACTTGAGTAGCCCAGAGAATAAGATGATTCTTGGACCAAATATGTTAGAAGAGATGGAGCGGGAAGTGAAGAAAATGAGGCAGAATTTGAAGGCGGAACAAGACCAAAAAAAGGTTTACACGGACATAAAAAGAACCTTTCGGGAATTTGCAATGGGGGACCATGTGTATGTGAAGATTAGACCAAAGAAGAGGACTTTGCGATGGAATGCTTGTGCCAAGTTGGATTCCCGCTACTGCAGACCCTTCGAGGTCTTAAAGAGGATAGGGCCAGTGGCCTATCGATTGGCTTTACCAAGCCATATATTAGTGCACAATGTAATTCACGTGTCTTTATTGAAGCGTTATGTACACGATTACAAGCACATCATACATTGGCAGGGTATACACGTAGAACCGGAGCGCGAGTTCCTGGTAGAACCATGGCATATCCTATATCAGAGAGAAATAACGCTCCAGAAGTGAGTCATCCCCCAAGTTAAAGTGCAGTGGAAGAAATTTGGCCCAGAGGAGGCTACTTGGGAAGACGAAAAAGTTGTGTATGAGGCTTATTCAGAGATGTTATTAGAAAACGAGTAACATCGAGGACGATGTTTCTTTTAGTGGGAGAAGATGTAACTTCTTTTTTTTATTCTTTTAACTTTTACTTATTGTTACATGAGTTGTTATGACACATTCAGAATTAGAAATGAATGAGGCATTCGTTAATGACGTTAACACATGACTCTTATTTAAATATTTAATTAAATGATAATTTTTTTTGAGTAATAGGTGAAAGTAACTATGTGGTAAAATATTCCAAGAAACCCAAGAAGAGGTTAAGATAGTTTTGACAGTTACCTTCCCAAAAGGATTTAAGGAAAAATCCTAAGAGGGAATGGGATTATGTGCATAAGAGTTAGAGGGTTTAGCATTGGATGCTTATTCTGAGTGTCCAAAGCTAGTGGGAGTACCAGTGGAACTCAAGAATTCACCCTAGAGAAGTAAGACTGGATTTCCAAGTCCCGAGGTCAAACTTCTTGTCTCAGAAAATTACCTCTGACCTGGTGGGAATCAAGGGGGGAGTAGAGGTCGTAATCCCCTCACTAAAGGTTGGGTGAACCGACAGTTACTGAGGAAAAACCTGTACTCTAAAGTAGGTACATGTTAGGTCTCCATAGTTTGCAAGATTGGAAAGAAAAAATGCTACAGAGCCTACATCAAAACCACTTTGGAATCCTAGGATATAGCCCTCCTATATTTAGAGAGGGATCTCTCTATATGAGTGTTTTCAAAGATATTTCTTTAAGGTTTATGATATGATATTAGACTAGCTATGAAGTACAAGGGTTTTGTTTGTTTTTGGTTGGGATGGATATCATCAAAATGAAGGAAGTATGTTTGAGGGGTAAAGGTGTGAGAAGGTTGAAAGAATGGTTTAGTTTATAGGATAGGTAAGAAACAATATCAATCCATTGGGCTATGGATTCACAAAAGGATTTAATTCCACAACAAGTTTCAAGTGCGGTCTATGGGGCAAGTAATCTATATCAAAGGGTTTCTTTTAAGTTGATTTTGTGGTATGGAACATTAAAAATGTTGTGAAAAAAGCAAAGCTAATAGCCATTTAAGAATCTATTAACTTCACTAAACAAGAAAAGCCTTTCAACGTAACTGTTTGAACCAAGCCAAAGGATAGGGCAAACCATAGACTTCTTTGGGCAAACTTTTCAGAAAGTAGAAAACATATAAGAGAACAAACGGTAGCCTAAGATTAGGTAAGGACTTTGAACCTATCCTTCTTTTGGCATACTCTTAGGGAACTTTTCAAAGCTACTGTTGCAGATAAACTAGAGGATAGGGCTAACCATAGAATTCCCTAGTTCAAATTTATTTAGCATAATTTTCAAGAACTTTCAAAGACAATATCTCAAGTTGTACTCAGGAAACATAGGCTCACCAACACTTCACTAGTTATACTCTATTGAATTATCCTCAAAGAAACAATTAGAAGAAAACATAAAGATAAAGATTTATTAGTGAGAAATAGGGTAATTTACAGTAAATCCTAATCTATATTTTTTGTTATTTATCAGAGAAAATGGACAGTATGGAAAACATGAGAAAAATGACAATTACAATAAGAAAAACATCACCATTGAGATAGACCAGGATTCCATAAATCAGCTTGTATATTTGATGTTCAAACCAGTTGCAATCTTCAAGTCCAGTAGGTCTTTACAGCTTCAAATTTCTCTTCTCAGCTTATCTTTCTTCAATTACAAAACAAAGCTTCAACATCCTCAATAGCTATTAACATTCAATGAATATTCAACCAACATTTACAATGGACTCCTCTTATGGAATTTATAGATGAATTAAGGAGGTGGAGTGAAAGAAAGGGTTATTTGTTCAATTAATACATAGTAAATTCTTCTCGGCCTTGTGGAGCCTTATGGAGAAGTTTTCATATGTTTTAACTTTGTTAATTGATTTTTACGTTAATTTTCATCAACTTTAGTCACTTTTGTTGACTTTTGAGGCTTTTGGTAGGCTGGAAATTACTTAGGAGTTGTCTTTGGCAAATATCTCTGACTGTGCATCAACTTTGTATTCTTTTGAGGAAAACAAACTTGTAGGTGGCATTTTGATCTCTGGAGGAGTAATTTCTTTGGTGATTTGGCATTTGAAGCATTCATTTGGGTGATCTGTCTGCTTTGTGGCTTTAAACACTGATTTAGGCCTTTGATATGCGTTAGGCCTCCTTTAATCATATTTCTTCTTTAATAATGTGTCTTTATCCTTTATTCTTTAGATCAAACCTTGAAATCTTCAGGCTTTAGGCTTTAATCCTTTAAATTTGATCTTCATCTTTAATCTCTGATGGGTCTTCACTGTTGGCTGTAAAAGTGGCAGTGATGCATTGGAGGACCTTACTGTGTAACCAATATACGCGATATGTTGATTTAATCGTGGAAGTTCGGCCCTTTTGGTCCCTTTTATCTTTGATCGAGTCACAGAGGATCGTCATCCTAGGCCATGTCCCTTTACTGGACAGTGGGACAGCTTTATAGCTTATCTTCCATTAAAACTTGCAAACAAACAGAAACATATGATAAAATCTTGCGTTGCTGGGGTTAAACTACTTTAGAGGGCTTTGCGGAGGGCGAAAGAGGAGTGCGGAAGAAGGAGAATGCATCAGGATGGATTCCATGGAGGAAACCATGAAAAACAAGGTTCAAATCTGCTTGTGGCACGAAAAAAGGGATAGGTGGTTTTGGAAAACCGGAGATAGTTTTCACACGGAGTTAGAGCGGTAAGTGGTTTTGAGCCAGGGGAATGCGATACGCGTCAATGGCTGACACGTATGCCTTTGAAAACCGCCCATTTCGCGCTCGCGATGCACGTTCAGGAGGTTTGTTGAAATGGAACATGAAATGGCCCAACAGCCGTTAAATCTTCAGGCTAGAGATCTAAGGCTGAGAATGAATGCGACAGGAGATAAAAAGCATGGCGAAAGAAGAAGGTGGGGTCGAGTTGACGTAAGCCAATTTTTCACATAGAGGAAAGGCTTGAAGTCAGGTAAACATTGGTTTACAGTGATAAAGTGTAATAATCCAGATGGGGGTGAAATACATAAGAAAAAGGTGAAAGTGGGAGGAATCGAAGGCGCTCACCGGTGAGACCAGGAGGTGATGTCACCGCGGGGGGACTGGGTGTACGAAAGAAAAACTTAGGGGTGTGCCTCCACAGTGAATCTCAACTGTGGATCTTAGATTTGCCATGGTCAAAAGGGTCAATAGCGAGGGCAATGGGGAGTACAGACCACCTTGGTTAGGTGCCTCTGCAGTGATCCTGAGCGGTTGATTAGGAGGAAATGGATGGCAGCAATTAACTTTGGAGAAGCGGGGATATATCGCGGAAAAACACTGTCGGGGTGAGAATTTTACAAAGGGAAGGGGTTGATTTGTGGTTTGAATGGGAGTCGTTGGGTCGGGAGGATCAACGGTGAGGATTGAATAGGGACATCAGCAGAGAAAAAGGGCTTGAGAACGAGGAAATGGGAATTTGCGAGGTGTGATGGCCGATGGCCGATAAGAGGGGCAATTGCGATGGGGAAGCGCCGATGCGATGAGGTGCGATGGATGAAGGGTCGTCCAATCAAGATTGAGATTGATGGCGGAGATGTGATCGAAGCATCGCATATCGGCGGTCCAGGCAGGAGGATTTTTAGATTTGTGATGTGCCGATGAGCGTGGGCCGTCCGATCTGGAGGATCGGCGGTCCAAATTTCATCGGCAGGAAACCAAAAGCGGAAGGGAAAATGGGAATGTGCCGATGCGATGGAGCGGTAGCTGTCGGATCTGAGGAAGATCGACGATCCAGATTTCATCGGCGGATCGGCCATCGGAATAAAAAGGGAAAAGGGAAGCGGAATTTAGAAATTACGATTCGCTGACCCCCGATGGGCTTAGCGCTTGGTCACGGAGCGGGTCGTATGGATAAAAAAGGGGTTACGGCCTAAGCCGAAAAGCGCTTAAGGCCTTATATGTAAAAATGAAGGTTTTAGGTTGAAAATGGAGGTTTTTTAAGGAATTTGAGGGTTTCGATAAGGGGAAAAAAGGGATTCAAACCTTAATAAAAGGATTTTATAAGGTTTAAAGGGGAATTTAAGGAAAAATGAAGGGTAAAAATGGGGAAAATGGGTGAAATGAAGGGGTTTTTAGAGGGATTTTTCCAAAGGAAAAAGATGATGGGAAATGGGTCTGAAAACAGTCTTTTTATAACAGCAAGGTTTTCCTTTGAAGGTTTTGAATGAAGATTTGATCTTTGAGGATAAAGAACATAGAGAGGCTTCAAGAAGTCACAATTTTGCTTAAAACTTGTTTCTTGAAGACTAAAGACCTGTTTTAGCCATCATCAATTATGACAAAATTTTATTGATGGCTAACAAAAGACAAATGCACTTAAGTTTATTGTTTAATGTTTTCCGTTAGAGTTGCAGATTTTTTAGTACAAAGAAAAGAAATGTGAACATATTTATACTTCGAATATCTATGCATCGAACAAGAATGTTGAATTTATCATGCATTTTATTCGAAAATAGTTGGGAATGCTTATATATTTACATAGGAAAGGAAAGATGCAGTAGGCATTAAATATCGTATATACTCGTTGTGTGGTAAGAGAGAAAATTAAAAATATGAAGCAAAAAATCTCTTCTTCCTTAACCCTCCCGCTATCTATGAAAATAATGTAGAAATAACACGAACGTGTCAATAAGTAAAAGTATTTGTTACTAGAATGATTATATAGAATATATGTGGTAGTAGCAACCGGGAAAGATATACATGTTACCGTAATGAAGTGTAAATTAGAAACCACCGCAAGAATTATGTGAGCAATACACAAGTTACATAAGTGAATAATGTGAATTACAAACTACCATAGTAAAAATGAGAAAGCACTTCCAACTACCGTAACTAAATGTTATGCAAAGTAATGTATACCGTAGAAAGTTGGATATTACTTCCAAATGGAGGAGATAACATATAATGTATGGGAGAACCTGGCTGCTTGTGGGTTTAGAACCCAACCCGCAAGAATGTGGTCCCCGTTCCGATCCCAACAAACTCTCGTCGAAATAATGGGAGGTATAGCAATAAATATTATTACATACGTTAACCAATTTAGAATGCCTCAAATGGAGAAGAACGAGAGACGTTAAACAAAATTGTGCAACAATAAATTATTAGACTTCAAGAACGGGATAGAACAAAGTCCTCGACTACATAAGAAACTAAATCTTGCTAGAAGAAATCATTGCGGCATACTTCAACCATTATTAATAGTGGAGTTCGAAATGAATTAGACAGAAATCAACATAACGTAATGAACCCATAATATCATGAAATTGACTGTGTAGACGCAGTTAGCATTACTGAGAACTGAAGATAAGTACATTTATAATTGAAAAACATAAGCATACCTTTGGAACTTAAATCCTTCTTAAAACAGTTCTCGAAAATGGGGATAATCCCGGTTGCCACATATTGAAATAGGGTCGAGCCCAAAATGGAGCACAGTCAATCCAAAAACCCCAAATTTAAAACTAAACATTTAACTGGGTTCCAAGCACCCGAAAACTAGAAAACCTCTCATGCAAGATAAGCAGAGGAAGGTCGAATGTTATTGTGTGAAAAATTTTGGACAGAGTACCAAGAGAAAGGGGAATAGCTCTTACTGTCAACAAGGAGAATCAAGCCAACGTTGAGACTACGTGCTGGAATGCTCCAAGATTACTGAACGGTACCTAGCCAGTTTCCAGACAAAAAACCATTTACGCAGAGTTAGAAATGCGAAAACTCAAGGATTAAAACAAATAGAAAAACCCATGTTCATATTTATTTTGTGCGAAATACTATGAGGAAAAACTGGAAATGAATTCTTACCACAAAATCATGTGTATGTGGAAGTCTATCGGAGACAATGGCAACCTGCTCGAACCATGGAGTCGTTATAACCAGTGGTGAGCCAACACTTGGGCCAGAGGATGAAAGAACCTGCATCGTTGCGGATTGACCTGCGGAGCCCATCCCATGGCACCAAAAGGGTTACAAAATTCATCTTCAGAGTTGTCCATCAACGTTGCAAGGAAAGTAGCAACAGGAAACAATAGCTCACATAGCCATGAGGTTGGCAGAGCTCTCACAGTAGGGGCACCGCCGACGAATACGCAGTTGCAGATCTGAGACTCCCTGCAATGCGTAACACAGCAATGGAAACTGTGGCGGGAGGTGGGGGTGGGTGGTTACCCTAACCCACCTCATCAGCCCGGAGCTTCGTCGATCACGATGAGCATCAATCCAACGATGTAGAGGGTGCCAACACAACCAGACAGATGGAGTCCGTAACGCTACTCGAGGCATGGCTTTAATTACTGGAGTAAATTACGAGACCAGTCCATTGAAATATAAAACTATAATATTAACAGTCAATGTAATCTGTAGGTACAAGCTATAAACTTTGGTATATTTTAGTTTTAATTAAGCTAGCTGGCGAACGCATGAATAGATCTATGGTGTACCGAGGAGTTTAATGCCTATACCGATATGTTAGATTTGCGGAATTGCGAACCCAACTCTGATCAATTTTGTTTAGAATAAAACAAGGAAAGATTAACCTAAGCGGAAGAGAACCATGGAATAATGTAAATCCGAATATACGTTATTATTTGCAAGTGAATAAGTATGAGATGTAATATATATCTAATTCAGTTTAGTGTATGGTTTCCATGTGTGTATTTTGATTTTTTTTTTTTAAATGGTAAATGTAGGTGAATAAGAAGGTAAGTGTTACATATATTATGATGACAAAATTTATAATAAAACTACATCAAATTAATATTTTCAAATATTACAATTTTGATGTGGAAATTTTTGTCTTAAAAATTTTAATATATTTTAATATATCAATTAAATATAGTTTTCCTTTTAAAAATTTATTTTATAAATATTTAATTAAAAGAAATATTAAAGGATTTTGAAACAAGATTTTCCATCCTCGTGTTGAATTAACTTTTTTATTTTAATTTAAGAAATAGTATGAAATTTAGTAAAGAGTAATGATATTTAAATTTTTAATTAATTTAGAATTTTAATATGGTAATTTTTTTTGAAAATAAATTTATAATCCAAATACATGAGATAATTGTAATAAGACATTATTTCTATATTTTATATAGTTATTTAGATTTTTATTTTAACGTGAGTGAACACAATTATTTTTTAATTTACTAACAAAAATATTATTTTAGTATTTCTAAATTAAGCTCTCATATTCGACTAACCGTAAACAAACCTTAAATGGCGCACAATTATCATACCAACCCAACTCTGAAAAAACAAGTGATAATTGAGAATCGAATAAATATTAATAATATCAATGCAGAGGCCTTATTAAAATTGTCCGCCAAATCAGTAAATACAAATGTTTTCAAAAACCACATCAATTAAGTATATTACAAGTCTGACACATGCCGTCCCTGAAATTAAAAATAAAGAAAATCAATTTTATTATCATTTGGCGGAGACCTCACTCTCCTTAATCTTACAATCGATTGGCGGAGACCTGACCGCATTCGATCTGGCGACAGTTTCTCCCTTATACTCTGATGTTTCAAGCGCTGCATAGAGTGTGAAGTGCAGGCCTTGTGAAGGTGCCGTCCAAAAATAAATTAGCGATTTCTCCATAAGCGGCATCTGTCAAATGAACTCCATCCCAGTTGAAATATTGTGCAGGATTTGCACAGGGAACTGCTGACCCTACGCCACAAGGTACTTGAGGATCGTAATTATACGGCCCACCCGCTCCACAGCATGCGTCTAAAGCCTTTGCCCCCAATGCTGAACAGGAAATCAAAATTTCTCTCAAATGTCTAAGAGTATATCTATTTTTTTGGTAAAGATCAAAGGAAAATAAAAATCTGTCAAAATCCTGCAAGTTTCATCTTTCATTTACTTACCAGATAGATGTGGAGAAATCAAAATTTCTCTAAAATGTCTAAGAGTATATCTAATTTTTCAGTAAAGATCAAAGAAAAATAAAAATCTGTCATAATCCTGCAAGTTTCCTCTTTCATTTACTTACCAGATAGATGTGGAGACTGTAAAATTTTGAGAACAGCATTGTAATTGTCTGCAAACACAAATTTAACATTCGGATATTGAACTTGCAATTTTGCCATTCGGCCTTGAAGAAGATCATTGCCCCTCCTAGAGAAAGCATTAAACCTCGGCATGCATCCCATTGCGTCCAGCGGTTCTTTTCCAGGTCCAGTAGCATATTTTCTTAAATATAACGCTGAACAGCCAATCGGTAAGTTGTTCTGAGCTAAAATCTTCCTTGCGCCACCTGCTTTAATCAAAGTCTGCAGTAAAACGAATAAACAATGAAATAAACTTTTGCTTTAATTGAACGAATTTAGCTTAGCTTAGCTTAGCTCCTGTGAAATGGAATGAAATCAATGAGACTCGCCTGCATTGCTTTTACGGTTTTATTGACGACCAAAGGGACAAAGGTTTCCACTTCGTCCATCGGCCGTCCCTGCATGAATGGATCATTGTAGTCGTTTCCGCCGATCTCTCCCACCATGAACAATGCATTTGCAAAATGCTTCTCACAGTCTACATATTTTGACAAAATTAGTCACAAGTTCAAATCCCTTACATTTAGAGCTTAATAAATTCACAGAATGAGTGAAATTTAGCTAGATTATCTTATAAAGATCAAGAACCGGGAGATTTGGAACAAACATAAAATTAGTCACAAGTTCAAATCCCTTACATTTAGAGCTTAATAAATTCACAGAATGAGTGGAATTTAGCTAGATTATCTTATAAAGATCAAGATCAAGAACCTGGAGATTTGGAACAAACATTTTTCCTGTACTCCAAAAACCACTGGATCTGCGTGTCCAGCGAAAATGAAGTCATAGGCGGCGAGATTGACTTTGCTACGAAGAAACCAGGTTGCAAGGCCGTGGCTCCAGCCACTGCGAAGTTAACACCGCTAGTGTTAACCGTGCTTCCAGCCACTTCAAAGTTACCAGTGTTACTCAGATATGGAGTCAGGAAAGGCAGACCTGAAGCTTGAGCTGTCAAATACAGAAAGTAATTAGTCTACTACTTTGAAAACATCAAAAAACTGTTTATTCATCAGAAAGTTCCAACATACCGATATAATCCACAACTAATCGACCGTCCGAAAACCGGCCTGTTGCTCTATTAAAATAAGTTTCACCATAAGGCGATCTAGCGATGTTTCCAGCGGCAGCGGGATTTGAGGCTAACCAATTCCCCGTGTCAGCCAAAGAATCTCCAAAACTGTAAATAGCGCTGTGACAAACTGCCGCAGCACTGTGCCTCCATGAATGCCAATAGATAATCACAATAAATGCTAAAGAGAATGAGAAATTCATCTTAAGCTTCATTGTGGAGAATCCAAAAATCCTTATTATGAAGTATTACAGATCTCTCTGTTCATTATTTCTTGCATAAAATTAGCCTTTATAATTAAGGAAAGGTGTACTAGGACCTTCCATTGCCTCAAAACCTGGAATACACCTTGCATATTTGACTGTAATCCTGTAATACTTTCGGGAATAAGCATGTTGAATCTTGAAATATATTCTAACGAGGTTCAGTTTAGGGTAGAAAATGTTGACAGGCTTCAACAAAGTATTTAATATTGGAATCTGGGGAATCTCGTCGAACTTCAGTAGTTTTTCTTGAATTTGTATGATATATATATTTAAAAAGGTTGAGATTAGCTGGGATTCTTGCTCCGAGGTCTTCAGGTTATCAGCGGTGCTGTCCTTTCCAATAAAATTGTCGCTTCGAATAACGGAAAAAGGTTGTTTATTCGACTTTGGTCTACTTTTCCGGAAGGCTTTGTTAATTTTATAATACACTCTAAAAGGCTCGATTAAGTTGTTGATACTTGTAAAGTTCGTTTCAAATTAACTATATTATCTAATCGCATTAAAAATTTGTGGAACATACTTCAAGGACAAATTAATTAGAATTTAAATTAATTGGAAAGATTTTTTAACATATTCCCAAATCTTAAATAACTTATTAACCTTAAATAAATGTTATTGCATTACCTAATTATTATACAATTTAAATTTATTATATAAATTGTTTTTAGATATATCAATAAATTTAGCTCTTTAAAAACTTCTTTCATCTTTACACAAATCGTTTTTAAAAATATAAATAAATTTAGCTATTTAAAAACTTCTTTCAAGACATTTGGATTGTGCAATGTTCAAACATCAAACATGTGTTTTTAATTCAATAAAAAATTAGTGGGGAAAATATGCCCAAAAAACTTTCAAAATTTATAGCAATTAAACTACTCCTTAATTTTACATTTTAATTAAACTTATTTTTTCTATTTCAAGTTGATATATAATTAGTATATTAAATGTATCTTAACTTTGGATTCACTAGAGTTAGGAGAGGAATAAAATTTGGGAAGATGTAAACATTGTTAGAAATCAAATTTGGAAAGTTGTAAACATTTTTTTTAATTTAAAATTTGAAGAAAAGTTTGTATTTCAATTGGCTTGATAAATTTCACGTAAAAATGAATCTATGCTCTTTCTCAATAAGATTATTTATATTTATTTAAATTTCATATAATACATAATTATATAAATGAGGATAAAAACTATTGCAAATATTAATTTTATAGGTTTATTAATTAAATTTATTAAATTTTTATATGTTTCTTAATTGTATATTCTAAAATATCATTAGAGGGGAAGCCTAGTGGTAAAGTGGTAGTAGCAATATATATGTGTGTAGTATGTATATTAACATTTTTTTACTTTGTAATTTTATTAATAAAAACAAATTACAATAAAATAAATTTAATTGAATCAATTTATTATTTTTATTTCTTAAAAATTTTTAAGGAAAATATTTTGTATTTTATTTTTATTTTATTTTTTAACTTAAAGTATTTAAGGAAATGTTCAAAAAATAAAATAAAAATAAAAATACATATCCTCCTTTACAACATGTATTATATAGTTTGTGCTGATTCACTTGTTTAAAAGTTACATTACTAGATAAAAAATCTCAAATTAAAAACATAAAAATAAACATCAAATTCTTTTTTGAAAAAAATCATGCAACTTTAAGTTATCGCATAACTTTATTGTAAAGAGAATTTCATTTAAATTATAAAAATATATTTAATGTGCAACTTTAATTTCTAAAATAGTTTTATTCTAAAAATATTTTCACTTATTTTAGAAAACTAAATCACTTTGTACATATTTGTAAGAAACCTCTAATGGTGTGACTTCTAAGGATGGGGTGGGTGTTGGAAAATGCAATATGACAACTATTAATTTATATATTTTTTAACTTTAATAATTGTTTGTACATTTTATTTATTTTCTTATGATTTTTTATTAGATTTTCTTCATCAAACAATTACCAAGAACAAAAATTGTAAAGATAGTGGACACAAATTAGGCTCCAAGCCAGGGAAAAGCCCTCAAAGACCCAAACCATAGACCAAGTTCTCCTCCAAATACCAAATCATCCCTTCAATAATTCCTTCCAAATAGATCAGATAAACAAAGCTTAATCTTGATTCTACCAGCTTTCAACTTCAACTTCATCCAACTTCGACCCTAAAACTTCGACTTGCAACTTTGGCCTTGTAGCTGTTGTAGAAACCCTAATACATCTTCCTCAAGAGATCCTTATTTAAACATGATAGATCCTCTCAAGGTCAACGAGGTCAAGAAAAAATATTCCTTCTTCCAACAACTTGATATCACAAATTGCTTTCCTGTAATTTGGACCTAAAATTTCAACCTAATTCCTTGATGTTGAAGAAACCCTATATTCCGCACATGTGAGAGAGTTAAATCCAAAAAACAAATTTCCTCCCTTCTTCTTTCATTCTACACCTTAGCTCTTCTCCTCTTCTTATTTCCTAGCTACATATCAAACTTTTTCTCTTGAAATCGAACGTCTGGGTGTGTCAATATCAAATGAGGTTGCAAATGATTCTATTTAAAGCCTTTCAAAGGGGTCAAATTACTTCCTTTAGGCCGACTTGAGGCTTCAAGGGCCGAATTGTACTTTGGAGGTTTCTAGGACCTTCTAGACTCAAAATAAATTATTTTACAAGGTGCATCTTTTCCAGAAGGGTCTTATAAACATGATGTTGACTATTTTGCCTCATGATAATAAATCCTATGATGTAAAAAACCCTAGAAGCATGAAGAACATCCTTTTACCTAGAAGCCCATCAATAAAGAGCATGAAACCCATGCTTTAAAATAATAACTTTTTCTTTTTCTTCTTTTGTTTGTTACGTAAGATACATATTGAAATGAGTATAATAAAAATTATGAAGATTGAAACTAGTTATGTTTTCAACACTCCATCTTAACTAAGGAGGTATTCATAATTATACAACCAATACAACATCATTCTTAAACTAAAGAGCTCTCATAAGAAGATTCGAATTGATAATCCAATTGTAACCATCATCATTATGACCAGCATTGTCTTTGAGGCCTAACTAGACAAGTTCATCATCATTCAAGATAATTATGTTGGGAGGATTCACGTGTGATACCACACTACCTTTACAAGGCACATACTCCATCTAGATGTTCACAAGGTATGTCCTTTTAGGACTATTCTTATCTTGGATTCCCAATCCTCAAAGAATATTGATCCTCTTCGACCACTCTTATCTTGGATACATGTCTTATCCTCAAAGAGTGTTGTTACCTTTCCTTTCTTGGATGCTCTATCCTCAAGGAAAATAGAAATTCTTATCCAATCCTCCACCAATATCTCTCCAAGGCCTTCACTTAGACATACGACTGTTAGTCTTGGTCAAGTGCATGACACATGAAGAAGAGAATGCACATGTGATGTCCAACATCAGTCCCTCTCAACCAAAGAGGATATCCTTATTCCCCTTTTGATCAGAGAATAGATCCTTGCTCCTATTCAAGGAGACTCATTTACTCCCTCTCATAACCATAGGATATTCTAGACTTCCTTTCAATTTGGGAAGTCAACACCACAAGCCTTATAGCTTGTTTTCATAAGAATAGCGACTACCTATTCTTTATAGTTGCAGGGCTCCCTCTTTCCTTCTCATCTCATTATATCGAGATTTCTTCCTTCTTGGGTATCATGGAGCCATCTTCTTCCCTCAATATTGTGATAAGGTTCAGGCCATCACTTTCATATCTTCATCAACAATGAAGGCATTATGTTGAGCCTTACAAAACTTCAAGCTAATCATAACTTCCTCATGAAAGTGATCCCTTGTTATTGTACGAACTTGACCTTCAGGTTATCTTCTCGCACGACTACCTTTCAATCCCAAGATGAAAAAATATTGACTTAATAATTTCTAAGTGTCATATGTTGAGCATGCCTCAACATTCTTCCTATATTCCTGCAGCATCCTTCCAAGTAGCAAAACAACATGTTTTTTTTTGTCTATCAATTTGTCTATGATCCTCTAGGCTTGACCTATGGCTTGAGGAGCCATGACCCAGGGGAATCTAAGACATCAAGGTCACCTAGGGATCGCACCCAGCCTGGGCCACACAACCATTTAGCTGACTGGATTTTTAGGACGTGTCCTCCCCCTAGCATAGGGCACAATACCCCCTATTAGGTTTGATCCTAGGTCGCCTTGCTGACGAGGCCCATCCTTAACTAGTTGTGCTAGAGAGACTTGACGATAAAATAATATGTTAACCATATAACCAACAATAATTCATATTATATTTACCTCATCATGATGACCTTCTCATCAAAGCCTCAACATCCTCATGGTCCATCTCCACATGAATCTTCCTTCATGCATCAGAGTGCCCAATGACCGAACTTGATTACCAAGTTACAATTCTCTTATGGAGACTATACTGGATGTTGATCACTATCTACATAATATAAAGAGAAATTTTTAATCCTTTATCCATTATAGAGTAAGTCAAATTCATATTTTAGGCATCATATAACCAAATGGAAGATTCACCATGCATGATCAATTTATTTTATAGGATTTTTTACATATAAATCATACCCAAGAGTTACTTCAAATATGTATTCCTACACTTTCATACAATCATCTAGTTATATTCCTTACAATGAGCCTGAAACTTGACCAATTTCATTCCTTCATCCTTTAAGAGTATTGTTTCCATACTATATGGAATGTATACTAATCTTGTCATAATGATTCTTCCAAGAACCATACAAGATGACGGTTCTTACAAGATCATGATGATCCACCTTAGAAAAATGATTACCTTTAACATAATATTAGAGAATGATTGGATAAACAATAATATGAAAAATGATACAATTTTAAAGACTAGTTGATTCCTACAAAACAACTCAATCAACTAGACTCTAAATATGCAATTATCACATGCTTCTATCTACGATTGCATGCATTTTCAAAACCAAGATTCTCAAAAATGAATGCTAATCTAAAGGACATTCAAACTTCCTAAAGAAATTGACAGGGAGGATGCCTTCTTTAATAGTAAATATCTCTGACATCTTCTTTCTTCAACTTCTTATTAGGTGCTCTAGTTTCTTTGGTTATGTGAGCTTCACTTCTTGCTTTATTTTGTTGTTCTACTTGTTTGGAAATCCCCTCTTAAAGTGTCCATATTCATTGCATCAAAAGAGTTGAACCTTCACCATTGATCTGGGTCCGTCAACAACCAGATTTACCAATGATCTTTTACTTCTGTGATGTTGTTAGAATTTCGTTTTAAAATAACATAAAAGAACACACGTGCATGTTGTAAAGAAGGGAAACAAGGCAACCATCAGTAACATGCAAACATGAGACGTTGATAATAGATTTCACCCAGTGTGGGCTATGTCTCTGGGCCCAGTGTCAAAATGGGGTAGGTCGCTTCATATAATGTTGGAATGGGAAAATTTACATGAATGATGTTCATACAAGGATCTTCTCTCAACATGAGTGGCTTGTCTCTCCACAAGACGTTCTGCTGCAGGAACTCTCACTCACAATGGACCTCCTATTAGCATGACATAATCTCACATGAAGCAAAAAAACAAGATCCCGCAACATGCATCAAGAAAGGATCTAGAAATCATAATACATCTCACAACAATAACAGGCACATGATCAAACTGCATATACCTCAACCCCTAAAGATGGTTGAAGAGACGGGTGCTTAGTTGCTGAATCTGGATGCACTGTCGAATTCGTGGCATCTAGGGGCATATAATTGATTGTCCACAATTGAGAATCAGACAATGTTACTCCAATTTGGAAAATGGTTAAGAAATGGAAAGCTCTGCTATTGAAACAGGCATCGCCATCAGATTCCTTTCACCGAGAGGTGTGAAATTGACATAAATTTTGTCAAATTCTGACTCCTGCAAGTTTTGGGCCTCAAAGAATCTTTTGATGCCCTCAAGATTCCCTAAGATTCTATTCTGTAGGGAATCTACAAATTTGTTGCTCAGATGGCCATTCTGACTTTACCATCACATTCCCTATGAAATTCTGGTTAAAATTACTGTTAAATTCATATCATTATGACAAAATCAAAGATTACCTCCCCATGGAATCTTTCAAGCATCAAGGAATCTTCTCTGCAAAAATTAAATGCCTCAAAAAGTGTGCCCACACATGGTTCTATCTTGTTGTGGGGTCATGCTTCCACTCTACTGGTCCGTCCTTCTCTGCCTCGTGCAAAAGAAAATTTAGGTTTAAATATAAAAAAGGTGGCGAGTTGTACAAAATCAGGGCTGGTGGTGCATTGACAGCTCCCACCGGTGGGTTCCATGGAGGAGGCGGAGCGTCTGGGTTCAAAACCTGACCTGACCTATTTATAGCACATTTCTTTTGGTT
This sequence comes from Pinus albicaulis, assembly GCA_034641835.2. Classification (NCBI taxonomy): domain Eukaryota; kingdom Viridiplantae; phylum Streptophyta; class Pinopsida; order Pinales; family Pinaceae; genus Pinus; species Pinus albicaulis. The sequence goes on from JAXQQM020087367.1 coordinate 26,185, forward strand.
ATATTGTTTTGTTAACAATTTTTTTAATGGTGATAAGTTTCGTTGGTTCATTTTATATGGCATTGAATTGGTTATTGTATATGGGGCCGGTCCATGGGGCGAGCGATCCCACGTGGCCGACGCGAGTTCAATTCCCGCCGACCCCTCATCACTGGTGCCATGACCTTCAAGTATATTTGCATATATATAGGATTATGGTGAGCGATGTCTGCTCCACGCAGCCCTGACCCAACCTCTTTGAACTTAATATATTTTATATATGTCATCGCTTTGTATGGTGAGCTCCAGCGAGGGTGGCGGGGTTGACAACCGGACCCCCAACGAATTTTGCTATAAAAATAATCAAATGTGGATCCATGCGGTGGGGTGGCAGGGGTGGTGGCCCACCACCCCCATATTTATATTTTTTTGTTTTTATAACAATAGTAGTCGGTTTTAATTTTTCCCAACATAAGGGTTATTGGATAAATTAAAGAGGCCACAATTTCGCCCATTTTCGGGAGCTGGGTTCCCTGTCGGTTGATGGTGAATTTGTGGGAAACTTAAACCTCACCCACTTCCTAACTTTGAAAAAATATTTGACTCTCTCTAACTTCTCCATATGGGCTCAGATTGGAGATATTTTTGCACCATTAGAATCAAGTTGACGAGTACTTCAGTATGAACCTGGTTCGAGAGCAATCTGACCACTTTTAATTTTGACCTATCAACAACCCTCTTGTCTCCTGAGGGTGTCTAGAGCCTCTTGGATCAATCCTCCCCACTGAGGAGATTTTTTTCCACCAAAGGCATGAACTTAATCTGTAGCTGCTTTGTACCCTATTTGCACCACAAGTGTTTTGAGAGGTCACCCTTTATTCTCCTTCACTTTTGTCCTTCAGAGCCATAAGCGATGAGCCAACACCTGCATCCTCTACAAACCTGTAGTAAAACATTTTGCAAATTACATGCTTAACTAAGTGACCAATCTATGACCCAATCATTCCCCACACTTGCTACAAGTTTATAACCATACTATGTGGTCAAGTTTACATCAAAATGGAATCATACCCCAGCTATCTATACAAGGCAAAAATATCATTGTTTCTTAACAAGTGATGGAAAACACATCATCACTTTTACATTTTAACATGCAACATATGATTTAAAAATTAAGGCCACGACACTCTACCACACCTAGAAAAATCAGCTCTCACTTATCAAAGTGAATGGGTTATCGCTCTATGGTGCATTTTCTTGTCGAACAATCGTTTCAACTAGTTCATGTATGGACACTTTTTCCTTAAGGTGTTGCTCTAGATGGAGCCTCCAACACGTGGCTCTCTAATGTCCACTTCTGTCGCAATGACTTAAATGAGTCTTCATCCTCCAGATCTTCTTTACCTTCTTCTTTTCCCATAATGGAGACGGCCTTTCACGGCTCATCCTATTTTGTGCTGCCATTATTTTCCAACACTTAACAAAGACATGGTTATGTAATCCACAAAAAACACATGTTTTCTAATGCCATTATCTATGTTCATTGTTAGCAACATGCTTGTAATCAAAATGAACACTAGAATATTGAGACTTGTTATACCTTTCTCGGTTGTCTCTGGTGTGATCATGGTGACGAGAGCTTGCCTTAGCTCTTTCACAATCATGTGCGCTGTCATAGGATGATGGTGAAGTGTTCCCATCAGTCTCTTTCCCCAATGGTTTCAACCATGCATTGGGAGCTTCTGACACCTTCGATCACTGTCCTTCAGTGTATCCCAAACCTCTGAAATGAGGTCTCTGCACAACCTCCGATGGTTGAATCATGCCTTGGCCATCAACGCCAAGTCCTCCTCCTTTGTATCCCATCTTGGTGAGGAGTCTCATGCCAGTTCCTGTAATGGGTATTCCACATTTCCCATATAAATGATAGCATGTGAAGATGAAATTGAAGAAACATCAAAATTGTTTACCTTAGATTTCGATTCAGAAACAGGTGATGATGGATTCTTTAAGCCTTTGTTGTGCTTCAATTCCTCCAAAGCCTCTTCTGCGACTCACAACTGAAGCTGCAATATCTGCTTCTCTTCCTTATCTTCTTGTAGTGCCCTCCTTAATTCAACATTATTTACTTGAAAGCTCTCGTCATTGTGCTTCACTTCTTCCAAGGTTGCCTCTGTGGATTGCAACTGAAGTTGTACTCTCTTCTTATCCTCTTTCTCCTCTCGTAGAAGTAATTTCAATTCAACGTTATTTGCTTGAAGGCTATGGTTGATCTCCTCATTAGAATGATGAGAAGATGGTGATGAATATGTGGATGAAGCATCGCTTTCTTCTTCTTCTTTCTCCCTTATTTCATGAGCTGCATGCATCATGTCTACCATTTTGGACATCTTGAGAATGGCCTCATACATGTATTTTCCATCCTCCATTGTTGCACGTTCAATCGTTTTTCACAGTTTTAATTCGTATCAGTAAGAAGGCCGCTCTAATACCACTTGATCTAGGTCCGTCAACTACTGAATTTACCCATGATATTTTAATTTTATGATGTTATTATAATTTAATTTAAAAAAAACATAAAAGAACACATGTGCATGTTGTAAATAAGGCAAAAAATACAACCATCAGTAACATGCAAACACGAGACGTTGATAACAAAGTTCACCCAGTGTGGGCTACGTCTTTCGGCCCGGTGTCAAAATGGGGTAGGCCCCTTCATATAATGTTGGAAATGGGAAGATGGAAAAGGATGATGTTCATACAAGGATGTGCCCTCAACATGAGTGGCTTGTCTCCCCATGAGACATTCCGCTACAGGAACTCTCACTCACAATGGACCTCCTACCAACATGACATAATCTCACATGAAGCAAAAAAAAAGATCTTGAAACATGCATCAAGAACGGATCTAGAAATCCTAATACATCTCACAGCCAAAAGAGGCACGTGATGAAACTGCATATACCTCAACCCTTGAAGCTGGCTGAAGAAGCGGGTGCTCAGCTGTTGAATTTGGCTGCACCATTGAATTTTTGGCGTCAAGGGGCATAGAATCGATTGTCTACACTTGAAAATCAAACATCGTTACTCCAATATGGAAAATGGACAAGAAATGGGGAGCTCTACTGCTAAAACATACATTTCCATTGAATTCATGTCACCGAGAGGTGTAAAATCGACATAAAATTTGTCGAATTATGACTCTTGCAAGTTTTAAACCTCAAGTAATATTTTGATGCCTTCAAGATTCCCTAAGATTTTTTTTCTATAGGGAATCTGCAAATCTGCTGATCAGATGGCCATTCTGACTTTACCATCACGTTCGTTGTGAAATTCTGGTTAAAATGACTGTAAACTTCATATCATTATGACAAAATGAAAGATTACCTCCCCATGGAATCTTTTAGGCATCAAGGAATATTATATGAAAAAATCATCTGACTTGAAAAGCGTGCCCACACTTAGTTCCGCCTTGCTATGGGGTCATGGTTCCTCTCCACTGGTCCGCTGGTCCATTCTTCTCTGCCCCATGCAAATGAAATTTAGGTTTAAGTATAAAAAAGGTGGTAGACTGTACAACGTTGGGGTCATTGGTGCATTGGCAACACCCACCGGCGGGTTCCATGGAGGAGACAGAGGGTTCAGGTTCAAAACCCAAGCCAACTTGTTTATAGCACATTCCATTTGGTTATATTGTTTTGTTAACAATTTTTTTAATGGTGATAAGTTTCTTTGGCACATTTTATATGGAAATTAATTTCTTGTTGTATATCGGACATTTGCATGGGCGGGCCAGCCCAGGTGGCTGGTGCGGTTTCGATTCCCGCTGACCTCTCATCACCGTTTCCATGACCTTTGGCTCTATTTTCATATATATAGGATTATTCTTGGCGGGGTCTACACCACACGGCCCCGACGCAACCTCTTTGAACTTAATATATGTTATATATGTCGTCGCTTTGTATGGTGAGCTCCGATGGGGTGGTGGTGTTGACATCCTTCCCCCCAACGAATTTTATTATAAAAATAATCAAATGTGGATTCATGTGGTGGGGTGGCAGGGGTGGTGGCTCGCCACCCCCATCTTTATATTTTTTTTTGTTTTTATAAAAATAGTGGTCGGTTTAATTTTTCCCAACATAAGGGTTATTGGGAAAATTAAAGAGGCCACAATTTCACCAATTTTCAGGAGCTGGGTTCCCTGCTGGTTTATCGTGAATTTGTGGGAGACTTAAACCCACTGCTCAACTTTGAAAAAAACTTTGACTCGCTCTAACCTCTCCATATGGGCTCGGATTGGAGATCTGTTTGCATCGTTGGAATCAGGGCGACGAGTACTTCAATATAAACTTGGTTCGAGAACAATTGAATTTTGACCTATCAATAGCCCTCTTGGTCTCCTGAGGGTGTTTGGAGCCTCCTGGACTAGCCATACTAGGCTTAGTTTTGGACTTTCCAAACTTTAGCTTCTTGATTCTAGCAATGAAGGCTTGATATTGTTCATCTAATTTGATATCATCTTTTTCCCTGACCCTAGTTTCTTCCAAAATGCATTAAGCCCACAACTCATAAGACAGAGGTGATTTTTTCTTGGAGTAAATGCTAGTTATGAAACTACTCCATTCTGGTGGCAAGGAATTTATTACATAGATCATCATTTCAGATTCAGAAATTGTCTCCCCAAGCCCTTGAAACTGATCTCTTATTTGATAAATCTTCATTGGAAAAGGATTTTATGTCCTCATCCTTCGCTTTCTTCATTTTATATAGTTTATTTCTCAAAGATATCTTTTTATTTGATTGATTTGGAATTGGTGGAGAACTTATCCTCTCAAAAATTGACCATCCTCTGATGCTTTGCAAGCAAACAAAAATGGTCTTTAAAGGTAAATTTTTTTTATAACTTCTTCAATATGGTGAGTGTTGGCTTGAGGGGTTGTTAATAAAGAATTTGTCAAACATTTCCTTCCATTCCCCATCCCGCACATTGGAGGGCTTATTCTCAGGACCTCGTGAGCGTAGAAAAGACTGCATTTACCGCATCCTCCAAGATGCGCCATTGCCCTGAAGACATCTCCCTGCAAAAAACCCTAAAAATAGCTCTTTTTCCATTGGCGTGGTTCCATAGCTCAGCCCTCGCGCCAAGGGGGAAAATCCTCCAAAGAGGGCGCGCCAATTTGCACTATGTCATAGAACCGCACTCGCGCCAACCATATTAAGAGGTTTTTTTTTAAAATAAAAGGAGGAAGTTTCGTCCTAACAAATTCCTGGACTGATATCTATCTTGAGTGGGGAGGTTTGGCTACGGATTTCCATAGAGAGGAAGTGGTTTGCCACCTCTCATGGAAGCTTCCTTGATGATAGGGCCAATCCCATAATTATAGGGATCCCAACTCCCCTTCCTCCATCTATAAAAGCTTGCCCATCTCCTTTGCAAGCTAGTTCCCAAGAGCTTTCACATCCTTATGCTGCAAGAGCCTTCTTGATTCCCTTAAGGCCAAATCCAAGCAAGGAGACTATTGTCAAGTATCCGGAGAGAGAGGCTTGTCCCATCCTTGACAGGCTTTACCGAGACATGTTTTGCTGACGACCCGCCAAAGGAGAATTCGGCGTCGAAGCTATGGTTGTATTCTTCTTTTGACTCATTAATGATAAGCGACTATTGGTTATGGTTCCACTCTTGTTCTTGATTGTGTTCATGAGTTATGTCCTCTTCGACTGACATATAGTTGTATATACTGGATTTTATGCTTGCGTTTGTGTTGTTTCTTGCATGTGCAGGTGTCCGATCACGGAGATCATGAGGATTGTGATCTGCCAGGGCAAAGGAACGGGAGCACCACCTCTTCTACAAATGACAGCGTTGGATTCCAGGTAAGCCTTCATCGCAAGTCGGTTTATTTGCAATTAGGAACCTGCACTGTAGCGTGTTTGATTGTTGCTAGACCCGATCTGGGCTAGTAGGGATCGCCTCTGTCCGCAGAGGGGATTTACCTCTTCAACAATTTGGCGACTCCGCTGGGGACTCAGCTTGTTGTTTGATTTGTAAGCTATAGACGGAGCCTGAAGTACAACCAGATAGCCTTCGAAACGCTTTTGCTCTGCATTAGCGGAGTAGATCAACGCTGCTTCAGTCAATCTCCGGTTTAGTTTACGGACTGAACAACTTGGAGTGTTGTCTTCTCTTTTCGGTCAATTTCTTGGCCTTGCTTGCTTGGTCAACTCTTCGGACTGGTTTTTTTGTTTATTTGGCTTTGTTTTAGCCTTGTCATCACTTGTCTGTGTCTGAGATTGCTTGTTTTTCATTTTCCCATAGTAAACTCGGCTGGCGCACTTATCAGTGTGACAGTCGCGCCCATTGGCGCAGGTTTCTTGTGTATCACCCACGCCATTGCCTTTCTGGCGCTAATTTCAAGCTCACAGTCGCGCCAATCCTGTGAGCTATTAGGGTTTGCTGTGTTTTATGCTTTCTGGGACTGACTTGTGATTTTGATCTTGTTTTTTCGGCTGTTTGAGTGCACTGGAGCCTAGTTTGACTGATTGTAACCTCCATCCTTTGGTTGTTTGCCTATTTCTTTCGATTTTGCATTCGAGCCCTAGGGCATCTAGGTGCTTTTGTGAGTCGAGCCTCCCTTGGGAGTTTTTGGTTTTCATTCATTCAGTCGACTTTGGGATTGCTTCCTTGCATTCGTTTGACAGTTGTCTATCATCTTATTGCGCTTTTTGAGTGATTGATTTCGTTTTCATTCGAATTTCGCTTTGCTTCATTTTGGGCCTAGATCACACAGCTCATTAGTGTCTTTGGGACTTTTCTTGGTTTTGAGAGACTTTTGGTCGATTTGAGATCTGATTGTTTGTGCCATTGAGTGAAATCTGCTTGTTTTTGCTCTCTTATTATCATTTCTCAAATTGCTTCTCATTTGTTTTTGGTTTGTTTAGTGCATCTAGCTCTCAAACATTGAAAATATAAAAAAATCTCTTTTTCTTTTGATTGATTAGTGCAAATTAAAATCTTTTCGGTGTTATTAGTAATTAGTGACTTTGAAAGAAAAGTTTTTAGTTTCATTAGCTGCATTAGAGATATCACTGATTGTCTTCCGATCATTTTGTTTGTGTAAAAATCTCTTAACTCTTCTGTAGCTAGCTTTCATCGAACGAAATGATATACTGTGGCATGTAGTTTTGCATTTAGGAGATTTTTGAGACAGCACATTCGTTAGGGCCTGAAAACTGAAACGTAATTGAAGATCAACTTTAAAATCTACTCAATTTACACTAAGGCAACATTGAAATCTAACGAAACACATTTAGAGGTCTAGGCTAGAGACGTGTTCCAGCGTCTTTAAACCTAGTAGTTGTCGTTCGCCTTTGGCTTTAGACAGCGCTAGTACGGACTTGTGCTCCCCATACCATCGCGTATATAAAGGGAGACCCCTCTAGGTTTCAATCCTTTATCCGTAGGAAGCCGAGTCTGCCGCCCTATACCCGTGATACACCGAACACAGCATTCGGGGAGATTGCCTGCACGTACGGAAAGTCCTTGGTTGATTTCTCTTTCATTATTGGAACCAAGGTGTATATTGCAGTTCACGGTTATTTGGTACACCCTTTTGCCTAGTATTCCTGAGTAGTCATTTGATCTTTTATGACTCCCTAAATTTGAAAGGATCACCAAGCGCTTGTCCTTTCACGCTTGTGTCAAATCTAAAAGAGATAGAGTCACCTTTTCAACCGTTTCTCGACTCTTAAAACATGAAACGGTGAAGTTTCTTATTTTTCAATGTGGTAAAAATTAATCACCCACCGATTACACGCCTTGTTAGACTTTGCTTGTTGACCATTTGATTGTGTGTCTTGACTCTTTTTAGTGTGTGTGTTTGATCTTTTTCTCTTGTCGTTTACTTTTGATGGCGAACCCTCGGTTTCGTCTCTTGGTAGTCATACTCTACGGACGATTCATCGAGAGGTTTCACAATCCTCTGGCCGGAACCACGGCGGCCATTGTTTAGAGTTTCACGACGAGGGACGGGTTCTTCCCCGAGCAACCCTTTGGGGGACCCGGGCGGTTCGATTGGCCCGCACCTTTCGACACGACGCCTGAATTGAGATTAAGAGGCTGATTTCCTTTCTCTTACATCGGAGTTCGCCTTTTTATAGCTACGCATTTTTCCTCTAGTCCTCACCATCTATTACGAGATCTGGCAATGACTCAAACATGAGTGATTGGTGAGGAAATCTAACGTCTGGTGAAGACTATCGACTCTTCCCACGAGAAGATTATTTCGGGGAGAACAACTTTGAAGCTTGGTGTCATGTCGACGTCCGGTCCTCATTACCAACGGGGTACGGGTCTTTGGGTCGGATCATTTCTGCCCGCGACCTCTATGGGAGTGTCGACTCCTTCTCAGGAGCAGTGCTCCTTCATAGGGTGTCGCCTCGGACACCGGGTGCTTATGCCGTTTGTGCCCATGCCGTGTGTTCGCCTCCCTGCCACCCATTGTCACGGCACCCTCGCGGGGGCTATGCCATCTCCACGAAGACGTTTATTTAGCAAGCGCTATACCGAAGAACATTTCTCCGGAGAGGAGTATCGGTTGTCCACACGCGGCCCGAACCACGACGTTGGACCATCCTCCCAAGATCACTTAGCTCTTACTTTTTTGCACTATGCACGGGATGGTACGCTGTGTATGCTTTTCTAAGAGTCGATATGACGAGCACGGGGACATTTTGCTTCTCACCGGCTCTTGAGGCTTGCCTCCATGCTCAGAGTTTACCTTATAACCGAGGCTTATAACCCGCGGCGGAAACCTTTTCAAGACGACCTTCGGGCCACACGGCTATCCTTATGACCCACGAAGGGCAGCCCATGCAAGGCTGTCACACGGACGACAAGGGCCATTGTACGGTCTGCAAGGACGATGTTATACCCCTTCCGGTCGCTTTATGCAACCTCATCAGGGTACCAGCAGGGACCCAGGTCTATGGTCACCGGGGGAAAATCCGGCCTTCTCAACCTATGCAACCACAATATCCTATTGTTTCTAACGTTACATATCAGCGGGACCATCCTATGGTTGCTCCAGTGCGAACCCGGTTACACGGCAATCACACAACCTATTCCTCCACGAGGCCAACTGACCATCGGTCTAACTTGGGTGTTCCGCTTCCGACCAGCGGCCCATTCGATACAACACAGGGCTCCTTTCGACCGAGTCCTTTGCTGGCCTTGCTTTGTCTGTCGAATCCTTTGTTCACTCGGGTACGACCCTCTCCCGGCCCAAGATCCCAACCCGTTCATTCGGGGCAGCCCGCTCATTCCATTAACCACCTTCGATGGCCGATTCATTCGATGTCGTAGCCAAATCAACGATTCTGCCCTAGTTATCGAGGAGCTCTGCCGAGGTTCCACCCTATCGTGGTGACTCATCCTTAGGGCGGTTATTATCCTCATGGTCGATCTCCAATCGAATTATAATCAGCCCGAGGCTCTCGACCTTATCCTCCCCACCGGTTCTACCTATACTCGGCGACCAAATCCAAATCTTTGCTTACCTTTGAACGACACGGCCAATCGGGGTCCGGTACTCTGGTTATCGAGCCCATGCAACGGTTACCGACGACCAAATCGGTACGGTTATATGACCTACACCCCCTCGGTCGAGAATCCTACGGGGACGAGAACTCACATGGGGGGCAAGGATGACTACAACCATTGTGGAGTACGAATCTTTTGGTCCTCATCACCGGGCACCGCATGCGGTTAATGCGCCATTGTCGTTCTGGCCACCTTGGAGTTGCCGGATGTTTCCAAAAGCTGACGATGATCTGATTTTTCATGTCTGTGGCCTCTTATTCCTACCAAGATACCCAGTGGTGCCCCAAGTTTGAGGGTAAAGATGGAAAGGACCCCCAAGCACATGTGATGACGTATCATCTTTGGTGTTCGTCTAACTCTTGGGTCGATGATTCAATTCTTGCGCCTCTTAAGGTGCACTTTGGCTGGGCTCTTTGCTAAGTGGTACATAGAGTTATCCCATGGCATCTTCGAAGATTTCAATTCCTTAGCCATGGCTTTTCGTAGCACTTTCGATTTACCGGTTCGCTATGAAGGCGGGACGCACCTCGACTTCTGCGAAGCGGGATAAAGCCACTCACATTTCGGTCACATTCATGAGTGGCGGCGCGCGGGGTCGTAGACTCATCGAAGTTTCATATACGATCAAATACTAACTCAATGGTTTCACCACCTCATGCAGTGAATAAAATCGCCCACGATATTGCGACGGGAGCATGTGTGACGGAATGACCGTGCGCGTGCCCAATATACCGGATCTTGTATATTCTCGGTTAAACACTTTGACTTTGTGATATCTTGCTGATGCTCCATGGTCCCGAACCTCTAAGGCCCCACCTACCCCTGCCGGTGGATGGTGTCATTGGTTTCGTGTCTCAAAATTCGAAGAAATCTTCGAATGGGAACGAGAAGTCTAATTCTTCCAACAATACTCTTCTTAATCTGCTCCGTCAGGTCTGGGCTTAGTGGAGGTGAACACCGTTCGGGCCAATGCCATGAAGAAAACCTCCAAAGGGAAAAAAGAAGGGCAAGGTAAATCCAAGTCGACGCCACGAGGCCGAATCCAAATCTCATACTAAGGATGGTTCTCAACGTAAACCAAAGTCCTTTGCCTCATTTGTGAAGGAGACCATTATAATAAGGATTGTCCGATGACGGTCGAAGTTAATCAACTTCTCAAAGGCTCCAAAAGGACTACGGCGATTCTAAAAGATCCATTCTCGTCTCAAAAGACCCGGATGGTTGAACAACCATCACCATCTACATTGGGTCCCAAGTTTTCATGATGAATGGTGTTTGCACCTATCTCTGTCGCTACGCGTTCGAAGGATTACAATGAATCGCGACGGTGCCGGGAAGCGGTTGCGGATGGACGCCTCCCCCACCTGTCCTGCAGTTCATTGGAAATCGAAAGCCTACTCTCGAACTTTGTTGTTGAAGCCGCCTTCTAAAGGTGTTCTTCGAGAATCTTCTTATAATCAGAATGCTTGTGCCACTCCAACACTACAAGTATTTTTTGAGGATTTGGCACGAGCACCTTCTCTATGTACGCACTAGAAGTTCTTCAAAGTTGTCCTTCGTAATGGAAGGCTACATGTAATCGGTGGCATTGATCACAGCAATTTGAGTCTTCTCACCTTCGGTGAAAATTTCACTCCCCGACTTTCACATCAGATGGCCTCTTGTTATTCAATTCGGGATTAACGGTCTTAACATCAATAGGGCCGTCGTGGATGAAGGTGCCTCTACTGTGTTATGTCGTCGCACTTCTTTGGAAGGCCATTGGCTCTCACAACCCTTTCATCATCTCCCGATGCCTTAGAGGCATTTTATGGTCGAGAATCTAAACCCACAGGTGTTCTCGAGGTTGCGTCACTTTACGGGGAGAAGGTAAGCCAATGTAGAAGTAGGGGTGGTTGACGAATAACTACAATATATTTCTTGACACAGCAGTATTTGGACTCATGCCTTTCTGCGTGCCATCCACCATCTTTTGACTTCTTAAGTTCCCTGCGGCGGGGCAAAATCGTCACGGTGTGTCGGTTGTCCTTCTTCACCTCCACCTCGAAACAACGTTCCTTGAATCGGTGCGAATCCCCTTGACGATGTAGGACCCGGTCTCTTCAAAGACCCCATCCTCATGGGTATTTGCTGCACCACCCTTTGCCCTGTAAACAAAGAGTTAACATGATTTCCGGGTGCGACGACCCTGGCTTATCCCTATGCCTAGCGGTGTTTGAGTTTGGAGAATCAATGCCCTTGACTCCGGTAGAATTGGCCTCTTTGTGAGGTATTCGTACATCGATCCTCCACCTCATCGGCATGCTCCTTTGAGCATGGCTCTGAGCGTCCTCTCGGTCCCCGGCTTGAGTCGGGCAGTTCCGATCCTCTAAAAGGGACTTTTCCTTACGATGAAATACATCATTGAAACTATGTCTCTCAGAGGCGCCTTGGGGGCGATGGACATCATCGCTCCTCTTTCATGCCTAGCTTGGGGGCAATGACAAATTGTCTAGGCTATTTATGCATCTCGAGGAGGTTCCTACTCCTCCTCTCCGAATGCCCATCTTGACGCACGAGGTTTTTTCGGAGAGCACGAGTAACATCACTCAAACCATCACGATCAACATCTTCGTTAAAAGCCCAGGGGATTGTTGAGAATATACACGTGGGAGTGACTGACTATACGATGAGATTCAAGTCTATACTAATATTTTTAAATAATTGAGAGATGTGTTCGCACAGTTCCTCACGGAAATTCCGGGGATTGATCCCGATGTCGTGGTGCATGAGTTCAACCTACCTGGTGCGGAAACCCATGCACAACGCTCCGTCCCATGCATCCTCTTAAAACGTGTAATCAAGGCGAGAAGTTGAAAAAATTCTAAACGCGGGCTTTATTTATCCCATCCCCCCTCACGAATGGAGTTTCCAACATTGTCCCTGTTGATAAAAAAGCGGTACTATTAGGAGTGTGTTGATTACCGTGATATTAATCGTGCATGTCGAAAGATAACTATCCCACTCCATTCATAGACCGGATTATCGACGAATGTGCCGAAAGTGAGATTTATTCCTTGATGGATGGTTTCTGAGAGTGTGTCAGTTGATATTTTCACGAGGATCAACAGACTACATTCATCTGTCCCGAGTGAGGTACTTTCGTGATATAAAAAACTCCGTTGAAACCCCGAAGAATGTTGGAGCCACTTTCGAGCGTGTGATGTCTTACGCTTTCCATGACATTCGCCACATCATTCGGCCTTATCGGAGCGACTTGCCAACTCACTCGGTTACGCGAGAGGATCACCACAGACACCTGCGCGGATCTTCCTTCGGCGGCAGGGCGCCTCTGATATTCGGCAATCTCATAAATGTGTCTTCGTGGATTACGGAGCGTCTTTTAGGATTCATAGTCTCCAAAGATGGAATTTGCCTTGAACCTTTAAGGGTGAGGCTATCATCAACCTCCCATCACCCTCTCCGTTATATCGGTTGCGAGTACACGGGGAAAGTGAACTTCCTTCGATGCTTTATCCCGAACTACGAAGGTGGCGAAGGATTCACGCACCTATTAAGCGAGAATGTTCCCTTCCATTGGGACGGAAATTGCTCCGCAATCCTTTGAGAAAGGCCGAAGACGTTACTGGGTATTGATCCCTTTGCTTCCATCCTACGGACTATATTCGTTATTTCACTTTGTATCTGCTTGGCAAGTGTTTAGCACCATAGGCATGGTTACCGGTGCAAGATGGTGATGATGGTAATGAACATGTTGTTTGTGCTCTGTCATGAAACCTTCTAGATACGGAAACGTGTTATGCTCATGTCGAAATTTGGCGTTAGCGACGGTACCTGGCAATGCGGCATTTCGCCATTACATCATTGCGTACGATAACGGTGGTTTCGGATTGCAACCCTATGACATATATTCTCTGAAAATTGCGGGAAAATAATCCAAATGGATCGTTATCTTGCGGGAGTTTGACTTAGGGTCTTACTTGCTAATTCAACCCAAATCACTTGTTTTCGCGGATCTTATATGCTCACTCCCGACGAACTCCACTCCTTCACATTCGAGGATCATATCCGGACAAAACTCTTTTCCTCATGATGCTCGCGACCCTTGGTATGGCGACATAATTGTGTATCATGAGACTCCACATTTCGTTACGAGTTGACTAAAAGATGCCGAACGTCGAATGGAGGCATCGGTCTCAACCCCTACCGCATCGTAGGAGATACTTCCTGCCGTGTTTAGGTAGATTCGGTGCTTTCCGTCGGTGCCTAACCTTGGAAGAGGCTGAAAGGGTCCTAAATGAGCGCCACGGTGGTGCACATGGTGGACATATCAATAGGATATGCTACGCCCCGGAAAATTCTATGAGCGAGTTGTTACGGCGAGTCAATACTCCATCTTTGTATCGTTGCGATCCGTAAATGTCACGTGTGCCGGTGTTTCGGCGTAAGATGCGCGCGGTTGCCTCTCCCTTTGCATCCTATTATTATTTGTCGACCCTTTTTCGAAATGGCGCATGGATTTTATGACGTTTAACCCTCACTCGTAGGGGGCATGCGTATATAATTGTCGACGCCGACTACTTCACCGAGTGGGCCGGAAACAATGCCTGCACTAGTGGCGGCAAGACGGCTGCCCAGATTCATATTCAACCATATCATTGCACGTTTGGGGTCCCGCAAGCCATCGTTACTGACCACGGTACTCATTTTCGAGATTATATGATGGCGAGATGACTTCAAAGGATTGGAGCTCGCCACGATAGCTGATGCCATATTACCCTCGGAGCAAATGGCAGGGTTGAACGGTGAACAAGGTTCGGTCACTATGCTTCCGCGAGCAGTTGTTATCCACAAATCCAATTGGCACCTCCATTTGTTCTAGAAGCTCTATGGACATACGGACGTACGCAAGAGTCACCAGTAGGATTCACACCATTTCAAATGGTGTATAGTGCAGACGACTCTTGGGGTATCTGAGATTCCTTCGTTGAAATTAGCTATGGAACTTCTGCGACATACTGCCGAGGAAAGTGTCTTTTGTATTTGGAACGGTTAGATGAAAAGCGCCGTTTAGGCATGGTGATTGAAGCACAAAAGAAACGGAGTCGAAAGCTCACTTTGATCGTCGGTTTCTCCTCGCTCCTTTGTCGAAGGGGACCCTTGTCCTCTGTGTAGTCAAGCACATGACAAGCTTGGGGGCTGGCAAGTTCCGGCCTATGTGGCATGGGCCCTACATAGTAAATGTGTTTTGAAGAATGGGGCTTATGAGCTTATAGATTATGGGGACCTGTTGGCGTGACGGGGAATGTTTTAATACGAAAAAATCACTACGCTTAAAGTCATTTTGGTGTGGTGTGTGTACATAAGTGTGTGTTTTTAATTTGTGTGCATGTGTGTGATGTGGTGTGCGATGTAAACATATTTACATTGATCGGGTCTTCCTAATTATGCGGATGTCCATTCGTCGTTTGTTGGTTTCGGGGATGGTGCCTCCGTAGTACCGGGGAATTTTTGTCTTCGGCGGCTTTGGGTAATGCATGATCTGGTGAGTTGGTCAACTCACGGAGTGTGTACGGACGTACCACAAATAACATCATGGAATATAGTGTTGTATTAGAATTATTAACCGAAATTTTGTAAACCTTGGTATCCGTGAATTTCTTGTGTATACAGACTCGACTTGTGAGTATTCTGGCCCGAACGGTCACTATTCGGTCGGAAACCCATCCATTTTACGTACGTATGCAATGTTCGTTTACTAGAAATAAATTTTGACTATATTACATATCAACATATACCCAAGCATATGAATACATTAACGGATGCGGTAGCTAATTTGGTTTTAGATGAACATTTATTAACGAATTTGTAAATCATCATCACATGTAAAAGGAAAATCCATCCGAAATAGATATGTATATATATAGATATCGAAATGTTTACATAGTGTGCGTCGCATAGAATCAAAAAATATATATGTTTGTCTTAATACATCCGGAGACGACATGTCTCTCAAAAATATGCATGATAAAAACCCCTAGGGTCTAATCCGCATGGTGCTCATGATGGCAATTGTTGCACGCACTAAGCGTCTCGAGAAGTCGGTGGAGGAAACTAGGCACTCCCCGCCGTATGTCTGCGAGTACGCCATCGGTACATCCGCCAATGAGCATAGTGGGATCCCTCGGGCAATGCCTTCAAGATACAGGATTAACTCCCCCCTGCGCACCTACTGCACCGGGGATCGAGTGCGGGAAGAGTCCTGCGCGATAGGAGACATACGAATTTGGTCTCTGCAGGCTCACATGCGTATATAAAATGTGTCGGAGATGGATATGTATTAACAAAAAAAATCATAAAACATAAAAATCGGAAAGAAAAGGGTCATGCCCAACTCCTCATCCCAATCATCTCCTTCCGGTAGTGGGAGATGCGGGTCTCCGGTGAAATGGGTTCACCGCATATGGCTAGTCTTCCACTACGATCAGCGACGCATGACCACCAAAAAAATCTGGCCTCACAGGACATCTGTTGGCCTCCTCGAGCTGCAGGCATCGGTGCTGCCCGGCGAGCCATTCTTGAAGCCTCGTGGAATCGACTCGGCTACTATGGCCCCTTGGCCTGGAAGATTGGTAATCGTTCCCGGAATGAACGATGCCGAGGATGGAACCGTAGCCGAACTATTTCGGTTTGGCACCTTGCACTTCATGAGCTATCTCTTCATGTTGATAGTCAGCATTTGTGGCCCGATCGAACGATAGGGGGAGCCATACACTGCGAGGCTAGAAAAATTTGGGCCTTTGTGGCCTCGTGCGGTACTGTGACCTGGCGGCCCGTGTGATGGTATGCGGCACCACTCTCGGTGCCATATCGGGAATGGTGTGGATGTCCACCTTTCCACTTCTGATCCCGATTGTGCCCTCGGCACACTCGTGCCATCACTTGCTCCATCTTCTCACGGATAATTACCGCTCCCTGTCAATATGGGTATCGGACCTCTGCGCAATAATCCGGTTATGAAGTACACATCGGCAACCTCGAGTTCTAACACTTGATCTCGCAACTTGAATACTTTTCATGCGTCCCACATGTTGATCAAGTCTTGTAGAAGCTGCGGTTGAGCTCGTAAACGAGCGTCGAGGAAGAAATTTTTTAGCCCACCGGTTCTTGAGGCATTCATGCAAAGTTTCATTTTCCATGGCTTGTTCATCCTCTTCCTGATGCTCTCTCTCTTTCCCTCAATCACATTTTTCTTGGTTTCCTACATCAACATGGTCACGAACCCTTAATTAGATCTTTGATGAGCTTGAAAATTCATCCAAATTGATTAAATCTCAAATTTTTAGGTGGAAATTTGAGTTCGGCTAGCTGCGAGCGCGTGTTTCTTTGAACGGTCGTGCTGGTCGCGCAAGCCCTTTGCATATAAAAGCCCATTGGCGCGAGTCAAAATTGCCCAATACCGTGTGATAGTGGAGCCTAAAAATTTAAAAAGTTTCCCTGAGAAATCACAATGCATGATGGAAAACTATTAAAAAATGGATTGAAATGGAGTACAAGGAAGCGCCTCTTACGGAAGCGATGGAACTCTAAATAGTAGCCTGGATCGGTCGCAATCGGCATCGGAAGTTCGCACTGGCTTGAACCATGTTGCTCTTCGGTGGTAAAAAGTAAAAAACAATTTTATTTTTACCATTTGACATATTACTCAACCTTTTGAACTCAAAATAGGTCTTGAAGGTTATTTTTTTCGAATATTTTAATATATTTGTCAAAAATGGGTTTTACACTTGCCTTTTTGTGCGACAAAATGAGTTGTACCCTCATGACAACTTTGACCCAGCCCTCTCAAACATGTTTCCTTGGGCACCCTCGGTACGACGCAGAAGCTGACCCAACTCGACCCGAACACATTTCCTTGGGCGACATCACCGACTTAACTTTGGCCCCGGACCCCGTGTGAGCGTCGAAGGCACGAGGGAGAAATTGACAAATGGGTTGTATGAACATGCCACAATTACATGGGCGGTCGCAAATTAGCATTTTTTATACAACCTCACGACACGATTTGACACGAACGACGACCCCGACTCGACCCACATGAGCCGTGTGTTTCCTTGGGTGCCCTTACGATACGGCACGGATGAGCCTCTGACCTAACCGGACTCGTTTCCGGCTAATTGGGCACCATCACACGACTCGACCCAGGCAGAGTACGAACATGTTTCCTTCGGCTGACCTCACATGACATGACTTGACTAGACCCAACTCGACCTAACCCATACGGGTATGTTTCCTTTGGCGGCCCCTGACACGGCGGCGGTGACCGGACCCAACTCGACACATCTGACAGCAGTTTTCCTTGGGCGGCCTCCTGCTCCACAACGCACTGACCCGAACCGACCGTCTGACTTGCTCGAACATGTTTCCTTGGGCGCCCTTACAATACGGCACGAACAAGCCTTACCTAACTTGAAACTTGTTTCCAACTAATTGAGCGCCATCACACAACTCGACCGTAGGTACTATGAATGTGTTTCCTTGGGCGGCCTCACACGACAGACCCAACTTTGACCCAACTTTGACCCTCGAGAAATGTGTTTCCTTGAGCACCATCGCACGACTCAACTTTGACCCATACGAATGTGTTCCTTAGGTGGCCTCACGTGACAAGACCTAACTAGACCCAACTGACCCGCACGAACGGATTTCCTTGAGCGCCATCGATACATGACTCGGCCGACCTATATGAACATGTTTCCTTGGGCATCCTCACACATCTAAAAGACCCAACCGGACCCAACCCGACCGCCGAAACACGTTTCCGCGAGCGCCACCACATGACTCGGCGAGCCGTACGAACGTGTTTCCTTGGGCGGCCCCTCTGCACGCTCGACCGGACCCAGCCGGCCCCGACCCATACGAACGTATTTCCTTGGTGCCTCACATGACACGGCCAGCAGGACCAACTTGACACGGCCGAATGCATTTCCTTGGGTGGCCTCACATGGCACGACCACGACTCGACGAGATCACCGAGACTCGGCTTTCTGCCCCGAACCGTGTGTTTCCTTGGGCGCCCTTACGAGTACGATACTAATCGACGACCTTATAACCGAACTCATTTCCGACTAATTGGGCACCATCCACACGACTCGACACAGAGCCCCGTACAAATGTTTCCTTAGGCGGCCTCACACGACAAGACCACTTTAGACCCAACCCAACCCGCCGAATGCGTTTCCTTGAGCACCATTAGTACACGACTCAACATGACCCGTACGAACACGTTTCCTTGGGTGGCCTCACAGGCATCCTGAGCCAGGCTTTGAAAGGGATAGGTGAGTGACCCCGGTGTGCCACGGGGAGCAAATAGTGGCAGGCGCTGAATGTGCACAAGGCACCCGGGCGGTCTGGCAGAAAAGCGTATGGGCACCCTCGAACGAAACAACGCGACTCGAACACGCTTGTTCGGTGCCCTCACACGACGCGGCACGAGCCACTGCGAACAATACCACAAGGAAGAAAATGGCAAAATAGGCCGCCCGAACATGCACAAGGCACCGGGTGGTCTGCAACTTGGCAAAATTGATACGAGCACACTCGAGCAGGAAATGCCCCAGGCACGACCGAATGTGCTCGGTCGGGCGACCTCACGCCGACGCGCTTCCACGACGTGCTCGATCGAACAATGCCACAAGGGAGAAAATGAAAAAAATGGGCCACCCAAACGTGCACAAGGCACCTAAGCGATCACAACTTAGCAAAATTGATACGGGCGCCCTCCGACAAAACGGCTTGGGCCCCGAGCTTGAACGCGCCGGTCGGGCGACCTCCTGGCGTGACTGGTACGCCAGAGAAGACGGTGCCACGGGGAGCAAATAGCAAACGGAGCCGCCCAAACATGCACAAGGCGTGCGGGTAGTCACAACTTAGCAAAGCGTACGGCGCCCTCCAAACGAGAAACGGCCCCGGCGAGAACATGCTTGGTCGGGCGACCTCATACAGCACGACATGGCGCACCCAACCAAACGATGCCACGAGGCCGAAGAAAATGGAAAATGGGCAGCCTCGAACATGCACGAGGCACACAGGTGGTCACAACAACAAAGGCGATACGGGTGCCCTCGAATGAAACGACCGACTCGAACGGCGCCCGGTTGGGCGACCTCACATGATGTGACACAACACACTCGGTAGGAAACTTCCTGAGAAGAGTAAACCAGGGCCACTCGAACATGCACGAGCACACGAGTGGTCACAACTTATGGCCAGTACGAGGCACCCTCGAACTAAAACGGCCCGGAAACCCAAAAATGCACCGTCCGAAGCAGCCTCACGGTGCGACACAATGTGCACGACCAAACGATGCCACGAGGAGAGAACGGCAAATCTTGTTGCCGAATATACCTGAGCACCGGTGATCACAACTTATCAAAACTAATACGGACGCCCTCGAGAACGAAACGGCTAGGCACGAACGTGCCTAGTCGGGCGACCTCACACGGCCCGACATGGCGAATGATGCACGGGGAAAACGATAAATGGGCCACCTAAACGTGCGCAAGGCATCCGGATTTAACGAGTAAAGGCGATGCGGTGGGATTTGAAAAATTGATAAAATTTGAGGAAATTTACGTGATTGGTCGAAAGTATCGAACTGAAAATTTAGGAATTTCTAGCGAATGTACTAGTGAGAGAAATCGGCAAACGGGTCGCACGAACGTGCACGGGGCACCGTGTGATCACAAGTACTTAGCAAATTTGATATAGCTACCCTCAATCGAAACAACCGACCCCGAAGCGTGTTTGGGCGGGGAGCCCTCACGCGGAACGACCCAACCCGAACGTGTTTCGATGGCTCCCTCAACTAAAACAACCCAACCCGAACACGTTTGGGCGGGCACCCTCAGCAAAACGACCCTACTCGAACGGGTTTGGGTGGGTGCCCTCAAACGAAACGACGAGAAGCGCGCCCGGCGGGCGGGCACAAGGGAGCAAATGACAAAGGAGCCACACGAACATGCACAAGGCACTAGTGTGGTTACAACTTAGCAAATTTGATATGGCCACCATCAAATGAAATTACCCGAACCAAACGCATTTGGGAGGGCACCCTCACACGATGCGCGGAATGAGAAGGAAGGTACAAGGGATAAAGCTCGCAAATGGGTTGCACGAATGTGCACGGGGAACACAATGCGGTCTGAAAATCTTAGTAAATTTCCTCTGACCCCTCACCGCCAAGGCAGAGGCCCAAACCAAACGCGTTTGGGTAGGCGCCAACAACTAAATGACATGACCAGTGCGTTTGGGTAGGCGCCCTTAACCAGAAATATCCCTACCGAATGGGTTCGGTCGGTGCCCTCGAATGAAGTGACCCTACCGAACGGGTTTGGGCGGGCACCCTCATACGAAACGAGACGGCGGGTTGCGAGGACTGAAGGCACGAGGAGAAAATGGAAAACGAGGCTACACGAACATGCCTGAGGCACCGTCTTTGTCACAACAACAGAATTTGATATGACCTCCCTCCAAATGAAACGACTCCACAGCACGAACACGTTTGGGCGGATTCCCTCATGCGGTGCGACACGACGCGCACGACCGAACAAAGGCATAAGGGGGCAACGGCAAATGGGGTACCGCACGAACATGCACGCGGGCACACTCGTGCGGTCACAACAGCAAATTTTGATGGTTAACATTTCTTAAAAATTTTGAAAAGAAAAGAGGATCTTACGAAGGGATTGGTTCTTCACTAGGTCGATCCATTAAGCTATTTTTATCTAAGGTGTCTTTAATGCGACTTATTTGTCGACAAAAGGGATATTTCTTTTGATTAATTCATATGCAATGTGATTCATTATCTACAAATATTGAATATATTGTGCGAGGGATATATTTTATACAAAAATATGGATTTTGTGCGGCGAAAAATTGTAAGGGATGGAATGAATCTCACTCCTTATGACCATTTTTCTTAGAAACTTTCCTTCCCAGAGATCTTGTTACTCCCTCCAAGTTTCACTAATGCCTGGGAAGGCTAAAATCAATTAATGTGTCCTTTTACCCCATACCTAATAGCTTGGTCATTGACATTGCATTATGGAAATAGTTTACAAATCTCTATCACTCTAATAGCTTGTTCATTGACATTATATTATCGAAATAGTTTACAAATCTATATCACTCAAATAAAAAATTTGAGCGCTTATTTCTCTGGAATCTGGAAGCTACCAATTCTTACATATTTGGATCTCTATTTCAATTGCTTGGACAGCATTAGAGAAAATTTCCATCAGGATTCGATTTAGGTGATCTATTAATTTACTACTAAGAAATGAAAAGATGACACTTCAATTTGTGTTTGATGTACAACCAACATATAGATTTCAACCTAATTTTTGGAGTTGCAAAGCCATTTTGCCCTATTTGTTTTTCATCGGGTTTTACGGGGAGATCCACGGTCTTGTTTCTCCGATTTGGCCAATGCTTTGTATGCTTTCGGGAGCGATTAAACTATACAATCTCCATAAAAATGAATAATCCCTACAGGCTACATATAACTATAATATGATGGCGAAAGTACACGTGACTGATCTTGCTGGGTGTTTGACCCCTATTCTCTCACTCGTATTTTATAAATAAACGTTCATTTTATAAAGAATCTTTGACGAAAAGTTGTTCATAGAAGAAATTAACCCCCAGATATAAATGAGAAACTAACTTTGCCTTTACTAGATCAATCGCAAAGCTAGTTTCTTAGCTTTTCATATGGAACATGGTAACTAGAGCTAAATGTCGCTATTGTGACATTTGGAGCAAAGCATTGGAATTGCGACGGATTGGAGGAAAGCGTCGCAAGACCGACACTTTCCATAATCCGTTGCAACTTTCAGAACGCAATAGCGACACATAGAGCTAAGTGTCGCTATTGTGACATTTGGAGAAAAGCGTCGAGTGTGATTGGAGGAAAGCGTTGCAAGACCGACACTTTCCTCCAATCTGTCACAATTCCGATGCTTTGCTCCAAACGTCACAATAGCGACACTTAGCTCTAAGTGTTGCAAGACCAACACTTTCACTCCAATCTGTCACTTAATTAAGACGCTTTTATCCAAACGTCACCAGACCAAAATTTACCTCTAAGTTTCGCAATACCAACACTTGTCTCCAAACATCGGTATGAGTTGTGGGATGGATTTGAAAAATTGATAAAATTTGGGAAATTTCAGGCATTTCATCAAAAGTGTCGGAACTAAAGTGTCGTAATTTCACTTAAATGTACTAGTGTTAGAAATACATGATTAGTGCTATGATAAATACTTGGACAAAGATGAAATGCCTATTTGGGAGACTCATTTGCCCAAATGTGGTTATTGACTCATCTGGACAAGACCTTGTTAGACTATGTCAAAAACATTATGAGCTAGACCCGAAGGGCTATTGTTAATGCGACGGAGAGATCCTTTTTACCATGACGACGAGTCCATAAATCCAAAATCTTGTAATTATAGTACGATCCTCAATCGGTCCCTTATCTAATAGAATTTTTGACCCATTTTTACTTAAGCCTAGATTTCCCGAGAGAATTTTATGATATTTCAAAGACTTTTTGCCCTTCCCATGTTGACATTCCCAAGTTGAACCCTCCTTATTCCATAAAGATTCTTGAAGGGTCTAGGCATATTATTTCAATGCTATCTTTTATATTGGGATACTTTATAGATGGATTCAACTGATGAATCCATTCTTGGTTTTTATCACCTTATCTCACGCCAACCTCTAGCACTCATTTTTTATTATGCCACATTCATAGAAAACATTTTTCATCATCGGTTGACCAAATACCCATTGAAGGGGTTTTCGAGATACTCCTCCTACTTGTTTCACTTGTTTTTATTCTTCCAAGTGATAATTTTCCAATTGCATTTGAAAAATATGGACTTGGAGGGTCAACCTTTATCTATTGTCTTCGGAATTCCTTGCTAAGGAAAGAGAGTAGTGAATTCACTTATCTGATTTTTCGGACAACTTTTCACTCCATCCGGCAATGAACATTTTGTACAAATCGAGCTCGAGTTAATGAAGAAATGAAAACGATATTGCAACTATCGAAAACGAATAAAATGGGAGATTGGTTTCCTTATGAAAATCATACGGAGAGATAAGGGAATTTTTGGATCCAACTTATTACCTTATAAGTTGCCAAAATACATGAACATGAGAATTTTTGCATTTGAATATTTAAGAAAGATTCTAAATTCTGACGATATCAACTACTTAGGCTAACGAGGAAAAAGAATCAATTCAAGCTAAGAGTCATATTGGTCCTTTCATCATAAACGATAGAGGCGAGAAAAATAAATCAAAGAGACTAGCGAGTATAAGTTTCAAAGAATTTTTTTTATGGAACTATGATCCTCAAGAGATTTGAGCAATTTTAAGGGTAAAATATAAACTTACACCCTTCATACATGAGCCCAAGCCGGAAGATTGAAAATTTTTCCAAAGAAGAATGGGTGGAAAACACATTGATAGATCTGATCACTAATACGAGAGACGATTTGGAAAAATGGTTACAACACAAGCCCTGGATGTTTGTAAAATAGCCAAACACTTCGGTCAAAAAGAGGTAGGGAAGAAGGGACATACACAACATAAAAAACTACGAAACAAAGTTCAAACCGATTTACAATAAAAGGCTTAAATTCGGTTCAATTGGGAAAGAAAAGGTAATTGATGTTGAGGATACAAATGGGCCAAGGTCGATAATGATGAAGACTACGGTAATAATCGATGAAACTCTTGCACAAGCGAAAGGAGCAAACAATAGGTAAAAGATGATGCTAAATGATTGAGAAACAAAATATGGAGGCCTCTTTCTCATAGAGGAGGCGGGGAAAAGACTTAGATATCGAGGAAAAATATAGCGAGATAAAGCATAATAATGAGGAAATTAAATCATAGATATATTCTCAATTCCTCGAAAAAAGCTTGAGGGGAATCAAAATAGGCTACTGATAACCTTTGACTATTCTACAAATAAGGAAATGATTATGTCATTTACTGCAACCAGCGTTGCTTGAATACCAAAGACAATGGAAGATTATAAAAAGGTGGAGTTTGGAAGTAGACAACTGAAAAATGTTCATGGTGGACCAATTGAATTCCCACGGACATAGCTCTAAAATGTTATATTCAGCGTGGTGACAAAGGCAATGAATGCTACCAAGTTGCGGAATACTATTCTTAACATGCGAGGATCAAATGAAGCTAGACAAAGGATCTTTGTGTATAAAATACCCTAAGGATTAAACCTTAGAAGATTTAATTTTATAGGTGGGATATGATCCTCAAAATGTTCATTAGTAGAATTGTTGATCGAAAAAACTAATGATGATATTGCGACTTTGAGGAAACGACTTAAACACTCAAAGTGAGCATCAACAAACCAAAGAAATCCTTCAAGAGAGAAAAGTGAAGAAGAGATGATGAAGCTCATCCTCAAACTAGCGAGTCGGATACGAAAGGAAATGGAATCTCAAATGGACCGGCTTGTCGAAGAAGGAAACTATGAGCAGGCGGCCTCTATCATTCCCTTGATTATACCAATGATTACCACGGCGTTGGCTTCCACATTAGGAGAAAAAATAGCACCAGGAACCCTTTGACAAGTTTGTAGTGCCAATGAGTTCAACTACTATTTCAAACACGGATTCTTCTACAACATATGTTCGATGAAAAACGGATGGAAGCGGAGTCGGATTGTGAAGGCTATGGAGGAATTGTCTTTGAAAAATAAATGAAATCAATAGTCTAAGCAAGATGATTGAAAATCTTGAAGCCACAAATAAGTTAGCTCAATTAAATGCTAAACCCATGAATAGAAGACAATTATACTTGGAGAGCAAATCAAGGGGTTACAAAAAGAGCTAACATTCAGCGAAGCAAATTTCATTTTACAAAGAATCATACATGGACAAACATAATTGAAGCCATTCACACTCGTGGCCTTCAATTCGAGGATTATATGAGCGAGAGAGACTTATTGTTAGAATCTCGGACGGAGATTCATAAGACCAAAGTTAGTTAATGATAAGTCGGCTCGGGCTTTTAAAGGCGATCACATTCTGAAGCAAACAAGAACATAGCGGTGGAATAATTACGGTATTGAATAGAGCAGAAACCATTTCTGATTAAAAGGTGATAACAAAAGAAAAATTTGATGAGCTAAGGAAGATAAGTGTGAATCAATGAAAATTGCCATAACAAAGTTTATGTTGAAATATACAAACTTAAGGCAGAAGGGCTTGCCGAGACATTAATGTCTTCAATGAAAAACTAATGCGAAAAAAATTATGATAAGAAAAATTAGAGAATTTGCGAGGAGAAATTCGGTAAACCATTGCCACAAGGCACTCCCACGAGTGAAGTCTTCCTTGACACTTTGAAGATTTTTTCTTTCTACAACATGAGATCAAACATATTTTTGTGTTTCAAGCCCAATTTTGCTAAATATACGGAGGCAAATGAGAATTTTTAGAAAACTGAAATGTCAAAATTCCCGGTGAAGAATAGTGGTAAGCATTTACGGATTTAATGTGAAAATGAGAGAACTAAAACGAGTGAATAAATTACCTTCAAAACGATCCCGAAGAAACGAGTCAAACAAAGGGCCAGGTCTACTAAATTTTTACTATAAAAGATATATTTTTACGGTAGTAAAACGGTGGAAATATCTAGGTCAAAATTATTATCGAGTTAAAGAAGTAGCATTAAAGAGTATCGACTAAGGCAACTCAAATGAAGATATTTTCTAGCTGACCAACAAGCGGGATAGTAATCACCCAAAATCTCCTAGTTAGATAAAGTAATTCTATTTATTTTGGATAAGAGGGCCGACTTCTTTGATTTGTTAAACGGTATCCCTCTTATTTTGTAAAGATATTTTCTATTTCCTAAAGATATTCCTAGATGTCTCCTAGGATATTTGTAACTACATTTTGTATAAATACTTCTACATTTGAGAAGTATTGAGTGTGGAATAAAATTTCTATACTTTACCATAGACTTTTTTGCTGAACAATGGAGTCTATTATGTGTTGATTTCGACGTAGTAGGGTGGACAAAGCTAAGCTGGCATCATAATTAGGATCAACTGTGATAAGCTTATGATTGAAGTACTTTCTTCTTGTCATTGTTTTCTTTTACGCGTTTCATGCAATTCATTATATATGTTTGTTCTATGCGAATGTGCAACTAGGAATATTACAATAGGCTAGCCTAGTGCTCCCTTTGTTTAACTAGTTCTTATTTTAATGTTTTTTTCTTGGAAGTTCTAGTGTTAGGAATTCTTGATTGCTCCTACTCCGTTTGACCTGCCTCTTTCTTCCATTTTTTTGGATCAAAGGATCCTTCATAGTCCTTTATCTGATCCCTTCTTCACCAAAAACACTTTCTCAAATCTGCGAGGTTATCTATCTTGCCTTAAATACATTTGTACCTTTTTGGCCTTGACTTCTAGTGCGCTAGCTATATGTGAACTCCTGTAGCCCGATGGACAAGTTGATTTCTCTCTACTTTACCTCTAAGTAGATTTTTTCCCCACAAAACCTTTAAAACAAAACCAATTGTTCTATCATAATTAGCCTAAAAACATAAATAAAAAACAAAGATAAATCTTAAAGAGAAAGCCCTCTACGAATTCTAGGAAGGCTAGATCCCAAAATTTGAAGTAGGTTTGTGGTTACCTCTAGTGTTCTTAGACTAAAAAACTCAAATCCTGACAAAAAATTACTAGGTGATAACGAAAACCCACTCAATTGAAACTTACAAAAATATATGATTTATTATGAACCTTTATCGGTTTTACCCAATTCAAAATTCATTATCGAAGTACACCAAATGTCTTAAGCTCCCTTTTTGGTATATGTTTTCGACGACTAAAGCCACCGGCGGCCACATGATTAGGAATAGAATTTATTAAATATATTGGAGAGTCACGGAGTCTTAAACTCTTTGCATTCTAAGATCTTCAAACTAGATCAACATATATTGATCGGTAAGAACATAACAAGGAAAGGAATGAAGAGAAGAAACTTACTTAGGCCAAGAGCGGATATTGAGATCGGACAAGCAAGATTACGAGAGCTGCTTTGATTCTTACTCCATATTTCTCCTCCACATTCCCACGAGGCTTCCCAATTCCCGATCCCTTGTGACATCTCAATATATTAAGCGATTGATCGATCAATCGACTATACATATGACTTGAAATTGGGAATTACAAGCTCTTTGGCGGACAATTCCCTTCATATTCTCCCATGGGATCGAAAGAACCGATCAGAGTTTATTCTTTACGAAAATGCATACCACTCATGGAAAATGAGAGGAAAAAAGCAAGTATTTAATGTCGATTTGTAGAGACAAAGCGAGGAGAATTATTTTGCACGAATGTGGGTGAATGAGGTGCAAGACATGGGCAAATACACGTGATGTTAATTATAGATTTGGACGAGTAATTGTTTGAGACGTGAAAAAACATGGAAGCTCACACATTTCGAAACGGCAGAGAAGATTCTGTCCCTTACATGAATGTAGCACTTGCATTAACTAGTTCTCCTTCTTCCTCCATCTTAAGAATAAAAAAAGTTTGTAATTTTAATTGTAAAATAAAATTCGTTGTAAAAGCAAATAGAGTTTCTGATTTTAAAAAAATTACTAAATCTCTGTGAGTCTAGAGAAACATAACAAAACTATCATTGTCTCAAAATATCTATATGATATAAATATTTCAATGTCAAAGTAATAATATTTGAAATTATTAATTTTGTTATCCATGTCAACATAAAAATCATCCTAGTATTAATATTAAAAGATTAACATTAATATTAGTTAGATCTATTTTAATTTGAGAGATAAAATATCATGTAAAAATCATTTCATATTAATATTTAAAAAGTTATTTAATATTAATATTAAAAGAATAACATTAATACTAGTTAGATCTATTTTTAATGCGAGAGATTGAATTTCTTGAAATACAAACATAAGTAAAGAATTTGATCACCTTTCGATTCTATTCAAAATTAAGATTCATCTACATTAGTACATATAAGTCCACCAATTATAATCATAAAAAATACCATATAAGAAAACTATACTAAAAAATCATATTGAAATCCTTTATGTTAAAAAAAAACTTTAAAAAGTCATATACAGTGTCCCCTGGAGCCATCTTGCTGTGAAAATTTTTGTTGTAAGCTGTACCATCTATCTGTTCTTGATTTTCTATGTTCCACTCCTTGTAAATATGTAGCCAAAAAATATTATTAAAATATTATTTGAGAAAATAAACCTCATAAAAATGGGTATCACTATGTATCGGTGTGTATATGACAATGTTGCTCACCATTGAACCGATTGACAATGATCAAAATACATGCGGTGATTTACATGCAAAGCATATTATTTATAGATTAGTTTAAGTTTTTATGTATATTTTAGTTGATTTGGAAATGTGTTTTTAATATTTAAAATGTATTTTTTTAATATATAAATAAATTTAATATTTTGAGAAATCTTTAAAATAATTATGTAAAATTTGTTGGGAAAAATGCGAGGGGGTGGTGAATCGTGTTACGGCCATAATCAAAAATTATTTACTTTTTTCATTCCTTAAAATCCATACGCTACTTTCCTTTAGTAAACTCGCGTATGCACGCGGATATCATTCATACAACTCGCGTATTAGCAGAGATCTAAATATGCAGATATTTATTAACTTAGTTCTTTGCAATATTCATTCATCTGATGTTAGGTTATCAATAAACATGTGTAGTAACAACAGAATAAACCATAACACAAAGCATCACACATGAACACCAGGATTTTTAGGTGGAAACCCAAGTCGAGAGAAAACCACCGCTGCAGTTGCTCAGCCTTCAATATTTTATTATAGAGAAAAAATCTTACAACATATGTGCTGGTGCAGACTCCTCCCAGCACGCAGGCACCCACCTGCGCTCGTTTACCAGCCTCACCTGGAAGGGAGCTACGACCCCCTGATCTCGTTTACCAGCCTCACCTGGAAGGGAGCTCCAACCCCCTGACTCATTTACCAGCCTCTCCTGGAAGGGAGGTACGACCCCCTGATCTCGTTTACCAGCCTCACCTGGAAGGGAGCTACAACCCTCTGACTGAAGGCTACAACCCTCAGCACCTCTATGGACCACGTTTCATCAATTTTCACACTGGATCCAAAGCTTCCTTTAGAACACAACTTGCAGGCCACGTTTCATCATATTTTCAGACTGGACCCACTCCATACTTTTAAGCACAGTAAACCATGAAATAGATACATATAACTTACTGACAGATATCTGTAAACCAGCAGAACAGATCAGACATTTCTTACCATAGACTTCAGCAAACCCTAGTTTGCATACGCGCTTTCCTTTCACTGATGTCGCGTATATACGCGCTTCCGTTTACATAAACCAGCGTATAATTCTGTACATATTATAGAGCTAATTTTATTGCGCATACACGCTTTCTCTTCAGCTAAGCCGCGTATATACGCGCTTCCTCTTCGGTGAACTAGCGTATGGTTCTTCAGACTTTTATGTCATTGCAATTCTTCACAATAGATACATCACTTCAGATTTTACCCTTTACCTCAGACAGATGTTCGCCTCGTCACAGATCTAATCATTTCATAAACAGATCTAGCAAATATAAGTACATTTCAGATCTAGATCCCCTTCTTCATCATTGGTGCATCATACATTCAGATCTGTCATTCAACTGTAACCCTTTCCATTCAGATATCCTTCAGAGAGAAGTATTCATTCAAGCTCAGACATCTTGCACCCACACTCATGATTTGCACAATGAATTTCTTCTCTTTATATAGGTTTACCCTTTTTTCAATACCATGAGCCAAAATAATACCATGAGCCCAAAACTACATTACTTCCGATTGTATTCCTGGACGGGGTCATTTAGAAGAATCATTACCCAATACAATGGGTCAATACCATGGTGGTTACCCCTGGTTTTGCACTTTATGAGCGCTTTTTCCCATACGCGACTTGGCACGTACTTTACCGCGTGCATACGCGACTTCTCCTAGGCAAATCCGCGTATGACTTGAGACATACTCTTTTCATCATAGATCTAGCACATACTGAATTTCTTTCTTCATTCCCTTCTGTACTCACTGTAGATACATCAGATTTACTTCATCAAGAACATATTCTATCAAGCACAACATCATCAATTAAGTTGCCATCTTCTTCATCAAGTGGGTTGCCATTCAATGACAACACTCAGCATCATATTGCTAACTAACATCATTTCACATCAGATTTACATCATTTACCAAGTCCATCAGGTCAAGAATAACTTCATCAGGTGGATTTCCATCAAGGACAACACATGCCAACACTCTCATGTCTTCATCTTCATTCAGTGGGTTGCCATCAAGGACAACACTCTGCATCATATTGCCAACAATCTCCCCCTTTGGACTTGATGGCAACCATGATGGTGTTTGATCACCACAACAGATAGGTACATTAAGAATACAATGACACCATGTCACTCTCCCCATTCTTTGACACCATTCTTTCTCTCCATTCAAACACCATGTCACTCTCCCCCTTTGACATCAAGGGCAAAGGGTGGATCAACATACTCTCCCCCTTTTCTTCTCATGTGGAAGAAGCGTTCTGCAGATCTGATGATACCATGACCAAGCTCCCCCTGAGTTCATGCTGAATCTTCAAACATATTTTTCAATGAAGTACATGACTCTATGACCTTCCTATCACCAAGGACTCATACTTACATCAAATATCCAACCAAGTGGATTTACATATGAGACTCAAGTACCCAACCAAGTGGGTTTACAAATTTCAATTCATCTACCCAACCAAGTGGGTTTACAAAATTTGACGCAGCTACCCAACCAAGTGGGTTTACATAGTTGACAAGTCCTTACATGACTGAATATTACAATTTTACATCAAGATCTGTTCATCAAACTACAAATATAACTTTAAGACCAACACCAGAAAGTCCTCAAGAAAGCGAACATATTTCAGAACCATCATAATGCCAACAATTATACTCAGCAACGCTAATGCTCCCCCTGAATCTGTGCATCGAAGCATCCTTTTTATAAGACTAAGGCTCCCCCTTAGTTTGTGCATCCTGAACACTTTTACCAACAAATCATCAAGACATCTTTATCAAAATATTAGAAATAGAAATATGAGAACTGGAACACCACCAGAGATACCAAACAGTATCAGAGATACCAAACAGCACTGCAGCTGTGCTGAAGAGAGCTGACTCCAAACAAAAATTTGTCAGCGATCAGACATACGCGATTTTCTGTGCATGAACTCGCATATATACGCGACTGTGTTTCAGGAATCCGCGTATCCAAACCAAAAATTGTCAGCAATCAGACATACGCGGTTTTCTGTGCAGGAACTAGCATATATACGCGACTGTGTTTCAGGAAACCCGCGTATCCACTACCATCTTCTATATTTTGACCAGATCTGATCCTCTGTGAGGAAAAGACAGTGTTCAGCTTCTTTCTGAGATATTTGACTGCTTCCCTGGACTACAGATAGATAGAACAGTGTAGTTGTGTCTTCAAGCATCATCCAATGGTGGTAGCATAAGCGCATTAGTAACCAAGTCTTCATATTCCGTGCAGCATCAATACATTCTTTCCAAGAGAGATTATCATACCAGAACAGCATCTTCAAATATGTGTCAAGCAATTATCCATGTGGTCCAATATCACCATGATCTTCAAGATTTAACCTGAAGTAACATATGTAGGCAAAAGATCTCAACCAAAGTAACAAACTCTGCAGGATCTATTCTTATTTCTGAATCAAACGACATCCAACTCATCCATGTGTAAGCACAAAAGATACTTATCAGCAACCAGGGCTCAAAATCTCATCATAATGAACCATGTACCAAGTCATCATCATTTGAGCATGAGTATCACAAAAAACAAAGAATAAGCAATCATATTGCCAACAATGCAATCATCAACCTGCTACTCCCCCTGGACCAGTGCAACCTGAAAACGTTCATCAGCAAGTCATCAGCAACAATCTCTGCATGGGCTGCCCTTATCTCCGAATTATAGGACTTTCATCTCAACAATGAATACTCTTCATCAACAAGCAAACAGGACTCATCCACAATCTTCAACACAAGAAACCATGTATTATATCATCATTATTTAGAACTGAGAAACTAAGCTGATACAGAGTCAATAATACAGTTATTAACAATCAGACTGATGCTCCCCCTGAACCTCTGCTCCAGATCTTCAGCTATCATATAAATTCTCTTATCATCAATGCATACGCGACTGTGTCTGCTGGAACTCGCATGTATACGCGACTTTTGTTAATAGAACCCGCGTATGGAAAGTGAAGCATAGAAATTTTTCACATTCCTTCATCTCCCCCTGAACTTGTACCTCCTGTACCTGTCTTTTCCACATCAGATGCACTGTCAGAAATAAACATAACCAGAGTAATCAAATCAACCATGAGAGTCATCATACATTGCTCCCCCTGTGATGATACATTACTAAATCTCATAATGTATCCCACATCATTCCTGCAGTCAATAAGAAAAGTCAGCTTCAGAAGCGGATGACTGCAGTAGGGTCAGAATTCCCTACGTTTCTGATCGGTCCTCCTTCTTTCTCCAAATTTGTTTGAACTTTCTATTTGTGTGCTGGAAGTTATCCAATTTCTCATGTCTGTTCAACCTGCA
Source organism: Pinus albicaulis (assembly GCA_034641835.2). NCBI lineage: Eukaryota > Viridiplantae > Streptophyta > Pinopsida > Pinales > Pinaceae > Pinus > Pinus albicaulis. The sequence continues at coordinate 59,585 of JAXQQM020087367.1, forward strand.
TTCCTTTTCTACATGTCCATACTTGTTACAAGAATAACATCTCATATGTCCAGAAAAATAAGCATAAGAATCATAATGAGTATTTCTAATCTTCTTCCTTTTACAATCAGCTGCTTTATGTCCATACTTGTTACATGAAAAACAATATCCCTTGAAGCTACTAGAGTACCTTTCTGAGTAGAACCTGTTTGTTTGTGGCTGAATTGTTCTGCTTCTACAATTGGCTGCAACATGCCCATAATTATGACATTTAAAACATTCAACATTCTTGAATGAATTCCTTTGAGAATTCATGATTGTTGGTTGATCTTTTGACTCTTTCAACACTTCAGATTTTGCATTGATGTTCTTTGATTCTTTAGCACCTCCTTGTGAGCTAGATTCTCCTTTAACAGTTTCATGGAAACCAAGACCAAGTTTGATGGCAGGAGACCTTTGATTACTTAGAATATTGTCCAAAATATTAGTACTATCATGAAACCTCAAAAGTTTTACCTTTTCTTCTAATTTACCTTTGAGAATGTTTACCTCAACCTCCAAGGCTTGACATTGTTTTGTCATGCTTTCTTCTTTCCTTCTTCCATCTTCTACTTGATCCTTCAAATTTAGAATCTCTTCTTTCAACCAATTTTCATTTTCTTCACATGTTTGTTGCAGCTCTTCATTCTTCTTATTTGATTTTTCCAGATCTTCTTTGAGAGAGATGATTTCTGCTTCAAGGCCTTCCTTTTCAAATGACAGAGGTTCTTCATTCTTCTTATTTGATGTTTCAAGATCTGTTTGTAGAAAGATGATTGCAGCTTCAAGTCCTTCATTCTTCTTGCTTGATTTTTCGAGATCTGCATTTAGATCGTTGATTTCTGCTTCTAGTTCTTTAATTCGATTGGATGCATAAGTATGAAACCTTTGATACTTGTCCACCTGTCCATTCAGCATTTCTATTTGATCTCCCATTTGAGAGATCATCTCTTTGTAGATAGAATCTTTCTTATCAATTTCCTTTTGTTGTTCTTCAACTTTGATCTTGATAGCTTGTTCTAGATCCATAACATTTCTTTCACTTTCTACACCATTGCTTGCACAAAGAAGATTACAAGGGCCCAAATCACTATCAGATTCATCTTCTTCAATTTTCTGAGATATCTCCTTGCTTCGAGTAGCCTTCTTCTTTTGCTTCTTTGCCATGAGCACTTGTAGAGCTTGGTCAGAATCTTCTTCATCTTCACTGGACACTTCATCATCATCTTCATTTGCATAATAACTCTTCCTCTTTTCAAATTGTTTTTCTTTACCATTTTTTTCTTTATAAGGACATTTAGTAGCATAGTGACCAACTTTTCCACACTCAAAACATTTGAAGGGAAGCTTACCTTTGAATCTTCCAGTTCCTAGTTGGAGTTTTCTCACGAAATTCGCTTCTTCTTCATCGGATATATAGCTGGATTCTTTGACAACTTTCTTTTCTTTTCCTCTTGCAGATACCTTAAAAGCAGCTTCTTTGATTTGAGAAGGACCTCCTTGTCTCATTTCAAAAGCAGTCAGAATACCATGTAATTGAACAATAGTAAGAGTTTGCAGATCTTGCCTTTCTTCAATGGCTGAAACTTTAGAGTCAAATTTTGAAGTCAAGGATCTTAAGAATTTTTCCACCAGAGTAGTATCGGTTATGGTTTCACCCAAATTTCTCATCCGATTTACAATATCATCTAGACAAAGAAAGAAACTGGCAACACTTTCATCACTATGCATCTTCAAATTTTCATATTCAATTCTAAGAGTTTGGAGTTTTGCACTTTTACCTTTGTGTCTCCTTCATAGCTTAGAATGATTTTGTCCCATATTTATTTTGCTGAATGTAGCTGCATCACTTTAGCAAATTCTGATTCAGACATGCTTCCCAATAAGACATTCACTGCTTTGGCATTAATTTCATACTTCTTTCTTTCAGCTGCATCAGTAGGAATATTTGCCGGGTATTGATAACCTTCTTGCACGATTGCCCATACATCTGCACCAAGACTTTGCAGATATGATTTTGTTCGTACCTTCCAGAATATCAGATTGCTTCCATTGAATAGAGGTGGCTTTATAGACATTACTCCTTCAAGACTTCCCATTGCGACGGATCTCCTTCAAGTGATCAAGCTTCTGCAGAAGAACCTGCTCTGATACCAATTGTTGGGAAAAATACTAAGAGGGGGGGTGAATCAGTATTTACTGCATATTCAAAACTTTTACTTTTTCTTGCTTCTAAAACCCATACGCTACTTTCCTGATACAGACTCGCGTATATATGCGGATACCCTTTATGAAACTCGCGTATACACAGAGATCTAAATATGTCATTAATTCTTCACTTATATCATTCCATCATTCATTCATCAGATGTTTAATAAATAGTAAACATGTGCAGTAAGAACAGAATAAACCATCACACAAAGAATCACACATGAACACCAGGATTTTTAGGTGGAAACCCAAGACGGGAGAAAACCACCGCTACAGTTGCTCAGCCTTCAATATTTTATTATAGAGAAAACATCTTACAACATATGTGCTGGCGCAGACTCCTACCAGCACGCAGGCACCCACCTGCGCTCGTTTACCAGCCTCTCCTGGAAGGGAGCTCCAAACCCCTGACTCGTTTACCAGCCTCTCCTGGAAGGGAGCTACGACCCCCTGCTCTCGTTTACCAGCCTCACCTGGAAGGGAGCTACAACCCCCTGATTGAAGGCTACAACCCTCAGCACCTCTATGGACCACGTTTCATCAATTTTCACACTGGATCCAAGGCTTCCTTTAGGACACCACTTGCAGGCCACGTTTCATCATATTTTCAGATTGGACCCACTCCATACTTTTAAGCACAGTCAACCATGAAACAGATACATATAACTCACTGACAGATATCAGTAAACCAGCAGAACAGATCAGAAATTTCTTACCACAGACTTCAGCAAACCCTAGTTTGCATACGCGCTTTCCCTTCACTGATGTCGCGTATATACACGCTTCCGTTCACATAAACCAGCGTATACTCCAGTACATATTATAGGGCAAATTTTATTTGCGCATACGCGCTTTTTCTTCAGCGAAGCCGCGTATATACGCGCTTCTTCTGCGGCAAAGTAGTGTATAGATCCTCAACCATTACAGAGCTGCATACTTCTTCAGATTAGACATTCAGTTCAGATTCAACCCTTTACTTCAGACAGATGTTCGCCTCATCTCGGATCTAATCATTCCATAAACAGATCTAGCAAATACAAGTACATTTCAGATCTAGATCCCCTTCTTCATCATTGGTGCATCATACATTCAGATCTATCATTCAACTGTAACCCTTTCCATTCAGATCTACTTCAGAGAGAAGTATTCATTTAAGCTCAGACATCTTGCACCACACCCTTATCATTTGCACAATGAATTTCTTCTCCTTATATAGGTTTACCCTTTTTCAATACCATGAGCCAAAACCACATTACTTCCGATGGTATTCTTGGACGGGGTCATTTAGACGAATCATTACCCAATACAATGGGTCAATACCATGGTGGTTACCCCTGGTTTTGCACTTTTTGAGCGCTTTTTCCCATACGCGACTTATCACGTTCTTTCCCGCGTGCATACGCGACTTCCCCTAGACATATCCGCGTATGCCTTGAGACATACTCTTTTTACCATAGATTTAGCACATGCTGAATTCCTTTCTTCATTGCCTTCTATACTCACTGTAGATACATCAGATTTACTTCATCAAGAACATATTCTATCAAGCACAACTTCATCAAATAAGTTGTCATCATCTTCATCAAGTGGGTTTCCATTCAAGAACAACACTCAGCATCAGATTGCTAACAAACATCATTTCATATCAGATTTACATCGTTTACTAAGTTCATCAGGTCAAGAATAACTTCATTAAGTGGTTTTCCATCAAGGACAACACATGTCAACAGTCTCATGTCTTCATCTTCATTCAGTGGGTTGCCATCAAGGACAACACTCTGCATCATATTGCCAACAAAATTTGTAATTCATATATATATTATAATTCAGATTTATATATATAGATATTTCATATGATTTTTGTTTTATTTTTCAAAAACATAGTTTAATATATGGACATATGATGATTACATGATTGTTTTTGTTTATATAAAATCCCAGTTTTTACTAATTTTTTGGATTGGCAGGTTATCAATGTAACTTTTTATTATTTTAATAATAATATAGAAAAAAAATATTTATACCACATCTATTTTTTATATTTATAATTGTGAATGTTCAAGTCATTTTTTTACCTATCTTGAAGTCTAGGGATTTTTTTTGAGAGATTTATTCTAATTAACTTGTCACTAAATATCAACTAACACGTTAGATTTTGTGAGATTCTACTATGATTATAAGTAAATATCAACTAACATATTATATTTTATGAGATTCTATTATGATTATAAGCTTTATAATTCTTTTATTCCTTATGCATTTAAGGAATTCAAAATATAGTCTAAGGGGACCATTTTCTTTGGAGAGGTTCATTCTTATTAGCTTGTCATGAGATATCAACTAACAAATCAGATTTTATGAGATTCTACTATGATAATACACTTAAGCAATTTTATACTTAGTTTGTTCCTTGTGTATTTAGGGAATTCAAAATAACATTAAAGCAATGTGTCATTAGAGTAGGACCTAAGTGTGATGCTAACGGAGCATCAAAGTATAAATCATTTTTAGGGTGTAACGTGAGGAGATGTTGAGATAAAAATAAAATAAAAATAATTATTATTAAGTCTACAAAGGCATACAAATTCTACTCCCTCTAGTTTTGACCTTTTATGAAGAAACACATACTCTTAACCATTAAGCCCTTTTACTTTCAAAGTTTTACATATTATGAAAGGATTTTGGTATTTAGGTATGGTATAGGTCTTACATTTAAATATTTAGGTTTTATTAGTAACTTTTAAAGTTTGTATGATATGTATAGGATTGTAAAGTATGATCATGTGTTATACTCCAACCATATCATACATGCACAAATTATCAGAATTTAAGATTTAATATTGTAATAGTGTGGTACCATCCACAACCCACATGATACTCTGACACAAACCTTTACCTTCAAAAATTAATATTTAGGTTTTACACAATAAGATGCATGCATTTTCTAACTCATGGTCCCCGCCCCCTGAAGAGAACTCTGTTCAGTTTCATTACAACTGTTCAAAGGACAAATCCTGTCTCACTGCCACAATTACAGTAAGTTTCTAGGAGGGGGCTTCAAGTTCTGTGGGAAGAGACACTAGAAAGAGACCAAGAAAGTCCACAATTGCACTAGTGCCTCCGCAACTCTTGAGGAATTCGGAGGCCTTGTCGGTCGAGCCCTAACACACATTCTTCTAGCAGCGATTGGTAGTGGCGGTGGGAGTCCCGAATGGTCGGGTGAGGAAAAAAGAAAGGGCAACGCTAGCATGGTTTTCTTGCTACTACTCTAGAACCTGTAGCCTAGAAATCGATGAAAGTAAACGACTCCTCGGAAGAATCTTGGTGTTATGTCTCATTGTGGATGAGCCACCGCCATAAAAGCCTACCATGAGCATGAAGAGCATGAAGCTTGGCTACATAAAGGAGAGGTCTTTTCTCTCTTTTGATTATTTTCTCTAATAATATGTCTTTCTAGAACAATTTTTCAACTTCTAAGTTGTTTATTCTCAAAGCTACTTTCCCCATAGAGAGAAAAAAATTTACGTAGGTTTCCCCCATTTGGGGTGGTCATTGTTTTGAAGCACGGTCCCGTCGTAGGTCGGAAATACTACCCAACCATCACGTGTACGGTACTAAGATCTTTTAAAACGACTATGGCTTATACGGGTTCAAATGAGCATGTTAGAGCATACACATATTAACATGAATTAAACATAATCAGGAAGCACATAACACATAAGCGAAAGACAACCAAATTGGTAATGGAGTTCACCCCTCCAACTCACTGGGGTTACATCTCCGGACCTGCTTCAATTGGAAGGCATATCCTTTATATTTCATCTTCAAATTAAGCTTTCATACATTCCAGTTCTATGGCTGAGCATTAGCCAAGCACTATGGCTTTCAAAGGCTAAGTTTCCTATCCTTTCTCCTCCCTTTTCAAAGGCTCACATCATGAGTTTATATAGTTTTTCCCCATAACTCCCCAATCCACAATAGTAGGATCTCAAGACATTTTAAGGAAAGACAAACTCCATGATTCTAGGACTTCAAAACTTACTCAAGGCAAAAATGGCAAACCCAACTTCAAGGATCTTAACCATGCCAAGAAAGCTCAACCTCTTAATGAGAAATAGCAAATTAGTTGTGAGGTCAATTCTCACATAAAACTAATTTCTCAAATGGAAAATAAGTGAATATTTTGGTGAGTCATTTTCCACTCACTTAGAACATTATCCACTTCATAATTTTTAAATGAAATAATGAATTAATTTACTCATTACTTTGTCACCCATCATAAAGTGTCTTCATGGTGCATAAGTAAACTTCTTTGTTGGTGGAGATCCTCCTGGATCAAACCTCCCCGAAAAGAAAACTTTTGGTCTCCAAAAGTATTAGCTTCAATCAACTCAACTGTATGCAAATGTCTCTGAAAGGCAAATTCCATCATGACTCCTTCACCTACCGTTCTTCGGAATCGGAAGATAATGCCAACACCTGCAACTGTTGCAACACAAATGCCTGAAAAGGCACATTCCTGCAAGATTCCTTCACCTCAGTCCTTCAGAATTGGAATGCAAAAGCCCACATCTGCATAAAGCTGCAACACAAATGTCTGAAAAAGGAACATCCCTCCAAGATCCCTTCACCTCAGTCCTTCAGAATCGGAATGCAAAAGTCCACATCTGCATAAAGCTGCAACCTGTAGCTGATCATACCTGTTTACAACACTTGCCAAGGGTTCATTGGTCAAGTTTACATGCCAAAATGGCTTTAGGAAAGTTTCCTGATCCCATTTGCTTACAAAGATGCCAACAAAGCTTAATGCGTAAAAATACGCCTCTCACTCTCACTCTCCCTTACATAAGAGTGGCTAAAAACAAGCCTTTTCCAATGCTTCATAAGCATATTTTACATCATCTCTTTCATCGTTGGCCACTTTGGCCTTTTACATGACATTCAACAATTTACATGCAAAATTTTTAATGCCAAATATGGCCTCTTACATGGAAATTACCAAGTAATGTAATGTGACAAATATGTGCTCAAAGGGACAATATACAAACGGTTCAAAAAAAAAAACCCCTTTTAACATGCACGGGCTCAAACTCCTAAACAATACCAACTCACCGTGTGTGTCTTTGTCCGCTCATTCTGCTGGTAGCGCTCCTTTCATTCACTGTTTTCTCAGTGTTTCAATAACACAGCAAAACCATCTATAATTTTCTTGTGCCTTGGAGGGCTTCCATTGCAGTTGCCGCACAATTTGGATTAGAAAAGTCCACAAAGCATAGAACAAGAGGCTCTCCTCCAGGATTTCTGGCCTCCTTGTTTACAAGCCTAACTTCCTTGAAACCAACAAAAGGGTGAAATATGTGAACTGCTTCTCTGCGAGTGCACTTAGGTGGGAGGTCCTCAACAAAGAGGGTGTTGGACGCATCTGCTGGTAGATGATCATCGGGCCTCCTCAACGAATCTCTGAACTGGCTATCCTTGTAACCCAGCCCTTGGTGATCATAGTATGAGCTACAAAGAGATCCATCATTATCGATAACACCGTAGTCAAAGCTTCCCGAAACCGCCTTGCAAAAGCAGCACCACTCTGCATCATCTTCTTGTAATCAGTTAAGTTAAGATAATATGGCTCTGGTTTGGGGGGATTGTCCCATGCTACGTACCGTAGATCATTATTAACTGTTGTATTTCGGAATTCTTGGGAATTACAAATAACTGTCTGAAAGTATGCCTCTTCTGACAATAAACTGTTCGAACTATAAATCAGAACTGTCCGTGGTAGATTATCCCATCCAAGAATGCAATATTCCATAAATTTACGACTCAGTACAACAAATGTTGAACCTGTAAAGATCTTATAGGCATTTGGCACCATTCGCTTTTGAGAAGCATAGAATATTTGATTCTATCCTAACATTGAAAGCCCAGGGTTAATTATGATCGGTTTAATCCTATGATACTCTTTCCATCCAATGTCACTTGAATGTTCGATAAAGTTCAGATCCCTTGGTAGATAGGACAATACGTGAAGAAAATCGTCCTGAGTAATTAAAGGATAGTCAGAGGCGCTAAGGTTAATAAACCAGTCCCAATTTCTAGTATATCTCAGCAAAAGGGCAACCGCATGAAGCGTAGATGCTATAGCCGTTGGTCCCCTGTAAGTCACGAAATCTGCCTTTCCAATCCAATTGACGTTTCCAGCTGCTACAAAAACGGGCACCGACTGCACGTGTAATCCGAGACTTATCCTCTCGGCATCGCGAGCGGCCTTGTCCAAGTGCAAGCGATACTGATTCCTCGGATGATAAATCGCCCGCAGGAGTCTCTTGATCCTCTCTCCATCTCCGTCGGATCCCGATATCAGATACGCCAGTCTGGGCGCAACAGGCATCCCGTCCGCACTGGATTTGAATTCGAATATGAGCTTGCGCGGCGGCATCTCCGGGCGTTGGGAGTCTTCGGATCGAACCAGGGCGGCTACAATCAACATGATCGATATCAGCGAGCTCGCCACCAGAGGGAGAAGCCATTTGCACTCTGTCAGTGCGAAGCCCTGCAGCTTCCGCATTGCGCTGGATTGCTAATTCCACAGAGACATTAAAAATCCATGATTTCGAAAAAATAAAGAAAAACACTGTTGGAATTGAGAATGGCCGACCTGCAGTTATACGCAGACGAGGAGGAGGATCCACATCAACACACAAAATTTGATTCACGTTTGGATCTTTTAGAACATCATCATAAAAGAAGGAACACAAAGAAAACGCCCAGAGCGACTCTGCTCCAGGTCATAATCGATGCGGTGTTCGATTTCTAACTTCCCGCCGCCTGAGTTCCTGGACAATAGGAGAATGCCCAACAGCTCTCTCAAACTCCTCCATGGTTAGCTGCCTGCCAGTTTCCACGTCTCTGAGTTTGTTCCACATGCCATCTTCACCTACTTCATTCACAACAAACTCCTTTTCATTATCCAGAATGCCGATTTTGTGGCACAAAATCCGGCAATTCACTTCTATCATAGAAAACCAATCCATGAATTCCCCACCGGCCCAAATTTATCATGGGAAATGAATTGCCTTCCCTGAATATGCTGATGACCGGTGCGGGTAAATGGGTAGCCATGGATCACGCAAAAATTAAGTGGAAGAGGTCTTCTACTGAACCTATGTCTGTGCAGAGTCCACAACCCAGCATAGTACACGCTTCCGCTGCGCACCTCTTGGCAACCCAGCGCCGGCCTTGCAGGCAGCATACCTCTTGGCAGCGGTGGCAGTCCTCCTGTTGTTCACGGTCGATGCAGAGGGCAGTCAGCAATGACAGCCCGAATGGAAACGTTCCTGGTTGTAGATGGCAGTGTTGCAAGAATGCAGGGTCCACGCAGGCATGGCCTTCAACAGACTTATCCCTGCGGCAGCAACGAACAACAGCCTCCAGCAATCACGACCTCAAAAGAACTCTCGAGTATGCAATATGGATTTCGTTGTGCTCCAGATATTGCAGAACGTGAGCCTAGGGCGAAGAACTTTCTGCTGATCAATGCTGATCAATGTGTGAGACATAAACATTTCTCCGAATGTTGTCTTCTCGCTGAGCTTCGGCTTGTTCTGATATTCAATCTGCGTTCTCCTTGATTGCTCAAGCTGCAGTGCTCCATCTCCTGCCTTTGCCTTGATTTGAAAAAATTTCAAGTTGCAATAACTTTTCGATCCGGAGGCTGTTTGACGCGATTCAAGCGTCGTCGGATTCCTCTTGTCGAGCTCTTCGCGATGGTGTCATTATTTGTTGATTCTGAGTCAGACGAATTTTGAGTACTTTTCATCAAAAGACGGATACCTGCCCCCATAAAACTCGAAATTTTGCAAAATATCATAAACATAACCTGCAGAAACATCATGAACTGCTTACCCAACTCGAACCAAGCATTTCCTTCTTGTAAGCGTGTTTTTTGAATGGTGAATGGAGCTTTCTTCATGAGCTCTTTCACCATATGTTTGCTTGACTCTTGGCGAATTTCGGGGTGCAACTTCCAGCACTACTTCTCCCAATGGCCACTGATTTTGCAGAAATTGCAAAAATTACGTTGTTTCCCATTCAATTGTGTCTTCATGATAGGAGGATTCAGAAGGTTCTCATTCTTCTTAGTCTCTCCTCTTGTGGGCACATCTGTCTTCTTAACCCACTGTTTCTTTGTATGATGCTTAACTACATCATGGTTAGCAAATCTATGAAAGAAATCACTTCTCTTATATGCAAAAGTAGAATTTGAATGATTGTCATACCTTCTTTGCTTGTACTTAAACTGATGGAGACTAGGTGGCTTGATTCCTTTCTTGGAATCAGGTGATGAAGAGATGGATTTTGCTTCGGCTACCTTCGAGCATTCTCCTTCTTCCTGTCGATAACCCAAACCTGCAAATGGTTGTCTTGGTACAACCTCCAATGGTTGGGTGATTCCTTGGCCATTTATGCCAAGTCCACCTCCGCTATACCCCATCTTTGTGAGGATTTTCATGCCAACATTAGTTTCATATTGAGAGAGAACAGAACTTGAAGTGACATCACATACCTCGGTTTGACATGCAACCTCCGTCGTCTCAACTTTCTGCAATTTAGACAATATCTCCTCTTTAGCTCGTAGCATCTCTTGAAGCTCCTGCTTATCGAGCAATAATCTTCGCAATTCTGCATTTTCGGCTTGAAGGCTTTCATTTATCTCTTGCAACTCTTGCAGTCTTTCAGCGTGCTTCGTTCCTTTGCCCATCCTGCAAAGCAGTCACCTGCTCCGATACCACTTGATCCGATCACGGGTCGAGTACTACCCAACCATCACGCGTACGGTACTAAGATCCTTTAAAACGACTATGGCTTATACAGGTTTAAATGAGCATGTTAGTTCGCATACACATATTAACATGAATTAAACATAATCAGGAAGCACATAACACATAAGCGAAAGACAACCAAATTGGTAACGAAGTTCACCCCTCCAACTCACTGGGGTTACATCTCTGGACCTGCTTCAATTGGAAGGCAGATCCTTTATATTTCATCTTCAAATTAAGCTTTCATACATTCCAGTTCTATGGCTGAGCATTATCCAAGCACTATGGCTTTCAAAGGCTAAGTTTCCTATCCTTTCTCCTCCCCTTTCAAAGGCTCACATCATGAGTTTATATAGTTTTTCCCCATAACTCCCCAATCCACAATAGTAGGATCTCAAGAAATTTTAAGGAAAGACAAACTCCATGATTCTAGGACTTTAAAACTTACTCAAGGCAAAAATGGCAAACCCAACTTCAAGGATCTTAACCATGCCAAGAAAGCTCAACCTCTTAATGAGAAATAGCAAATTAGTTGTGAGGTCAATTCTCACATAAAAATATTTTCTCAAAATGAATAATAAGTGAATATTTTGGTGATTCATTTTCCACTCACTTAGAACATTATCCACTTCATAATTTTTAAATGAAATAATGAATTAATTTACTCCTTACTTTGTCACCCATCATAAAGTGTCTTCATGGTGCATAAGTAAACTTCTTTGTTGGTGGAGATCCTCCTGGATCATTCCATGATAAGGAAATTCAAGCCAAGGCGATCCTTGAGATATTTCACTCAAACATGTGTGGACCATTCTCGACAGCTTCCACAAAAAATCACATGTTTTATGGATTTTCTTCATGCAAAATAAAGACTAGACATTCTCCAAGTTTTGTGAGTTCAAGGCACGTGTTGAGAAAGATATCGGGAAGAAGGTGAAGGCGTTGAGGAGTAAAAATGGCGGAGAATACATCGCTAATGAATTCAAGAAATTTTGTGACTCAGAAGGAATTCAAAGAGAATTGATTGCACCTCATAACCCACAACAAAATTGGGTTGCAGAAAGAAAGAACATAACTATTGTGGGAGCAGCATGAGCTAAGTTGCATGATCAAGACCTATCGTTGCATCTGTGGGAGAAAGCATGCAATACAACAATATCTGTGCAAAACAGAAGTTCTCATGAGATAATTGGGATGAGTACATCAGAGGATGTGTTTTCAGGCAAGAGACCAGATGTATCGTATTTTAATTTTTTTGGTTCATCCATTTATTTCCATGTAACCAAATATTCTTGGAAGAAGTTAGAGCCAAAAATAGAGTTGGGGATGTTTTTGGAATACACTGATACACCTCACAACTATCGGGTGTACTTTCCAGAACATAGGATGACAGTGGTCAGAAGAGATGTGAAATTAGATGAAGACAAATCCATGCGATTGTCCCTTGAGAGGGAGCTCAAGTTACATGCAGTAGAGGAGCTCCTGGCTCCAAAGGAGGAAACTTAGGATGTGGAGCAACTAGAAGCAAAGGAACAGAGAGTGGTAGAAACCACTCAGGAAGAGACATCCACCAAAGATGGAAGGAATTGCACCAAAGAGGCTGACATACTAATCCTAGATGCAAGAGAGAATGTAGGAGCACCCACATCACAACGCAGGAAGAGAAGGTCCCCGGAGCAATATAATGGATACATGGCTCTTATGAGTGAAGGTATTGATATAGAACCATCCTATTTTGATGAAGCAGTGCAACATCTAGTGTGGCTTAATGCCATGGTTAAGGAGTATGACTCCATCATGAGAAACAATGCATGGTAAGTTGTCCCAAGACTAGTGGGGAAGTCAGTTGTAAGATCCAGATAGGTCTACAAGGTGAAGTAGGAAATAAATGGGAGTGTGAAGAAGCACAAGGCCAGATTTGTGGCCAAAGGGTTCTCTCAGGTGGAGGGGATTGACTATGATGAGACTTTTTCACCAGTCGCAAGGTACTCATCTATTAGATCCATCATTGCACTCTCAACGTAGATGGGATGGAAGATACATCAAATGGATGTAAAGAGAACCTTTCTCAATGGGGTTATTGAGGAAGAAGTGTACATTGAGCATATGAAAGATTTTGAGATGTTAGATAGGGATTCACATGTGTGTAGACTGAAGAGAGCATTGTATGGGCTAAATCAAGCACCTCGTGCCTGGTACACTAGGATTGACAGCTATTTCACTGGATTGGGCTTCACCAAGAGTGAAGCAGATGTGAACCTATCTCATATTGTGGTTGATGATAAGATTTTGATTATTTGACTTTATGTCAATGATCTGATGCTTACAGGGGATTAGAAGCTCATAAAGTATTGCAAAGAGGATCTTGCAAGAGAATTTGAGATAAAGGACATGGAGCTCTTGCACTATTTCCTTGGATTGGAAATATGGCAAAGAGATGGGGAGATATTTGTATCTCAAGGCAAGTATGCCAAGGAGGTTCTGAGGAAGTTCCACATGGAGGGAAGAAAACCCATGGAGACTCCTCTAGTAAGAAACTGGAGGAAGGAAGTTGCTACTTCGAGTGAAGTAGTGGATGCTATTATTTACAGGAAGCTTGTGGGTTCACTCATGTGTTTGGTGAACACATGACCCGACATATTCTATGCATTCAACCAGTTGAGCCAAGCTATGGTCAAGCCTACCAAGCTCTTTTGGAAGGCAGGGAAGCATGTGTTGAGATATCTCATAGGCACTTCAGGGTATGGATTATGGTACAGACAGACATAGGGAGTGAATATTCAAGGCTTCACCGATGCAGATTGGGCAGGGAGTCCATCCAACAAGAAGAGCACATTAGGAGGCATCTTCAACATAGGATCAACAGTAGTTTCTTGGTACAATAGGAAACAGATATCAATTGCACTTAGTTCAAAAAAGGCAGAGTACATGGCAGCCAGTAAAGCAGCATGCGAAGCCATCTGGATGAGGAAGTTACTTGTTGATTTTTTTGATTAATATGATAACCAGAGTTGCATCAAACTCTCGGTTAATCCAATATTCCATGGCGGGTACAACAATATATATATTCGGTATCACCATCTCAAATATTTTGTTTAGAGGCGGATTATGTCATTAGAGTGCATTCCCACTAAGGAGCTAGATGTAGACATCTTGACGAAGGCACTGGAAAGAAGCAAATTCAAATTCCACAGAGATAGGATTGGGGTAGAAGATAATCCCTTTGTTGTTGAGAGGGATTGTTGAAATGGAACCCAAAGGGGGCTTCTGATTTAATTTTCACTTAATTAAATTGCAAGAGAAATTGTAATTTCATCTTATGACAGCTTGTATTAGCTAACTAAGTTAGAATGACTCAATTAGCTTAGTAAATTCGAGTTGAGGGTCTTATAAAATGCATGTAGAGTTATCCCATGATTTAAGGGGGTCTAATTACTGTTATTTGTGAGGCCTAATTAGTTAACTCAAGAAATTGAGTTAAAATAAGTTTAACTAGTTCTAACTGAGAGATGAGATAGTGAGATGTCCAGTGATATATATCTGATTCAATTCAAAAGTAGTGATCAATCAGTTAATTGATAATTCTCTGTAAATATATGTTGCATTTTAGTTCTAAGGAAGGCCTATTTAAATATTAGATAATTGTACAGATTAGTTATATAATAATGTGGAAGCCTATGATGCATTGTGCAATCAATTCAAGGGAATTTCCTATTTAATAGGGCGGAAAGTCCTCCAAGAATGTGTGAGCAAGGCAGGCTAATAAGAGGCCGAGAATTGGTTAAGTAATTGACTGATTTTTCCTAGATCAGAGTGAGATAGTTGGCATAGTGCAGGAATTTCTCCAAGAGAGAAAAAAATTGTATTTTTTCATGATCTTGAATTTATACAATATACATATAGCGGGGTTTTAGGTAGTGTGCTTTCCCCACATGCATATTTTGTTTTGCGATTGATTGTCTCTTTCTCTTACTTGTTATGTGATTGTGCGATCGTGTTTTGTGCCGCAAATTGTAGAAGGATCCATTATCTTGTTTTAGTACATTACAAGATCAGATTGAATCCCATTGTTAGATTTTTTAAAGAGTTTCTCACACGAATTTCTTCAACAACTCACTAGCCCTTATGTGGAGATGTGTGTAATGAATCAATGTATATATCATGTTCTTCCAATCTACATTATGATGAATTAAATTTGAAGTCCACACAAGGTGGTAATACTTCCCATGATGAAGAAGATGATGTGGTAATCATTGAACATCTTTATTATTATTTGTGTAATCTATTTGGTGATGTTGAGACATTCGATGAAATTGTTGATTCTAACATCTTCCATCTAACGAATAATTATCCTACTAAAACTATTGGTGACATTTTTCTTCACACAAATCCTGATCTAACCATACCCTCAAAATTTAATCATTCAACATATGAACATTCAAGGACTTGTCAGGAAGTAGAGGCATTTCAACTTCAATTGATAGTTATGTCAGGATCTCATAATCCTGATGAGATCTCTAAGCTAGGTTAAATTAGAATTTTCTCACATAATTATTTTATCGGCATTGTTTCAATGGATGTAAGATCATTCTTAAAGTATTTTTATCATTTTCAATTTAATTCTCTTAATATTCAAGATAGAGTTTCTAATCAAATAGACTATTCCTTTTGGATTCAATATTCTTCATGCCAATCCCTTGTATTAAACTCACAATTAGAATGCTTATCTTTCATAGATTCTAATTATCAAGACAAAGATCACCATTGGCTAAACTTATGTCTCCCTGTCAAACTCTTTTGTGAATGAACAACTTATGATATTTCTTGTGTATGTTATGAAGTTAATCATTTTTCTGTACCAACCAATATTTTTTAGTAGCATTTAATGCTTGAATCATTTATTGAATCAAAACCCCCATGATGATATGGATACTATATTTTCTTTGACATGTCATTCTAACCTTTTTTCAGCATGTTAGTCTAATCAAATTCCAATATTTACAAGGTCAGCAATAGTTTTTAATTCCCCAAGTGTTCATATTACTTGTATGGTATGGAATTAGACACAAAAGGAACCAATCGAGAATCAAGAATCTTGTATGTCAAGCCACCAATTTGATCATAACATTGGGTTTAAAAATTTTCATTCCAATAATAATATTCCCTCTAGTATATGTGATGATAGTTTTTTTAAATCGATGATCTTCTTGAACCCATTGATATTTATTAATTATCACTTCACTGTTCATATACTTGTTAAGTTGTTGAGGCACTTCAGCCTCAGCAGATGGTAATTATGTTAGGTCCTCACTATCTTGAAAAGTTTATTGAAAAAGATCAAGTTTTGTTTTCTTTGCAATATTCTCACCACAATTCAAATGCACTAATTGAAAATTCATTCTCCCAAGACTTTCAAGGTTTTCAAAAGGATTGTTTCGAATTCCATAATTTTATTTATGATTGGATGGAAACATATTGCTTATCAATTCCTATCGTTAATAATGATTTTTTATATTTCTTAATGTTTCCTAAGAATGAGAACATGAATGAAGGAACATTCACGAGAAGCTTTAGAAGTTTGTATGATTCTTTTTCTCATTGAAAAGGTAAGATTGAAAACTAGTTAAAGTGAGTTGTTATGGCACATCTTACTGCAAGTAGGAAAGACCTTCAATTTCTTTTGCAAATCATTCATTATTGTGGAGCGATAAAAAGGTGTCTTTGTAACTCCTAATTACTTCACATTAATTGTCAACCCAGGGACGACTTTTTGTTTCAAGAGTGTACTCAGTCTGAGGCGGCTATTTACTCAAGAGTAATTTTTTGCAGTATAGTGCTTAAAATCCAAAAGTAAATTGAAAGCCGGAAGAAATCTACTTACAACAAAGCACTTTAAGACTTAAATCATGCATTCGAAAATAAGAAATGTATTTACCAAGGGTCCAAGAATAATAACTCATCCCTTTGGAAACCGATGTAACCAAAAGTAATCAAGGAAACGTATCATTAACTGGGACTAGACAAATGCCAATGCCCACTACAGCTTCAGATCGTTCTTCACACCAAAGCAAAGATAATGCAAATAACAGAAATGGAAAGCCGTCATTGAAACTAAGAAAGCTCTTTTAAAAAGCAAACTCTTCGCAATTAATCAACCAAACTAAACAAATAAGTAAAGAACATGAAACCTGCAGTTAGCTTACGATTCAAAGAAATAGGAACTAAATCAACCATCACACGGCGTAAATTGGAAAGATATGATACAACAAAGAAGATACCCACCATTGCAGGTCGTCTTTACCGCCAACAATGCGATGTCAGCTGGCTACTTCAGATCGGGGAATTTAACAACAACCCTTTTTATTTATTCATCCTCAAATTGTGAAATCATTACAACAAAGAAAAGCTTTGAAGATTACAATGGAAATGCAACAATCCCTATCCTATCATGAATAATCCATCTTCATTCTTGAATCTCTAAAATCAATCCTCAATTCCATCATTCAATCCATCCCTAATCATCCTCGTCCTTCCCTCTTGATCTTTGCTCGATTTAAATACAAAGAGAGCAAGAGTGGTTACAATAGAGATAATTACAACATGATTTCTATTACAAAATTGGTTTGCTTCTAACCATTCGAATAACAAGAACAAGGCGAATTTGGTCATAGCTTGAGATTTGGAGGACGGCCGCAACAACAAACTGGAAAATCGTGCTCTCAAAGAACCCCCTTCGTTTCTCTTAGTACAAGCTGAATTTGGGCAAACCGTTCTTTGATAAAGCTAATTGGTCCGTTTCGACAAACCTATGTTCTACTTTTCCGTGATTCTTCTTCATTTGCTCGTAATCTCGAATTAGATTTCGTCACTTATTCCGCTGAATTTTCGATGTCAAGACTTTAATGATCAAATCTTCAATCCTAAAATTATCTTCGAGGCTAAAAAATGGTGAATAATGTTACAACTGATTTATTAAAACTATCATTGATAAAATCATACATAATCATCAATTTATTAGAAATAAAAGAGAATAAATAATATTCATTCAATAAGAGCATAAATCATTATAAGATGGATTTATATGATAAATTATAATAAATGATATGATAAACAAGAGTAAAAGTGGATGAAGTAAGTGATAAAAAATGGTCATATTCACGGCCCAACATACCCCCAAACTGAATATATTGCATGTCCTCATGCAATCCAAAAATGAATATATTGCATGTTTTCATGCAATCGAAAGACAAAACCCATGTGTTAACCAAACAAAGAAAATTGTTCATCCCAACCCATGAAATGGATGGAACAAATGGATGTTTCCTCAAATAATGAATATTTAATTTTAGCAATCTTGATAAAGGCATAACAATTTTTGGAGTTGATGTTCAACTGTATATGAAGTTGCAGAAAAATGTAACATGAGTAACAGCAAACTTCGTTAACCATTTTCTCAAAAAGTAGATCGTCTTGATGCATAGATCATGAGATATAAACAAAATGGTTGTAGGTGATAGTGCATAATTTTCAAAATTTTATGAACTAATTTAGTGTGAAATTATCTGGGTTTGTGTATTTTAATGATACCTCTCTGTTATCCAGAAATCACAAGAATTCAGTTCATAGTTTTAAAGATATATGCAAATCAATTTCTGCACTATATACAAATGAAATTGTATGCCTTAAATGAGAAAGAAAGTGGAAAACATTCATCATGTGTAGCAATTCCCCCCCCAAACTGAAGAATTAGCATGTCCTCATGCGATGCTAGAAACAAAGAGAGGTGGTTGCTACAATGTGTTGAAATCTATGCTTGGTGTAAAACATGGAATAAGGAAGGTGTTGAGAATGAATAAGAATATCAATGGATGATAAAGAAGATTACTGACATGGTCATAAAATGAAGGAAATCAACACTCCCCCAAACTGAAAGATGAGACGTGTCTAAAAAAAATGGGAAGTGGTGAAGATGTGGAATGAATGATAATAAATAATGCTCAATGGATGTTCATGAAATTCTCCTAAATTCATAATAAATCAGAAAATTATGCTATTTTACCTCAGGTGTTACCGCCAAAAAAATGTGGAATGACATGTAGTGACTAGCCTTTGTCGAAGCTGATGTAGGCTGAGTGGTTACTGAAAGTAATGCAAAATGTGGAAGCCATGCAAGCACATCATGTCTGAAGAATTATGCACATTCGCGAGCCTTTGCTGTTTAGTTGCAATAGTGATCATGCTGTAGATAAAATTTTCCCCATACTTGTTGTTTTCCTATAAACAAATCACAATTCTGTATGCAATTTTCTTGAATCCACAGTTTTAGTTTTGAATGGCAATAGATAAGATGCATACAAAAAAAGTTCAAGCAAAAAAAATTATGTAAAAATGCAGTATCAATGTTATGGCAAATCAACAAAATAGAAGAGCAGCGTACTGCACAGCAATTGTACAACATGGAAAGACATACATACTTATGATATGATTAGAAAATTATCGCATTACTGAAATCCATGCATGTAATGAATCGTTAATAAATAGAAAAGCGTTTTTTAATGATTTAAATACGAGGAGAAGGGACAGCATATGATAACCATAAGTATAATTGCGTTATTTACCACTTTGGATTACTATGATTGACTTATAATGATTTTCATGTATAATAGGTTCGGAGGTAAGGGATTCATATTTTCATTTGAAATTTAAATAAAGATATAGGAAAATGGTTAAATATAACTATTGATGTGTATAAGTGTGACTCCAATACCATCAGCAAAGCTCTGCTGCTCACAGGTGTCCATAACCTTGACAGAGTTGCTTTCTTACCCACAGAACCATTGTCCTTTATGTATGCTGAGGAAGTGCTTTTTATTGAATATCATGACGGAGGCCATTGTGCTGGCTTGGTGACCAGATAAACCACAATGCCGTTCACCGGGAAGAAGTGAAAGGTGGGCAGGCCGGCTCGTGATGAGACCTCATGTTCCAAGGACTTCTTGATTTTTTCAATTTTCTGTTGGACCATTTCCCTAGTTTGGTGACCATAATGGGAATGCCACTTCACTGCCTTCCCTATGATCACGGTAGGCTGGCTCTTGGTGAGACCCCCTATCCTCCATCTACAAAATCATTATTAATAAAATATATAAATATTTTTCTTTTCATATAGCACTTTCCTATATAGTCATAAAGGATGGCTCAACACTCCTTAAGAGTAGGAATGGTGGAAGAAGTCTGAACACCTCAATAGAAGAGAATATGCCCTTGTTCGTACTCCATAAGTAAAAATCAAAGAAAGTTATAAAATATGGGGAAGAACCAACATGATAAATATAATCGATCATATGAATTTAGTGGTAATAAGACAACAAAATCCTGCTATTAATTATGTCCCTTTTTCCTTTTTCTTATCATTACTAAATAACTTTCTTAAAAATGATGATTTCTTTTGATTTGATGATTACAATAAGCTCTAATTTGTATGATTGTGTATCATTTCATAAATTTTATGTTTGTCTTTCAAAAATTCATGAAAAATTCAAAAAAAAGTTCTAAAAATGTTATTTAAAAAACAATAAAAATGCACTCAAAAAGTGTTGTTCCTTTAAAAAGGAACAAAAAAAACAATCAGCGAAAATGTTGTTCCTCTGGAAAGGAATAGCAAGAACAGTATGCGAAAATGTTGTTCCTTTGGAAAGGAACATCAAGAACATTCGGGGCTGTTCCTTTTGAAAGGAACAACAAAACTGAGCGGTGTTGTTCCTTTTGAAAGGAAAAGAAAAATGAGTGATGATGCTCCTTTTGAAAGGAACAACAAAAACATGCAACGAAAATGTTGTTCTTTTCTTAAAAAAACAACAAAACAAAAAGGAAAAAAAAAAAGATAAAGGAACGAGCAAAGCTAATATGCAATCCATTGCCAAAAAAATCCAATCAAATAGAAAGGAAGGTTTATGTAGAGGTTTCAATTTTTTTTTTTTACAGAATTGCAACTATTGAAGAATTGTCTTCTGTAATTGAAGCTTGCATGGTGGGGTCGTTATTGTTTAATTTCAAGTGGAGATGAAACTATAATTTGGAGGGATCAATACCTGAAACATAAAAACATAAAAGAAATCAGAAAAGAAACAACAATTTATTAAGTTACAATAGCTATGATGTTATTTCTAAGAGAATATCAAATCTATTAATGGGAAAAAAATGATCTTTTGAAAAAAAATGTTTTGGCAGCAGTAACATGAATCTTGAAATGGGAACCAATTCCTAATTTCTTCTTGTTATAAAACCATTAGGTAATAAACTAGATGAAATGCCCTTGTTTTACTAAAATTTCTTTCAAGAATCACTCGTTCATAAATTGACATTTTTTGTTCTCTTGAGAACTGCAAAAAACGAGTGTCTACCTGCAATAAAACATTAAATCATGGAGAAAGAGAGGTGCACGGGCTCTCCTAATCCAAGAATTATGAAAAAAACTAACAATTAGTTACTCTATAGAACAAGTCCACGGAAAAATAAAACAAATTATATTTGCTACCTGCGGGAGAGCAGTGGTCGACGATACTAACCAGCAGTGTTTTAATCATACCTTCTTTTTTTTTGTCCAATTTGAGTGATTCCAAAGCCAAATGAGAGCTAATTTAAAGGGCTATCTCCATTAGAAATATGTTTTAAAAATTCCATGTAATGGTATGTTAAACATGCTTAGAACAACCTGCATAATAGAGTCATTTTCGATTTTCCAGCTCAAACCAACAGTTGGTATTTCAAGAATAAATTTTTCGTTTGATGGCAGATTGAACCGATTAAAATTGGAGATTAAATTATATGAATTTATTGATCTCCAACAGAAACAAGTTTTGAATACAAGAATAATTGATGGGTCAAATATGTTAAGGAACAGCCGAGAAAACAGAGTTTCAAGAGTGCTGATTTATGATAGGCAGTCAGTATTTTGGTCATAAATTCTTCATATGATATCAAAATTGAGTGATTCAAATTTCGTTGTAAACTATATTAATAGAGGAATCTACCATAGAAACATTTTTAAAAAATATATTCATTCAGACCTCCAAAAACGGACTGTCCCAACTCTGTTCCTGAGCTGCCTACTAGACACCCTGTCAATGTTTTGGTTCTAAATTTTTTCGTTTCAAATCCAAATTGAGTGATTCCAATTGGGTTATAAATTAGATGTCAAGGGATACTTAGGATAGAAACATTTTTTGAAAATATTCAATTTTGGTCCCCCAAAACATGACTGTCCCAACTTTATTTTCAAGAATTTCATCAAGCCCGCAAGCCCAAAAAATGATATTCAAGCAATTTTTCCATATTGATGATAAAAAATGAATATAAGTGTTTGTAGAATGGTTATTTGCAATATAATTCATCTAAATACACAGATAAATTATAATATTTATCATCAATGTTGATTCACAACGTGTTGAAAAAAAAAAAAAACTATTTTTACAAAAATTAAAAAAATGTGTTTGTTTTATTTTCTCCTTTATTTATTTCTCCACTATCCTACTCTGAATTGAAAAATGAATATGATTACGTATAAGAGTATTTCCAGTGGACCCATTTTTGAAATAAGGCTTCAATTATGTACATACCCAAATTTGAAAGATTTATGTTAATAAAAATTAGGGTATGAGAAGCCAACTTCCCTTGAAAAGATGATGCCAAAAATTGTTGAAGTATGAAGTGATGTTGCAAAGAAATGATGGAGTGAAACCAATATTGAATATATTATTTACTTCCTTGATTTCCCATAGCCATCATATCATGAAGTTCTTGAGCTTTTAAAATGGTTTGTTGATGCAAACTATAAAAAACCTCATTTTCTTTCATAACTTCTGAAATTTTTTGTTTTGATTCATTCTGAGTCTCAGTGTAAGTTTTCTCCAATGGTGCATGTGAGATAGAATGGGTGGGAAGGGTGGGTGAATTTTTCAGTTCAACACTGTAAGAATGTTGTACTGGTTTATTATGGTGAAGGTGTGGAATGAGTTGAGTAGGAGATTGTGTAGGGAATGGAGCCTCTTGATGATGTAGTTGATTGTGTCGAGTAAATGATTTTGATTGGCAAACAAGGTGTTGTGGAAAAGCTAGAATATGTTTTTGTGCTACAAGATGAGGGAGAGTAGTCATGCAATCATAAGGTTAACCATTCCAAACTTGCAAACAAGATTGGTGGTGGTTATATTGAGATTGGCATGGCTGCCCTAACATATGAGTATTCCATAATGGATTATGCAAGTAAGAGAATGGAGAGGAAGTGTTTTGAACCATACCTATAGACCATGATTTCCATGGTTTTGACCTTGTTGCAGCTTCCCCATCTCTTTGATATGCTACTTCCAAATTAGATAAGGAAGAGTGAGTATCTATGGGATGCTCCTTTTGGTAATGAGGGAAAAACACTTCATCAAATTCTTGATTTATCTGAACCTACAAAACATTCAATTGTGACTTTAGAGAGCTAATAAAATCATATTTAAAATTTTCAAATAAAACCTTGATTTTAGCTCTTATGTCTCTTGTTCTTGTAGTAGATTTAGAAAAGAAAGAAGAAACTTCTCTAGAATTCTTACCAGCCTTAGAAATTCCTCTTGAATACCTTATGCACAATTCACAAACATCATCATATAATAACTGAAAAACATCACCTTTTCCTATCAGATTTAAGAGTTCTAAAAATTCATCTTTGATTCCTTTAAGAAGGAGTGTTTTCAAGATCTGTTTTTCCAAATGCTTATGCTTTGATTTTTGAAGGTTGTATTGAAATCGTTCTACATAGTCCTCCAAGCTTTCATCTTTCCTTTGTGTCATACCAAAAATATCTTCATGGGATTTGTAATAGTCTTGGTACTTCTTCAAGAATATGTTGTTCATGTCCTCCCATGTTTTGATGCAGTTCCCACCTAGGCTCATGAACCATCGGAGAGCTGCTCCTTTTAAAGTAAGAGGAAACACTTTCAATATTTGATCGTTAGTACAATAATGATATCATCTACAAAGTATTTCAAACTCAAATAAGAATGTATATGGATCTTCATTTGTCAAACCATGAAAATTCGGTAGAGACAATGGGGGAATTATGTGCATTTGTGTCACTCCTCCTAGATCTTTGATAGGGAATTCAAAAGTTACAATGTCAGCCATTTCTTACCATAATAGAAGATGTTCTTCAGGTTTTTCTTTAAGGATCCTCCTTCCAATGTTCCTGTCAATTAGTTAGTGAAATGGGTGGTGCTTACATCACCACTCGAGTGGAATTACAATATTTTTTTCCAAAAATTCTATCTCTAAAATTCAAAAAAACACAAGCATTCATTCCTACCTTAAGCTTTCACTCAATTCTGCTGTGAAGCGGGCCAGTGAACAAGTGTGTTTCTTGCTCGATGCGCAGGTTCTTACCTTCCGTCTTTAATACCCAATTCTTCCCAAGCAGAAAAAAATTAAATATGCATCACTCTTTCTAAATAGCATACACTCTCCCCGGCAACGGTTCCAAAATGTCGCGGCATAAAAAGGTATATTTTTAACACCTATTTATCTCACATTAATTATCAATCTGGGAGCGACTTTTTATTTCAAGAGCGTACTCAGTCTGAGGCAGCAATTTATCCAAGAGTAATGTTGTGAAGATGTAGTATAGAACAAATGCAAAGGTAACAAATTCTTGTAAAGAAACCTACTTACAGTGACATGAATGGAAAGATTAAACTACTTCAATCTTGCAGAACATCGATTAGGGATGCAGTAGCAATAACTCTTTCCCTTAGAAATCGATGCAAGATTACCAATTCTGGGGACTTGGAAGAAAAAGCCTCTATCCTCGACAGTTGGAAATCTTAAAGCAAATGAAACACAAGAAAAAGCAATTTAAAATAAACGCAATCTGAAAAGGAACAACAGTGTATAACTGTAACTCATCTATTTGCAAATCGAAAGCTGTAAATAAACAATGAACAGAAAGTGGAACAGTGACATGAAATGAACAGCAATCAAATAACTCTGTAATCATAATAAATCTACATGCAATTATCACACAACAGAAATAAAAGAATAGAAATACAAACAGCGGATCGCTCCACCAGGGCCGGGCCCTCAACCGCCGGTGAAAGCGCCGCTGGGCTACTGCAGAGCTTGAGAAATGGAATGAAAATTCCTCTTTGTATTAATCAAACATGAATTTATTTTACATCATTTGCTCTTTGATCACAAGAGTCAAGGAATTACAGTGATACAAAATGAATACAATAATCGTCCATTCTCCTCCATCCTCTCCTTGTTCTTTAATACACAATACATGTTCTCCTTTTATAATCAGAAGGACGAGAAATTAAATAGAAAATATAATATTTCATAACAATATGATCAACCAGAAAATACATTTCCAACAATATTTTAACAAGAGCAAGGCAAATTTGGCTTTACAGCTGAGATTTGGAGGACGGCTGCAACAACAGAACTGAGAAAATCATGTTCAAAGAACCCTACGTATCTCTCAATACAGGCCGAATTTGGGCAAATTGTTCTATTTATAAGTTAATTTGGTCTGTTATGGACAAAACCCATGTTTTGAATTTTCCAGATTCTTCTTCATTTTCCCAGAATCGTAATCGCAAAACTGTCACTTCTTATTTCAGCGGATTTATGAGTTGGAATATTTCATAATGATTTGGAAATAAAATCTGCAATCTGGCAACTATCTTGGAGGCTAAAATGGTAAATGATATTAATAAACCATCATTGATAAAATTATGCATAATAATAATCAATTTATTAAAAATAAAGGAGAAGAAATAATATTCATCCATAAGAGCATAAATCATTATAAGATGGATTTATATGATAAATTATAATAAATGATATGATAAACAAGAGTAAAAGTGGATGAAGTAAGTGATAAAAAGTGGTCGTATTTACGGCCCAACAAAGGGTAGACTTAAGGTTAAGGTTAAGGTTTGGTCAAGGTTAGGGTTAGGTTATAGTTAAGGTTAAGATAAGGTTAAGGTTATGGTTAAGGTTAAGGTTAGGTTAAGTTAAGGTTAAGGTTAACGTTTGGTCCCGGTTAGGGTTAGGTTATTGTTAAAGTTAAGGTTATGGTCAAGGTTAAGGGTAAGGTTAAGGTTAGGTTAAGGTTAATATTAGGTTAAGGGTAAAGTTAAGGTTATGGTTAGGGTAAGGTTAGGGTCAGGGTTAGGGGAAGGTTAAGGTTAAGGTTAGGTTAAGGGTAAAGTCAAGGTTAAGGTTAGGTTAAGGGTAAGGGTTTGGTCTAGGTTAGGGAATGGTTATAGTTAAGGTCAGGTTAAGTTTAAGGTTAAGGGTTTGGTCAAGGTTAGGGTTATTTTATAGTTAACGTTAAGGTTAAGGTTAGATAAAGGTTAAGGTTAATGGTTTGGTCAAGGTTAGGGTTAGGTTATAGTTAAGTTTAAGGTTAGGTTAAGGTTAAGGTTAAGGTTACCGATTTAGTCAGGTTAAGGTTAAGGTTAAGGTTAGGTTAAGTTTAAGGTTAAGGTTAAGGTTAATGTTATGGTTAAGGTTAAGATTAGGTTAAGGCTAAGTTTAAGGTTAGGATAAGGTTAAGATAAGGTTAAGGTTAAAGTTAAGGTTAAGGTTAGGTTAAGGTTAAGGGTGAGGGTTAAGGGTAAGGTTAAGGTTAAGATTACGTTAAGGTCAATGTTAAGGTCAAGTTTGGTTAAGGTTAGGTTAAGGGTAAAGTCAAATTTAGGGTTAAAGTTAAGCTTAATCTTAAGGGTAAGGTCAAGGTTAAGGTTACGAGTCTTAAGCTTAACCTTCACTATAACCTAACTTTAACTATAACCTAACCCTAACCTTAAAAAAATCTTAACATTAACCTTAACGTAACGGTAACCTTAACCTTAACCTTACCTTTAACGTTAACCTTAACCTTAACCTAACCTTATCCTTGACCTTAACTATAACCTAACCCTAACCTTGACCAAACCTTAACCTTAGCCTTAACCTTAACGTTCCCATAACCTTAACCTTAACCTTAACTTTACCCCTAAACTTAACCTTAACGTTACCCTTACCTAAATATAACCTTACCCTTAACCTCAACCTTGACCTTAACTATAAGGTAACTTTAACCTTAACCTTAATCCTAAACTTCACCTTAAATTTACCCTTAACCTAATATTAACCTTACCCTAACCTTAACCCTAACCTTACCCTTAACCTTAACCTTAACTTGAGGTTAACATTATGGTTAAGCGTTTGATCAAGGTTAGGGTTAGGTTATAGTTAAGGTAAAGGGTAACGTTAAGGTTAAGGGTAAATTTAAGGTTAAGGTTAAGGTTAAGGTTCAGGTTAAGGATAATGTCAAGGTGAAGCTTGAGGCTAAGTAAAGGTTAAGATAAAGTTAAGGTTAAGGGTTTGGTCAAGGTTAGGGTTAGGTTATAGTGAAGGTTAAGGTTATAGTTAAGGCCAATGTAAGATAAGGTCAAGGGTAAGCTTAAGGTTACAGGTTTTAGTCAGGTTAAGGTAGAAGGTTAAGATTAGGTTAAGGGTAAGGTTAAGGTTAGGTTAAGTTTAAGGCTAAGGGTAAGGTTAGGGTTAGGTTATAGTTAAGTTCAAGGTTAAGGTTAAGGGCAAGGAAACCCTTAACCTTAACCTTAACCTGAACCTTAACTGTAACCTTACCCTAACCTTACCCTTAACCTTAACTATAACCTAACCCTAACCATGACCAAACCTTTAACCTTAACCTTAACCTAACTAAACCCATAACCTTAACGTTAACCTTACCACTTACCTTCACCCTTAACCTTAGCCTTAACCTTGCCACTTTACCTTAACCTTAACCTTAACCTAACTAAACCCGTAACCTTAACCTTAACCTTAACCTGACTAAACTCGTAACCTTAACCTTAACCTTAACCTTAACCATAACCTTACCCTTACATAACCTTAACCTTAACATAACCTTAGCCTTAAATTTACCCTTAACCTTAAAATTAACCATAACCTTAAACTTTATCTAACCTTAACCTTAACCTTAACCTTGACCAAACCCTTAACCTTAACCTAACCTTAAACTTGACCTTAACTATAACCTAACCCTCACCTTGACCAAACCCTTAACATTAACCTTAAACTTAATATTACCCTAACCTTAATCTTAAATTTACCCTTAACCTTAACTTTACCCTTAACATTAACCTCAGTCTTAACCTTGACTTTACCCTTAACCTAACATTAAGGTTAATGTTAAGTTAGTTTAAGGTAAGGTTAAGGTTACGGTTAGGTCAAGGTTAATGTTAACGTTAACGTTAATGATAAGTTAAGGTTAAGAGTAAGAAAATGTTAAGGTTAAGGGTTTGGTTAAGGCTAGGGTTTGGTTATAGTTAAGGTTAAGGGTTTGGTCAAGGTTAGGGTTAGGTTATAGTTAAGGTCAAGGTTAAGGTTAGGTTAAGGTTAAGGTTAGGTAAAGGTTAAGGTTAAGGTTAGGTTAAGGTTAAGGTTTAGGTTATGGTTATAGGAATGTTAAGGTTAATGTTACGGTTAGGTTAAGGTTAATTTTAGGTTAAGGGTAAGCAAAAGATTAAGGCTAAGGTCAAGGTCAAGGTTAACCTTAACCTAACCTTAACCTTACCTTAACCTTTACCTAAGCTTAACCTTAACCTTAACCTTAACCTTAACCTTAACTATAACCTAACCCTAACCTTGACCAAACCCTTAACCTTAACCTAGCTTAATCTTAACATTGACCTTGACCTTAACCTTAACCTTACCCCCTTAAACTTAACCTTAACCTCACTAAGCCCGTAACCTTAACCTTAACCTTAACCTGAATAAACCCGTAACCCTTAACATTATCTTAACCTTACCTTAACATAACCGTAACATTGACCTTAACCTTAATCTAGCCTTAACCTTAACCTTAACTTTACCTTTAACCTAACCTTAACCTTACCTTTAACTATAGCCTAACCTAACCTTAGCCTTACCTTAACCTAATTTGACCTTGACCTAACCATAACCTTAACCTTAACCTTCACCTTTAACCTTAACCTAACCCTAACCTTAACCTAACCTTAACCTTGACCTTAACCTAAACCTTAACCTTAACCTTACCCTTAACCTTGACCTTGACCTTAACCTTAACCTCACCTTCACCTTAACTTTAACCTTACCTTTACCTTAACTTTTTAACCATACTTCCATAACTATAAATCTTGTTGTGAAACAAGCTCCAAAAATAGAAAAAGAGATATCAATTCCCTAGAATTAAGCCACTTCGAGGGGAAAGCCTCCAATATATTACATGAATGAACAATTCTTGGATAATACAAATTAAAAAACCTCCTTTCTTTATATAGGAGTCCATGGGGCCATAATATAATCCTAATGGGGCCACAATGTAATCCTAGCCGACCTAACAATAATAATTTAAGGGCACAATAATAACAATATGGGGGTTACAGGGGTACAATAATAATAATAAGGGGGTTACACTAACAACAATAAGGGACTATACTAGTAATATAGGGACCTAACATGCCCCTCTCCTTCAAAGAAGTGTTGTCCTCAATGCTTGAGTAGCTCTGGGTGCTTATGTATAAAATTCTCATCTTCCCATGTAGAATCTTCAGTGGGTAAGTTCTTCCACTCGATGAGATACTATGAAATTGATCAATTCCATAGGTGTCGAATTCTTGTTTCCGTGACCGCTTGTGTTCCAATATGATTTTTCCTTCCTCATCATCAAGTTCTCAAATATTGTTCAACTGGAAGATTTTCACCGATAACCTTCTTTAAGCATGAAACATCGAAAACTAGATGTACTCGCGAAGAAGCAAGAAGCTCCAATTTGTATGCCATAGTACCAATCTTTTGCAACACCTTGTAATGCCATAGTACTTTGGCGATAATTTATTATCCTTCTTAGCTTGCTTGATGGAAATTTGTTTAATAGTTTGTAGTCGTAAAATACCTAGCCTCCTACATCCAAACTTCTCTCATTCTTGATCTTGATCTACACAATTTGTTTCATTCGATTTTGTGCCAAATTAGGTTATCCATTAAGAGTTGGAGAACTTCTTGGCGATGCTCGATGTGATCTTCCACTACTTGAACCTTCAAATTTTTCCTTAAAGATGATGTGATGGATGGTGGATGATATCCATAAAGTGCCATAAATGGGGTCATTTTTGCTGCGGTATGGAAGGAAGTGCTATACCACCATTCAGCGAGAGGTAACCACTTGACCCATTGTGTTTGTTTATCAAATACAAAACAACGAAGATATCCTTCCAAATATTTATTTACTATCTCAGTTTGACCATCAGATTGAGGATGATAAGATGAGCTATGAGCTAATTGAGTACC
Source organism: Pinus albicaulis (assembly GCA_034641835.2). NCBI lineage: Eukaryota > Viridiplantae > Streptophyta > Pinopsida > Pinales > Pinaceae > Pinus > Pinus albicaulis. Next base: position 90,001 of record JAXQQM020087367.1, read on the forward strand.
CAAACAAGAAAATAAATTTGTCCAAAAATTTCCGGTAAAAATGGGATCTCTGTCGCTCACAATAACCCTTGGGCTAATAGCTTTTGAATTCTTTCCATAAATGTACTATCAAGCGTACTTGGTTAAATCGATGAGATAATGCACAAATGTGTGCATAATTGGTAAATCTATCAACTACCACCATGATGACACTTTTTCCTCCGGACTTAAGTAAACCTGTGATAAAATCCATTGAAATATCCTACCAACATTGACTTGGAATGGATAAAGGTTGCATAAGACCCAGGGTCTTAATTGTCTCAACTTTATTAAACCAGAATAAACATTCGTCCTGACTTTTACATGTAACATATTTAAGGCCATCCCCAAAAAATTCTTTCTTCTCCCTGTGGTAAAAGTTTTTTAAAAATCACGAGTGTCCTCCTAAAGGAGAAGTGTAGTGGGAGAATATTTTTTTTAGTTGGGAATTATTACAAAGATATAAGTGATCTTTGTACCATAAGGAATCATTTCCAACTAAATGTATCAAATGTACTAGGATCTTGCTTTGCAACTTTTGAATGAGTGTTCATACATCTTTGTCCTTCTTCCATTCATCTCTTGCTTGATTATCAATCTAGTTGGATAATAGAAATGGCAAAAATGATTCAAACCATCCAGCTTAGATTCCATGCCTGTCTTCAAACCATCCATCTTATTTTCCATGCCTTTCTTCAAAACTTCCATGTCATTTTTTGTTGCTCTTTGAGAGAGCGAAATTTGTTGCACTTGCTCTTGTAATTTTGATATGTCATGCTGCCATTCTTCGTCTTCATGAGTCATAGTAGATCCTTCTAAAGGATTAATGGGTGCTGAATTCCTTTTAGGGGCCATTTTAGAATCCAATACTGATATATATTCTACAATATGCCCTTGGAATCAATTCAACTTAATTCTTCAAACAAGACTTATGCAATTCAGAAAAAAATACACACCTTTTACTTGCTTTTGAGGAGCTCGATATTGAAATTGAATTATCTCTATAATTGGAGATCTTCAATATCTGAAATTCAGCCCTGTAGTATCCCTCTGAAGCTTCTTTCAAATGCCAGAGGTCTGATCTGATTTGGATTCTTCAAGACAAAGTTATTTCCAATCTCCCACAATGACCGAATTTTGGACTGGTTCAGTAGAGCGAACTTGGATGAATTGCCACGTGTCATTGTTTCATCCTTCACCTCCGAAATTGATAGAAATGAAACTAAAGTTCGTTTACTTTCAACCACTTTTTACGGCACTCCCATCCGATGCTCAGAGAGAGAGAGTTATTGAACTTTTCCCACAATCACCTCTTTGAGATGAAATTCGGGAGCCTGAAAAAGCACTACCTTCCAAAGATCATATCTCCAAAAATGTTGGGAACCAAGCTCTGAAATTGTTTGATGAGCTTCCTCATGATTTCAGCTTCGCACCCTAAAAATTTCAGATTCTTAACCTTCGTAGAAAAAACGTTATGGCGCCAATTCCATGATGACCTATTTAGGATCTTGAACAAAGACCTAACTTCCATAGCTCATATCTTCGAAAATATTGCGAACCAACCTCTGAAATTTTTAGAAGATCTTCCTTAGGATTTTTTCTTCGCACCCTAAAATTTTCAGCTTCTGAAACTTCGTAGAAAAAAAGTTATAGCGAAAATTCCAAGATGACCTGTTTTGAGCAGCGAAACCCTAGAATCCAAAGCTCTGATACCAAATGTTGTGTAACCAGCTCCAAAAATATAAGAAAAGAGATATCAATGCCTTATAAATAAGCCACTTCGAGGGGGTAGCCTCCAATACATTACATGAATGAACAATTCTTGGATGATACAATTTACAAAACCTCCTTTCTATATATAGGAGTCCATGGGGCCATAATGTAATCCTACTGGGCCACAATGTAATCCTAGCCGACCTAACAATAATAATTTAAGGGCACAATAATAACAAAATGGGGGTTACAAGGGTACAATAATAACAATAAGGGGGTTACACTAACAACAATAAGGAGCTATACTAGTAATATAGGGACCTAACAACCTTAACCTAACCTTAAACTTAACCCTAAGCTAACCCTAACATTGACCAAACCCTTAACCTTAACTATAACTTAACCTTAACCTTAACATTCCCATAACCATAACCTTAACCATGACATTGACTTTACCCTTAACCTAACCTTAACCTTAACCCTAATCTTACCCTAACCATAATCTTAACTTTACCCTTAACGTAATCTTAACCTTAACCTAACCTTAACCTTACCCTTAACCTTTACCTTAAACTTAAATTTAACTATAACCTAACCCTAACCTTAAATTTAACTATAACTTAACCCTAACCTTGAAAAAACCTTAACCTTATCCTTAACTTAACCTAACCTTAGCCTTAACCTTAACCATAACCTTAACCTTAACCTTACCCTTAACCTTAACCTTATCTTAACCTTAACTATAACCTTACCCTAACCTTACCCTTAACGATAGATTGTAGATTTCTATGGTGTAGATTTTTAGATACAAAAATTGGAATCTACACAGTCCTTATTTTTTTAGTCTAGGTTTTGGGTCTAAATCAAGACCCATCTTCAGGAAAAATATGCAAAGAAGAGAAACGATTAGGTTAAATAAATAGAGGAAAAGATGATAGGGAAAAGAGCCGACCAGTTAAGGTTCGGTTAAGGTTAACCTTACCCTTAACCTTAACCTAACCTTAACCTTAACTATATCCTTAACCTTCCCCTAACCTTAACCTTAACCTTAACCTTAACCTAACCCTAACCTTAACCTTAACCTTACAAATAACCTTGGTCTTAACTTTACCCATAACCTTAACCTTACCTTAGCCTAACCTAACCTTAACCTTAACCTTAACTTTATCTTAACCTTAACCTTCCCATCACCTTAACCTTAACCTTAACCATAACCTAACCTTAACCTTGACTTTACCCTTAACGTAACCTTAACATTAAACTTAACCTTAACCTTAACCTTAACCTTCCCACAACCACGACTTAACCTTAACCTTAACTTTACCCTTAACCTAACCTTAATCTTAATCTTAACCTTAACCTTATCTTATCCTTAACCTAACCTTAACCTTGAATTTACCCTTAACGTAACCTTAACCTTAAGGGTAAAGTTAAGTTAACCTTACCCTTAACTTTATATTAACCTTAATCTTTACTTAAACTTAAGGGTTAGGTTAAGCTTAAATTTATGGGAAGGTTAAGGTTAACCTTGACTTTATCCTTAACCTAACCTTAACCTAACCCTAACCTTGACCTTAACGTTACCCTTAACCTTGACCTTGACCTTAACCTAAACTTAACCTTAACCTTCACCTTAACCTAACCTTAACCATAACCGTAACATTAACCTAACCTTAAGCATAGCTTTACAATTAACCTAACCCTAACCTTTACCAAACCCTTAACCTTAACCTTACCCTTAACCTTAACCTAACTAAACCCGTAACCTTAACCTTAACCTAACCTTGACCTTGACTTTTCCCTTAACCTAACTATAACCTTAACCTTAACCTAACCTTAACCTTAACCTTAACCTTGATGTTGACCTTAACCTTAACCTTAACCTTGACCTTGACCTTGACCTTAACCTTAACTATAACCTAAACCTAACCTTTCCCTAAAAATAACCTAACCCTAACCTTAACCTTACCCTTAACCTTATCTTAACCTTAACCTTCATTATAACCTTAACCTTAACCTGATTAAACCTGTAACATTAACATTACCTTAACCTAAATTTAACCTTAACCTTAACCTTAACCATAACCCTAACCTTGAACAAACCCTTAACCTTAACCTTACTAAACCCATAACCTTAACCTTAACCTTAACCTGACTAAACATGTAACCTTAACCTTAATTTTAACCTAACATTAAACTTACCCTTAACCTAACTTAACCTTAACCTTGACCTTGACCTTAACCTTGAACTTAACCTTAACCTTACCCTTAACCTTCACCTTCACCTTAACCTTAACCTGACTAAACTTGTAACCCTAAACTTTAACCTTACCTTTAACCTTCACCTTAACCTTAACCTTGACTTTACCCTTAACCTAACCTTAACCTTAACTATAACCTAACCCTAACCTTGACCTTAACTTTACCCTTAACCCTTACCTTAACCTTAACATTAACCTTTACCTTGACCTTAAACTAACCTTAACCTTAACCTTATCTTACCCTTAATCTAACCTTAACCTTAACCTTAACCTAACCTTAAGTTTAATCATAACCTAACCTTAACCTTAACTTTACCTTAACCTTGACTTTACTCTTCAGCTAACCTTAACCTTAATAAACCCTTAAGGTTAAGGTAAATTTAAAGTTAAGGTTAAGTTCAAGGTCAAGGTTAAGGTTAAGGTTAAGTTAGGTTAAGGTAAGGTTATGGTTAGGTTATGGTTAAGGTTAAGGTTAAGGTTAAGTTAAGGTTAACATTAAGGTAAGGTTATGGTTAAGGTTATGGTTAAGGTTAAGTTAAGGTTAACATTAAGGGTTTGGTTAAAATTAAGGTTATAGTTAAGGTCAAGGTTAAGGTTAAGGCTATGGTTAAGGTTAAGGTTAAGGTTAGATAAAGGTTAATGTTAAGCATAGGTTATAGTGAAGGTTAATGTTAAGACTTGTAACCTTAAACCTTAACCTTAACCTAACCTTAAACTTTACCTTAAGCTTAGCCTCAAATTTAACTTTACCCTTAACCTTACCTTAACCATAACCTCAACATAACCTTAACCTTAACCTTACCCTTAACATTATCTTAACCTTACCTTAACCATAAGATTAACCTTCACCTTAAATATAACATAACCCTAACCTTGACCAAACCCTTAACATTAAACTTAACCTTAACGTAACCTTAACCTTAACTAAACCCTTAAACTTAATCTTAACCTTAACCTTAACATTAACCTTAACAATAAATTTACCCTAACCATAACCTTAACCTTACCCTAACCTTACCCTAACCATAACCTTAACTTTAACCTTAACCTAACCTTAACCAAACCCTTAACCCTAACCTTAACTTTAACCTAACCTTAACCCTCACCTAACATTAACATTGAATTTACCCTTAATCTAACCTTAAGCTTAACTATAACCTAACCCTAACCTTGACCTTAACTTTACACTTAACCTTGACCTTAACCTCAACCTTGACCTTGTCCTTAACTTAACAATAACCTTAACCTTATCTTACCCTTAACCTAACCCTAACCTTGACCTTGACATTACCCTTAACCTAACCTTAATATTAAGGTTATGGTCAAGGTTAGGGTTAGGTTATATTTAAGGTCAAGGTTAAGGTTAAGGGTAAGGTTATAGTTAGGTTAAGGTTAAGGTTAATGTTAAAGTTAGATTAAGGTAAGGTTAAGGTTATGTATTCAGTCAGGTTAAGGTTATGGTTAATGCTAGGGATAGGTTAATGTTAGGTTAAGGTTAGGGTTAGGTTATAGTTAAGGTCAAGGTTAAATTTAAGGGTATGATTAAGCCCTTAGCCTTCCCATAACCTTAATCTTAACCTTAACCTTACTTTAACCTAACCTAACCTAACCTTAACCTTATCCTTACCTTAACTTAGTTTTAACCTTAACCCTAACCTTAACCTAACGTTACCCTTAACCTTCAGCTTAATTTTAACCTAACCTTAACCTTAACTTTACCCTTAACCAAACCTTAAACTTAACCTCAACATAACCCTAACCTTGACCTTAACCTTAACCTTAAGCAAACCTTAAGAAAACCCTTAACCTTAACCTGACTAAACCCATAACCTTAACCATAACCTTAACCTTAATCTAACCTTAACTTTGACTTTACCCTTAACTTAACCTTAACCTTAACCTTAACCTTAACCTAACCTTAAGGTTAAGGTTAGGTTAAGGTTAAGGTTAAGGTTAGGTAAGGGTAAGGTTAACGTTAAGTTTAAGGGGGTAAGGTTTAGGTTAAGTTTAAGGTTGAGGTTAGGTTAAGAGTAAAGTTATAGTTAAGGTGAAGGTTAAGGGTAAGGTTAAGGTCAAGGTTACGAGTTTAGTCATTTAAGGTTAAGGTTAAGGGTTTGGTCAAATTTAGGGTTAGGTTATAGCTAAGGTTAAGGTTAGGGTTAATGTTATAGTGAAGGTTAAGGTTAAGACCCGTAACCTTAACCTTAACCTTAACCTTTACTTTAACCTTAACCTTTAACTTAACTATAACCTGAACCTTAACCTTAACCTCACCTTAACCTTAACTTTACCATTAACCTAACCTTAACCTTAACTATAACCTAACCCTAACCTTAAATTTAACCTTAACCTTATCTTAACCTTAACCTTCACTATAACCTAACCTTAACCTTGACCTTAACTATGACCTAACCCTAACCTTGACCAAACACTTAACCTTAACCTTAACCTGATGAAACCTGTAACACCTAACCCTAACCTTGACCAAACCCTTAACCTTAGCCTCAACTTTACCCTTAATCTAATCTTAACCTTAACCTAACCTTAACCTTGACTTTCCCCTTAACCTAACCTTAACCTTGACCTTAACTATAACCTAACCCTTACCTTGACCAAACATTAACCTTAACCTTAACCTTCCCATTACCATAACCTTAACCTTAAATTTACCCTTAACCTTAACCTTAACCTTACCCTTACCTAACCTTAACCTTAACTTTACCCTTAACCTAACCTTAACCTTGAACTTAAATATAACTTAACCCTAACCTTGAAAAAATCCTTAAGGTTAGGGTTAGGTTATAGTTAAGGTCAAGGTTAAGGTTAGGTTATAGTGAAAGTTAAGGTTAAGATAAGGTTAAGGTTTGGGTCAAGGTTAAGGTTAAGGTTAGGCTATAGTGAAGGTTAAGGTTAAGAGCCGTAACCCTTAACCTAACCCTAACCTTAACCTAACCCTTAACCTTAACCTAACTATATCCTTACCCTTGACCTTATCCTTGACCTTAACTATAACCTAACCCTAACCTTGACCAAACCCTTAACATTAACCGTAACCTTAACCTTGACCTTAAACTTAACCTTAACCTTACCCTTAACCTTATAATTAACCTTAACCTAAACCTTAATCTTAACCTAACCTTAACCTTAACCTTACCCTAACCTTACCCTAACCTTAACCTTAACTTTACCCTTAAGCTAACCTTAACCTTAACCTAACCTTAACCTTATTATAGCCTTAACTATAACCTAACCCTAACCTTGACAAAACCTTAACTTTACCCTTAACCTAACCTTAACCTTAACCTTAACCTTGACTTTAGCCTTAACTTAAGCTTAACCTTCACTATAACCTAACCCTAACCTTGACCAAACCCTTAACCTTAACCTTACCCTTACCATTATCCTTGACCTTAACCTTAACTTTAACTATAACCTAACCCTAACCTTGACCAAAACCTTAACATTAACCTTAACTTAACCTTAACCTTAACCTAACCTTAACCTTGACCTTAACTATAACCTAACCCTAACCTTGAACAAACCCTTAACCTTAACCTTAACCTTAACGTGACTAACCTTAACCTGACTAAACAATTAAGTTTAGGGTAAAGTTAAAGTTAAGGTTAAGGTCAATGTCAAGGTTAAGGTTAAGTTATGATATGGTAAGGTTATAGTTAGGTTAAGGTTAAGGTTAATGGGGTAAGCCTTAACCTTAACCTGACTAAACCCATAACCTTAACCTTAACCTTACCCTTAACCTTCACCCTTAACCTTAACCTTACCCTAACCTTGACCTGAACATTAACCTAACCTTAGCCTTAACCTTACCTTAACCTTAGCCTTAACCTAACCTTAACCTTAACTTTACCCTTAACCTAACCCTAACCTTAAGGTCAAGGTTAAGGTTATGTTAAGGGTTAAGTTCAGGTTATGGTTAGGGTAGGGTTAGATTAACGTTAAGGTTAAGGTTATGGTTAAGGTAAGGTTAAGGTTAAGGTTAGGGTTATGGTTAAGGTTAAGGTCAAGGTTAAGTTAGGTGAAGGTAAGGTTAAGGTTACGGTTAGGTCAAGGTTAAGAGTTTTTTCAGGTTAAGGTTAAGGTTAAGGGTTTGGTCAAGGTTAAGGGTGAAGGTTACGGGTAAGGTTAAGGTTAAGGTCAAGGTTAAGGTTAAGAGTAAGGTTAAGGTTAAGGTTTGGTTAGGTTAAGGTAAGGTTAAGGTTACGGTTAAGGTTAAGGTTAAGTAAAGGTTAAGGTTAAGGTTAATATTAAGGGTATGGTCAAGGTTAGGGTTAGGTTATAGTTAAGGTGAAGGTTAAGGTTAAGTGTAAGGTTATAGTTAGGTTAAGGTTAAGGTTAATTGTAAGGTTATAGTTAGGTTAAGGTTAAGGTTAATTGTAAAGTTATATTAAGGTAAGGTTAAGGTTACATATTTAGTCAGGTTAAGGTTATGGTTAATGCTAGTGTAAGGTTAAGGTTAAAGTTTAGGTTAAGCTTAAGGTTAAAGTTGAGGAAAGGTTAAGGTTATGTTAAGGTTGACTTCAAGGTTAAGTTTAAGGTTAAGGTTACGTGTTTAGTAAGGTTAAAGTTAATGTTAAGGTTAGGTTAAGGTTAGGCTAAGGTTAAGGTTAAGGTTAAGGTTAAACCTAACCTTGACTTTACCCTTAACTTTAACATAACATTGAACTTAACCTAACCTTAACCTTGACCTTGACCTTGACCTTAACCATAACCTTAGCCTTAACCTTTAACCCTAACATCAACCTAAACCTTTACCTTAACATTAACCTTAACCCTAACCTTAACCTAACCAGAACCTTAATCTTAACCTTAACTTAATCTTATCTTACCCTTGACCTTAACTTTAGCCTAAACCCTTAACCTAACCTAACCTTAACCTTAACCTTCCCATAACCATAACTGTTAACCTTAACCAAACCCTTAACATTAACTATAACCTAACCTTAACCACAACCTTAACCTTAACCTTCACTATAACCTAACCTTATAGTGAAGGTTAAGGTTGAAGTTAGGTTAACCCATAACCTTAACCTTCACCCTTAACCTTAACTTGACTAAACCTGTAACCTTAACCTTAACCTTAAATTTTAGTTATGGGTTAGGTTATAGTTAAGGTTAAGGGTAAGGTTAGAATTAAGGTTAGGGTAAGGTTAAGATAAGGTTAAGGGTAAGGTTAAGGTTAACCAAACCTTACCTTAACCTTAACCTCAACCTTAACCTTAACCTGACTAAACCCGTAACTTGAACCTTAAGCTAACCTTAACCTTGAATTTACCCTTAACCTAAACTTAACCTTAACCTTAACCTTAAATTTACCCTTAACATAACCTTAACCTTAACCTCACCCTTAATCTTAACCTTAACCTTAACCTGAACCTTTACCCTAACCTTACCCTAACCTTAACCTTAACCGTAACCATAACCTTAACCTTAACCTAACCTTAACCTTGACCTTGACGTTGACCTTGACCTTGACCTTGACCTTGACCTTGACCTTGACCTTAACTGTAACCTTAAAGATAAGGTTAAGTTTATGGTTTAATGTTAATGGTTTGGAAAAGGTTAGGGTTTGGTTATAGTTAAGGTCTAGGTTAAGGTTAGGTTAAGGTTAAGGTTCCAGGTTTAGTGAGGTTAAGGTTAAGGTTACGGTTAAGATTAAAGTCAAGGTGAAGGTTAAGGTTGAAGTTAGGTTAACCCGTAACCTTAACCTTCACCCTTAACCTTAACTTGACTAAACCTGTAACCTTAACCTTAACCTTAACTTATAGTTATGGGTTAGGTTATAGTTAAGGTTAAGGGTAAGGTTAGAGTTAAGGTTAGGGTAAGGTTAAGATAAGGTTAAGGGTAAGGTTAAGGTTAACCAAACCTTATCTTAACCTTAACCTTAACCTTAACCTTAACCTGACTAAACCCGTAACTTGAACCTTAAGCTAACCTTAACCTTGAATTTACCCTTAACCTAAACTTAACCTTAACCTTAACCTTAAATTTACCCTTAACATAACCTTAACCTTAACCTCACCCTTAATCTTAACCTTAACCTTAACCTGAACCTTTACCCTAACCTTACCCTAACCTTAACCTTAACCGTAACCGTATCCTTAACCTTAACCTTGACCTTGACCTTGACCTTGACCTTGACCTTGACCTTAACCTTAACCTTAACTGTAACCTTAAAGATAAGGTTAAGTTTATGGTTTAATGTTAATGGTTTGGAAAAGGTTAGGGTTTGGTTATAGTTAAGGTCTAGGTTAAGGTTAGGTTAAGGTTAAGGTTACAGGTTTAGTGAGGTTAAGGTTAAGGTTACGGTTAAGATTAAAGTCAAGGTGAAGGTTAAGGTTGAAGTTAGGTTAACCCGTAACCTTACCCTTCACCCTTAACCTTAACTTGACTAAACCTGTAACCTTAACTTATAGTTATGGGTTAGGTTATAGTTAAGGTTAAGGGTAAGGTTAGAGTTAAGGTTAGGGTAAGGTTAAGATAAGGTTAAGGGTAAGGTTAAGGTTAACCAAACCTTATCTTAACCTTAACCTTAACCTTAACCTTAACCTGACTAAACCCGTAACTTGAACCTTAAGCTAACCTTAACCTTGAATTTACCCTTAACCTAAACTTAACCTTAACCTTAACCTTAAATTTACCCTTAACATTACCTTAAACTTAACCTCACTGATGCAAGCCTAGAGCTAGCTTGCAATACCCAGGAACTTTAACTCTATTTTACCCAAATGCATCATCATCATTTGCCCAAATCACCTTAATATAACTGGCAAATTCTCAATTCCCATTTATTTGCGGAAGCTTTCAAACTCATGTTTTTAAAAACATTGTATAATAAAATCATTTGTGATCATTAAAATCATTACATAAGCAGAAGCATGTGGCTAACTTCAATCCGGCAATTTCATAACCTTTCCATTCCTGTGAATGTTCCAATTTAATATTTCATACTTGTCTGGTTTAATGCCAGCACTCCAATCTATCATCTGCTTTGCCAGTTGCATAATTTTTTTTTAAAATAACATCGACCCTATTACAAGTTGATTATTACCTGAGCCAGCGCTTACCCCAATTCACAATTCAACTTCTGTTACATCGATTTCAGGCTTATTTAAAATCGAATGTTAACCACATACTTACCTTTCCCTTCTATCCGAAGATTAAATTCTGCATTCGAATTCATCCATATTCAAATGGATTCCAGCCAGCAATGCCATCCAATTCTTGACAATGCCTTTTCTGAAGTATTCACTGGTTCATTGCTTACATTCCGCACACTAATTATCCATCTGGTCATTATTCATTCAACTTTTGTTGTTTGTCATAGCTTCGTTCTCCATATGTTTCTGCAAACAATCTTTTCCATTCTCCTGCACTTCAATTACCTTCAGAATCTCACCACTCCTGCAAATCTGTTTTAGTAAATATTTATGCTTCCTCTGCACAATTTCTCGATATTCAACTACTGTCAATCAGATTTTAAAATCTGATCCTCTCTTCCAATCTTCTGGCTTGATCTGGAAAACTTTACCACAAGAATAATTCTTATTTGCCGTAGTTTCTTCCACTCGAAATCATTAACAGTTTCCTTCTTTCATTACTATCCCTTGATCTCCTTGTCAGAGAATTCCATTGCCGCATTCATCAATCCTCAATCCATTTCTTGTCAAGAAAACTCAAATCAAAATTAACCAAACACAATACCTCGCACGCTCCAAGTGAATTTCCATTTCCTAACATCGATGTGGATTCTTTCGTCTCCGCAATTTCGCGTTACTCTCCGCTCTAAGAACTTAATTGTTCTTCTCCATTCTCCCAAATTATACTGTTGCTTGACCGTCGATTAGGTCCGATCTCCCTTACTCCGCATACACATCTCTTCACACATGATTTGATATAAATTTAAATTCAAATTTTCAACATTTTTCAAGAAACCTTCATTCGCAGCCAAGCTTCCGATACCAAATGATCAGATTACAGGAGCTTAGCCTCCGCAACTATCAATACCCAAGAACTTTAACTCTGTTTTACCCAAATGCATCATCATCATATGCCCAAATCACCTTAATATAACTGGCAAATTCTCAATTCCCATTTATTTGCAGAAGCTTTCAAACTTATGTTTTTAAAAACATTGTCTAATAAAATCATTTGTGATCATTAAAATCATTACATAAGCAGAAGCATGTGGCTAACTTCAATCCGGCAATTTCATAACCTTTCCATTCCTGTGAATGTTCCAATTTAATATTTCATACTTGTCTAGTTTAATGCCAGCACTCCAATCTATCATCTGCTTTGCCAGTTGCATAATTTTTTTTAAAAAGAACATCGACCCTATTACAAGTTGATTATTACCTGAGCCAGTGCTTACCCCAATTCACAATTCAACTTCTGTTACATCGATTTCAGGCTTATTTAAAATCGAATGTTAACCACATACTTACCTTTCCCTTCTATCCAAAGATTAAATTCTGCGTTCGAATTCATCCATATTCAAATGGATTCCAGCCAGCAATCCCATCCAATTCTTGACAACGCCTTTTCTGAAGTATTCACTGGTTCATTGCTTACATTCCGCACACTAATTATCCATCTGGTCATTATTCATTCAACTTTTGCTGTTTGTCACAGCTTCGTTCTCCATATGTTTCTGTAAACAATCTTTTCCTGTAGCAATCAATTCACATAATCTTAGATTTTATTTCGAAGCCAAGAGCCCACAAAATATCGACCCATGTACATAGTCAAATAGCCAACACAATTTCAACGTTTTTCTTGTGTTCATCGCTGCACAGACTATTCACTGTTTTGGAATTAAATTTGTATTGAATTCCAAACAGAGTTTGAAACCCAGTTTTGCGCCTTCCTGCATTCTATTCACCAATCGATTCAACATAAGACTTCTACAGCAAATAAATTAAAACCAGATTTTGTTTCCAACTGCATACATTGCTACTGGATTGGATTCAACCCTGCGCCTATTTCAAAAACCCATCGATTTACCCACACCCACAATCGATTTCTACATTTAACAACGATTGACACAAACAACGCTTTAAATACAACTGTAACTCAATGTAACGAATTACAATTCTTGACGCAGAGAATGTAGAATTAATTTCATGCTAGACATTACCATTCACAATTAAAAATTCTCTGCGCCCATAACACAGCTAATCAACTTATGAACGATGGGTTCAATTAAATTCTCCGCAATGCTGAATTCAAATCAGGCGCTTCTTTTTAAAGCCTGTAAACCTTCAAAATGGCAGAAGTCGATATTAACACTATCGATCTCTTTCTTATATGCATACTTCTACGTTTGAACCAAATTCAAACACAGTTTTATCATTCAAGAAGCTGGACATCCGATTTCATTTACTAATTAACAAGACATCCAGTCTACCTCACCTCATTCTTTAGTCGACTTCAACGATGTGTAAACAACTCTGTTTTTGATTAATGTCATTCAATAGCCTTTTAACCAACAGCTTCTTCCAATGTTTTTTTTTTCAGTGCTAAGATCACAATTCCACCGTGTGCCCTTACTACCATCAACATAAAAGCACTAGATTCATTATTACAAGAAAAGCTATAATCCTGACAATATCGATTCTTTATGTGCAGGGCTTGTCTACAAATCTTATCATATGACTGAATTAAGAATTTTAACATCATTCTATTAATACACACAAAAAATTCCAGAACAAATTCTTCATTGTAAAAAAATGCAATCAATTCCAAAACCCTTTGTACATGGCCAGATTTTCAACATTTGGCCCTTACAATTTGCCCAGAGGCTTACAGCTTTGGCTGTTCCAAATCTGCTCTCAACCACTCTCTAATCTCAATGTCTTTTTCTCTCAAAACCCCTTCCTATTTATACAATTTTAAAAATCATTTAATTAAATGCTCAATCCCTTCAATTCCTCAACAAACCCCTAAATATCTCAACATCCCTAAAGGATAGATCTTTATCCCTAAAATCCTTCAACTAATTAAATTCCCTCATATCCTTTTATTTAATAAAAAGATATTTACAAAAATCCTCACCTTCTCCTATTTTATTCAAATTAATTAATAAAATATTAAAAATTAACAACCCCTTTTAACATATTTACAAAATAAAAAAAACGCCCTTGATGCTCCTGCATCAGACTCCCCATGTAAGAAAATTCATGACCACCTGGTCATAAGTCTGGATATTTCCTCCTGGATCCCAAATTTTATTTTGTAATCTTTTCGTGCTTGTCGATTGCTTTACTACTGTTGTTATCTGCTGTTGTCTTCCAGGTTTCCATATTTTTTGCTGTAATGCTCCACTTGCTCTGCTCTTGCAATCTTTCACTGTCATTCTCTTGTTGTCGCTCCTTTTCTTCCTTTCGGCTGTCTTTCTCTGGGATGTTTTTATCATTAACCTCCTTATCAACTCAATTTCTCTGTCCAGTATGTCCTCTGTCTGCTGATTGTTTCCATCTCTTGATTGCTGAACTCTCATTCTTGCTTGTTCTTCACTTGTTTTGATCACTTCCTTTTCACCCTTACTGCTGTTTTGCACCTTTTCTGCTGCTGCTACATTGTCTTTTAGAACAATTTCTTGCCTCTGTTTTCTGCATCTGTCAATTTCTTCTTGATTATTATTTATGACAACTGCTTTGTCATCCTTCTTCAGCAATCTATCCTGGAAATTCATCCTATGCTCTTCTAATTTCTTCCTTTGAAAGTCTAATTCTCTATATAACTCAATGATTTTACTTGGAGTGGACTTTGGAAATTTTACACGATCTTCCATTTCCTCATTTGTTATTGTCTCATTATCACATGGTCTTTCTTCCGCTAAATCTTCCTTAACATCCTTCAGTAGATGTTCTTCCTCTTCTTCCAAACCTGCAATCACACACAAATCATTAGTTTTAAAATCACAAGACCTTACGGTCTTATTTGATGCTTCAGTCATCAAATCTTCGGGCTGCTTTGAATCATTCATATGATTCAACTCCTCCAGCTCTTCATCACTTTCAAAAAGTAATGGTCCACTCTCTGGGTAACATATCGAAACTTCAACATCTTCTTCAGCATCTTCCTTTTGTTGTAGCTCAACTGTTTCGAGCTTCTCTATCCTCTGTCTGGCATCAATAACCTGTTCAAGTTCCCTTAGTTCCTTTATCAACTGCATATTCATCTGATGATTCCTCTTCTCTTGTAGCCTCTGCCACCTCAGCTTCTTTCTTATGACATAACCATGCTTCGGTCTACCTCATTTCTTTGCAACATCTCCATTAACACCTCAAGCTGAACTACTATCTCAGCCTTCTCCCTCTCATATTCCTCTTTGCTTAACTGTCTCTGTATGCCAATTGCCTTGGCATCCTTCTTCTTTTGTCCTCTGCTGTGGTTTATTTCAGAACCTCTGTTACGACTATCACTAGTCATCATCCTTTCCATCTCTATGAGTTCCTCACTCACTTTACTATGAGTTGCACTAAAGCCTCTTCAGCAGCAAGTCCTGTCCTACCGCCACTTACCTCACCAAGCTCTCCTCACTCAGTCTTTTGGCAAGCAATTGGTTCTCTATCTCTGGAACCTCCTTTGAGCACTTCTCTTTGCTCTTCCTGGCTTCAACTCATCTGCATGTTCTAAGAACACAACTGTCCTCCTTTTCCAATCTCTATTGGAATTCCTCAAGGTTCTGCCACCTCTATGTTTTCACTTAGAAACTTTCACCAGCTTCCTTTATCTGTTAGCAATTGCCTTTTGGGAGTTGCAATAATACTTCAATGCAAAGACTACAATATTCTATTCTTCAAATCCAAATAAAACCATATCATCTTACCTCCAAGATCTTGTCTGATCTTGTCCTTCCATTCTCCTGCACTTCAATTACCTTCAGAATCTCACCACTCCTGCAAATCTGTTTCAGCAAATCTTTATGCTTCCTCTGCACAATTTCTCGATATTCAACTACTGTCAATCAGATTTTAAAATTTGATCCTCTCTTCCAATCTTCTGGCTTTATCTGGCAAACTTTAGCTGTCAGCAACAATTCCTTCTTTGTTGAGTTTCTTCCACTCAGAAATCATTAACAGCTTCTTTCATTACTATCCCTTGATCTCCTTTGCTGAGATACTTCATTGCTGCATTCATCAATCCTCAATCCATTTCTTGTCAGTAAAACTCAAATCAAAATTAACCAAACACAATACCTGCACGCTCCAAGTGAATTTCTATTTCCCAACATCGCTGTGGATTCTTTCTGTCTCTGTAATTCTGCGTTACCTGCCTCTAAGAACTTAATTGTTCTTCTCCATTATCCCAGCTATACTCTGGTTGCTTGACTGTCAGATTAGAATCTGATCTCCCTTACCTGCATACACATCTCTTCACACATGATTTGATATAAATTTAAATTCAGTCTTCAACATTTTTCAAGAAACCTTCATTCAGAGCCAAGCTCTGATACCAAATGATGCAAGCCTAGAGCTAGCCTGCAATACCCAGGAACTTTAACTCTGTTTTACCCAAATGCATCATCATCATATGCCCAAATCACCTTAATATAACTGGCAAATTCTCAATTCCCATTTATTTGCGGAAGCTTTCAAACTTATGTTTTTAAAAACATTGTATAATAAAATCATTTGTGATCATTAAAATCATTACATAAGCAGAAGCATGTGGCTAACTTCAATCCGGCAATTTCATAACCTTTCCATTCCTGTGAATGTTCCAATTTAATATTTCATACTTGTCTGGTTTAATGCCAGCACTCTAATCTATCATCTGCTTTGCCAGTTGCATAATTTTTTTTTAAAAGAACATCGACCCTATTACAAGTTGATTATTACCTGAGCTAGCGCTTACCCCAATTCACAATTCAACTTCTGTTACATCGATTTCAGACTTATTTAAAATCGAATGTTAACCACATACTTACCTTTCCCTTCTATCCGAAGATTAAATTCTGCGTTCGAATTCATCCATATTCAAATGGATTCCAACCAACAATCCCATCCAATTCTTGACAATGCCTTTTTTGAAGTATTCACTGGTTCATTGCTTACATTCCGCACACTAATTATCCATCTAGTCATTATTCATTCAACTTTTGTTGTTTGTCACAGCTTCGTTCTCCATATGTTTCTGCAAACAATCTTTTTCTGTAGCAATCAATTCACATAATCTTAGATTTTATTTCGAAGACAAGAGCCCACAAAATATCGACCCATGTACATGGTCAAATATCCAACACAATTTCAACACTTTTCTTGTGTTCATCGCTGCACAGACTATTCACTGTTTTGGAATTAAAACTGTATTGAATTCCAAACAGAGTTTGAAACCCAGTTTTGCGCCTTCCTGCATTCTATTCACTAATCGATTCAACATAAGACTTCTACAGCAAATAAATTAAAACCAGATTTTGTTTCCAGCTGCATACGTTGCTACTGGATTGGAGTCAACCCTGCGCCTATTTCAAAAACCCATCGATTTACCCACACCCACAATCGATTTCTACATTTAACAGCGATTGACACAAACAACGCTTTAAATACAACTGTAACTCAATGTAACGAATTACAATTCTTCACGCAGAGAATGTAGAATTAATTTCATGCTAGACATTACCATTCACAATAAAATTCTCTGCGCCCATAACACAGCTAATCAACTTATGAACGATGGGTTCAATTAAATTCTCCGCAATGCTGAATTCAAATCAGGCGCTTCTTTTTAAAGCCTGTAAACCTTCAAAATGGCAGAAGTCGATATTAACACTATCGATCTCTTTCTTATATGCATACTTCTACGTTTGAACCAAATTCAAACATAATTTTATCATTCAAGAAGCTGGACATCCGATTTCATTTACTAATTAACAAGACATCCAGTCTACCTCACCTCATTCTTTAGTCGACTTCAATGATGTGTAAACAACTCTGTTTTTGATTAATGTCATTCAATAGCCTTTTAACCAACAACTTCTTCCAATGTTTTTTTTTTCAGTGCTAAGATCACAATTCCACCGTGCGCCCTTACTACCATCAACATAAAAGCACCAGATTCATTATTACAAGAAAAACTATAATCCTGACAATATCGATTCTTTATGTGCAGGGCTTGTCTACAAATCTTATCATATGACTGAATTAAGAATTTTAACATCATTCCACTAATACACACACAAAATTCCAGAACAAATTCTTCATTGTAAAAAAATGCAATCAATTCCAAAACCCTTTGTACATGGCCAGATTTTCAACATTTGGCCCTTACAATTTGCCCAGAGGCTTACAGCCTTGGCTGTTCCAAATCTGCTCTCAACCACTCTCTAATCTCAATGTATTTTTCTCTCAAAACCCCTTCCTATTTATACAATTTTAAAAATCATTTAATTAAATGCTTAATCCCTTCAATTCCTCAACAAACCCCTAAATCTCTCAACATCCCTAAAGGATAGATCTTTATCCCTAAAATCCTTCAACTAATTAAATTCCCTCATATCCTTTTATTCAATAAAAAGATATTTACAAAAATCCTCACCTTCTCCTATTTTATTCAAATTAATTAATAAAATATTAAAAATTATCACACCCCCTTTTAACATATTTACAAAATAAAAAAACGCCCTTGATGCTTCTGCATCACTCACCCTTAATCTTAACCTTAACCTTAACCTGAACCTTTACCCTAACCTTACCCTAACCTTAACCTTAACCGTAACCGTAACCTTAACCTTAACCTAGCCTTAACCTTGACGTTGACGTTGACGTTGACGTTGACCTTGACCTTGACCTTGACCTTGACCTTAACCTTAACCTTAACCTTAACTGTAGCCTTAAATATAAGGTTAAGTTTATGGTTTAATGTTAATGGTTTGGAAAAGGTTAGGGTTTGGTTATAGTTAAGGTCTAGGTTAAGGTTAGGTTAAGGTTAAGGTTACGGGTTTAGTGAGGTTAAGGTTAAGGTTACGGTTAAGATTAAAGTCAAGGTGAAGGGTTTTGTGAAGGTTAGGGTTAGGTTAAGGTTATGGTTAGGTTAAGGTTAAGTTTAAGGGTTACGGGTTTAGTCAGGTTAAGCATAAGCTTAAGGTCAAGCTTAAGGTGAAGGTTAAGGGTAAGGTTAAGTTTAAGGTTAAGGTCAAGGTCAAGGTTAAGGTTAAGGTTAAGGTTAAGGTTAGGGTTAGGTTAAGGGTAAGGTTATAGTTAAGGTTAAGGTTAAGGATAGGTTAAGGTTAAGGTTAGGTTAAGGGTAAAGTTAAGGTTATGGTTAGGTTTAAGGTTAAGGTAAGGTTATGGTTAGGTTAAGGTTAAGGTTAAGTAAAGGTTAAGGTTAAGGTTAGGTTAAGGTTAAGGTTAGGTAAGGGTGAGGTTAAGGTTAAGGTTAAGGTTAAGGTTAGGTTAATGTTAAGGTTAGGTAAGGGTAATGTTAAGGTTAAGGTTAAGGTTACGAGTTTAGTTAGGTTAAGGTTAAGGTTAGGTTAAGGTTAAGGTTAGGTAAGGGTGAGGTTAAGGTTAAGGTTAAGGTTAAGGTTAGGTTAATGTTAAGGTTAGGTAAGGGTAATGTTAAGGTTAAGGTTAAGGTTACGAGTTTAGTTAGGTTAAGGTTAAGGTTAGGTTAAGGTTAAGGTTAGGTAAGGGTGAGGTTAAGGTTAAGGTTAAGGTTAAGGTTAGGTTAATGTTAAGGTTAGGTAAGGGTAATGTTAAGGTTAAGGTTAAGGTTACGAGTTTAGTCAGGTTAAAGTTAAGGTTAAGGTTAGGGGGGTAAGGTTAAGGTTAAGTTTAAGGGTAAGGTCAAGGTTAATGATGCAGGGAAACCCTGCATCCCCAGAATCTTGCAACACTATGCATCTCAAACAACTGCCTAATAAAAACTTCAAATTCGAGCAATTCATACACTATATTTTGCGGAAGCTTTGTAACATTTACTCACAATTTTTGATGGTCTTTGAAACTCCTATGCACAAGGTTCTTTTATGAAACCCAAAACTCAATTTAAAAAAACTTCATTCGAAAGTTAAACTCCAATCAATGTTATGAAACAATCTATCTCTTTGTGTGAATAACCCCAACTCCCACTTTTCATTTTTATAACGTCGGACTTTAAAATCAAAATTCAATAAAAAGGATGCGCCCCTGCTACCGCTGATCGCCGGTCTCTATTTTGAATTATATATATGGAGTTATGTATTCTAATGTAAATTGACCTTTACAACAATCCTTTCAATAAGTCGACCCACACAAATTTACACGGTTTTAATACAATTGAGCTTACCTCCATAAACGCCATCCAATTTCGATTGCGCCTTCACAGTGCTTCCATACATCCTCGAACAGATATTCAATGCATAACTGACTCCAAGAGTCTTCGGCCCTTTGAGAAACCTGAACGCACAACAACTACAGTGCTACGCTTTTTTATGCTTCTTAGGCCTTTACTTCTGGCATAAGTATTGACCATTGACCCACGCACTTACCATTTTTCCTCAACACTTGGTGAATCCATATATCCAACCGATCACGAGAAATGCGCTCTTTCTAACATCTGTGGACTGCATTTTTGCCTTAAAACGCAGTTTTCATAACTCAGCTCTTTCACAAATGTTTGAATTAAATTCAATGCAAATTATGTTCTGTACGTCCTCCAAACTCAATGGATCAACCAATCAATAGATGTCACATATACATCGATTTCTTCAAAATGACAATCGACCCACACAATTTCTCAGGACTTAAACCTCTAACAGATTTTCTCAAACATTAACTAACAAACCGCATCCAACGCCTTTGCAGAAGTCCTTAACCTTAATTGCTGTGAATCGATTTCATAGCAATCGATTCAATTAAAAGTCTCCATTCGATCCAGCTCAGACGTGATATCTCTATTTTAATGCGCACAACATTTAAGCTTTAATCGATTACCAGTTGAAAAATCTGCTCCAATCTCACACAACAATTCTTGACATATATTTGTATTAATAGCAAATGGGATTCAAAAGGTTAGAACCTCATTCACTCAGAAATCATTACCACTATACGCATTCAATCAAGGCAGTGTATATAAAATCTAATACTTTGTCAAACATAAATCGATTTAATCAATTTTACTTCAAGAATAGGCCTGAGGTGCACTTATGAATTGCTGCTCTCATTCACACAGTTATGACCCTCATACCATTCGATATCGACTTACAAAATTGATACCACTCCACATCACCGAGCAGTTAATAACAACAGTTGGATTTTCATTAATGCATTCAACATTCATTTCTTTCTGAATTGGGTCTGTAATATAAAACTTGACAGTGATTTATAAAATCGAATCTCCATTCAAGTCAACAATTTCCATACACGAATCTGGATATAGATTTATACCAACAACGATTGGAATTTTTTTAATAGATTTAAAACCCCTTCTCTCAAAACTCATTCCAACTGTTCAATTATGTTTGAAAGCATAAATTCATCTCTCAATTACAGAATCTAACAAGAAATTTCCCAATCAACCAATATATATAATCTGAAACAAAACAAAATTACTTACAAACTCTTGTTTGGCCAGATATTCGAGATCTATGACCCTTTACAATCGCCCGAAGGCTCCCAAGTAGAAACCCTCTCACTACTCACACTCTCACTCTCTCTGCAACTATTCAAGTGTATTTTCCTCACAAAAACCACTCATATTTATACATAAATAATGAATTTAATTCACTCCAAAAATATCTCCACCTAATCCTCAACTAAATCTATTTTAAATATATTTTAGGTGTGGACTTCAACAAAGTCCCATACATAGAATTCCTACTCCCTAATTTTGCTCCTAATCTATTTCTCTCATATACTTTTATTAATTAAAATAATATTTACAAAATCCTCACTTTTATAATTTATCTCCTATTTTATTTAAAAATAAAAAATAAAATAATAAAAATGTCACACCCCCATTTATTACATATTAAAAATGAAAATTGGACTTGATGCTCCTGCATCAGACTCCCAAGGTTGAAATTAAACATGATCACCTGATCATGTGTTTGGATCTGTGTATGCCTGGATCCCATATCTTGTGCTGTAAATTTCCACTTGTCGTTGCTTCTATCTATTGTTCTTCTCTAGGTCTCCACACTTTATTTTGCATTGCCCCACTGGCTGTGCTCTTGCAATATTTTGTTGTCTTTCTCTGAGATATTTTCATCATTAACCTCCTTATCAACTCAATTTCTCTGTCCAGTATATCCTCTGTCTGCTGATTGTTTCCATCTCTTGATTGCTGAACTCTCATGCTTGCTTGTTCTTCACTTGTTTCGATCGCTTCCTTTCCACCCTTACTGCTGTTTTGTACCTTTTTTGCTACTACTACATTGTCTTTTAGAACAATTTCTTGCCTCTGTTTTCTACATCGGCAAACTTCTTCTTCATTATTATTTATGACAACTATTTTTTCTTCCTTCCTCAGCAGTCTCTCCTTAACATCCTTCAGTAGATGTTCTTCCTCTCCTTCTTCCATTTGGCTATCCACCTGTGCCAAATATGTTCCAGCGTCTGCAACAACATCTTCAATTATAGTACAATCATTATAATAAAAAATATAAGGCCTATGTACCTCTTTTCCCTTTAGCAACACTTTAGTATGTTGCGTTTATTTCTGTTTTTCTTTCAGCATATCAGTATGATGATCCAAACTCAAATAACTTTTGAGACTGTCAGCTAGTCTCCCCTTCTCATCATCTATTTCAATGATCTCTTCCAGCATTTGTCCATTGTAGTGAACTGATTCTTTCCCAGCCTCTTTATCATATTCTTCTTCAAAAATTTCATCTTCTGGAAGTTACTTTTTCACAGCTTTGATAGTTTTAAAAGATTTTCTATCTTCCTCCAAACCTGCAATCATACACAAATCATTAGTTTTAAAATCACAAGACCCTACGGTCTTATTTAATGCTTCAGTCATCAAGTCTTCTGGCTGCTTTGTGTTATCACTCCGTAATTAGCAAGATTGGCAAAGTCCAACTGCAGAGGTAACATCAAACCACTTTGGGATTCAAGGATCTAGCCCTCTTAAATCCAGAGAGGGATCTCTCTATAAATGAGTTAGTGATCTTTAAAGACTGGAATTATGATATTAGGCTAGTTATGAAGAGCATGGGTTTGTTTTGTTTGTTTTTGGTTGGGCGAAGACATGGTGAAGGTGAAAGCAGTTCAAAATAAATGGTGAAGAGCCTGCAAATGAAGGAATGTTTCAGCTGATAGCAAAGGACAAAGACAACTTTAACCCATTGGGCTATGGAGTCATAGGAGGATTTAATTGGATAGCAAATTCAAGAAGGATCCATGGAGCAGTCATTTACATCAAAGGATCTCTTAAGGTGATTAATGGGGTGAAACAAATAGGCAGTGAAAGACTTAAACAAATGAAAAAACAAAGCACAGTCTAAGATCAAGTAAGTACTTTTAAACTAGCTTGCTTTCAACATGTACTAAAGGAGAAACATAAAAGTATTTCTGTTGATCAGGTAAGTGCTTTTAAACTAGCCTGCATTGAAGTAATTTCCATCAGAAACATTTAAAAACAGTTCAAACAGCTTAAGATCAGGTAAGTGCTTTTAAACCAGCCTGCTTCAGCATATTCGATAAGGGAACACAAATGATAATCACAAAGAGAAATCTAGATCAGCTAAGTACTTTTAAACTACGCTGCATTGATAAAATCCAAGGATAACATAGAAAACATTCATCTCAAAGAGCTATCTAGATCAGGGAAGTACTTTTTAACTAACCGACATTAATAAACTCTTCAAAGGGGACATTCAAATGAAGAAAACATAGAAGATAAAGCTTTCAGTAAGAGTAGGGTACCGTGGAGAGTATATCCTAACTCTATGTTTGTTGCTCTTTATCAGAGAAAGTGACTAGAGTGAAAACATTAAGTAAAACGGCAATTGACAGTAAGGAACACATCACCATTGACATAGTTTCAGAATTCCATGAATCAACAACTTGTATTGATGTTCAAACCAGTTACAATCAACAAGCCCGATGGGTCTCTACAGCTTTGAACTTCTCATATCAGCTTATGTATCTTTCAATTACAGAACATGGCATCAGTGGCTTCAGAATGACTATTACATGTGTTCAGATGTCCCGAGACCAACCCTTTGCTCATCTTTTACTGAAGTATTTATAGAAGAATGAGGTGGTGGTCCACTATGAAAAGATCTGTTTGGATCAATTAATACAGAAGATGACTCTTCGGTGCTTTGAGGGCCTCGATCAAGAAATCTACAGGTGTTAACCTGCATTAATTGAGTTACACTTAAGATTAAAATCAGTGGGAAGTATGCTATCCTTTGAAGCTCAGTGTCATGCTGGAGTGACTTTATTTCTACTTCCCGAGATGAAATGATCTAAATATCTGCTTGTGAACTGTTCTTTAATCTTCTCGAATGGTTCTGCCGACAATTAGAGATAAGATAGCTCAATTAGTATTAATTGTTCGGCGCTCTTTGATCTCAACGAGACTGCAGGCGTCTTTTGGAGCTGTAGAGGGTTGAATTAGCCTCTTCTTATAGCGGTGGGGAATTTCTCAGCTTGACAGATGTCTTCGTCGTTTCGTAAAACACTTTAAGCTACTTGAGATCTCTGTTTTTGGGTCTTCAATCTCCGGTTCTGATAATTTTTTTCTTTGGCACTGATACTCTTTAATAAATGATGATTTCTGCTTGTCTTCTGGTACGCAGGGCAGTAGCGGGGTCGAATGGCATCAATGGGTCATGAAATCACTGATAAAATGTAAATCTAACACCCCTCGAATGATTCTTTATGAACTCAGAAGACAGAGGATCGTCACCCTTGGCCTTTGTGGTTTCTTCAAAAATGGCGGAAGAATTGATTTGAGAACGTGAAAAATACAAAAAATTTGTTATAAAATCCTTTGTATTTGGTTTTACTACTTCAGAGGCGTAGGAAGAGAGCAAGACCATTGGATGGCATCATCCAACGGTGGAGATTAACTAAAAGGAATTTTAAATGACGCGGGAGGAAGAATAAAACAGAACCGTTGATCGCGCGATGAGCAATGGTGGGGGTGATCTGGGACCGTCCGATCTAGACACGTGGACGGCCCGGATTTAATCGGAGGATCGCAATCAGGGAGGGTAGCAAAGGGGATGCGATTGGAACGCAGCGATGCGATTGAGCTCTATTCGTCCGATCATCAGGGAGATGGACGAACGAGATTTAATCGGAGGATCGCAATCGGGAGGTCACAACAAAGCATGCGATTGAAACATTGCGATGCGATTAAGCGCTGTCCGTCCGATCAACCGGGGGATGGACGGCCCAGATTTAATCGGAGGATCACAATCGGGTAGGAAAGAAAAGGGGATGCGATTGGAATGCAGCGATGCGATTGAGCGCTATCCGTCTGATCATCAAGGAGATGGACGACCAAGATTTAATCGGAGGATCGCAATCGTCAGGTCACAATAAAGCATGCGATTGAAACATTGCGATTGGGCGATAACCGTTCGATCTGCAGATCAGATCGACGGCGGGGAGTAAATCGGAGGGGTGGGCCGATCGGGGGAACGGATATAAAGTATGCGATTTGAAACTTGCGATTCTGCGCGGGTCGTTAGATCGGGTCTAGATCAACGGTCTAGATCCTTTGTTTTCTTGCACCGGCGGTACCCTTATACTTCGTAAGAAACCTACAAATTTCAATAAAAACCAAGGTTTTGAGTGGATCGGGCGGAATATATATATGATAGGCTGGCGCTCGATTGTGGGGCCACTGGGTGTATGGAGTACCATGGGCCCGGGGCTTTATATAACTAGGGCCAATCGCAATCGAAACATTCGGGCCCGATCTTTCAATCAAACCATTTGTAACTTCTCCGACGCGATTGCGCATCGGTCTTTTTGATCTACCCATTGTGAATTCTCTGATCACGATTGTGCGATAGGTCTTTTTGATCAACCTATTTTATTTAAACATGTGATTTTGGCATTTTAAAACAAACTTTGGAAAAAATGGGTTTTCAAGTTTTACAAAGAAAAATGTCCATCGGATACGATTTTCAAAGAAGCTTAGCGCCCGATTGCGGGCTTATGGGGTAGATGAAATGATAATACGATCTTCGGTTTATGACAAAGGGGCTGATCGCAATCGGCATTTTGAAATGGCTCACAAACATGCACCCTTGAATCTTTCCGATGCGATTAGTGCTTCATGGGTTTGGCGCTTGGTTTTTATGATGAGGGCGTATTGGGGAAGTGGTTTGGAAACTCAGGCCAAGGGGCTTAAACCCTTAAGAGAGAAAAGGGTTTTTTTACATAGATTTTCAATGATTTTCAAAGGTTTCTGAGGGTTTCGACAGAGTTTGAAAGAAGTTTGGAACTCTGCAAGGAAATTTTCATGAAGGAAAGATGAGGAAAATGGACAACAAAGGAAAATGATGAAAAATATGAAGGTTAGTCTCTGAGCGGAAAAAGGGGGAAAGAAGGAGGATATTGCCGCAGTATTCTCATGGAATTTTTAGCAGGATTTTGAGTTTCTGAGAAATAACAGTGAAAACCTTGAGACATGAGCATGAGATCATCTACAGGCTTCAAGAGATAACATTTTGGCCAGGAAAGTGTTTCTTGAAGGCTGAAAACATGTTTTGGCCACCTTTTGATAGACCAAAATTTATAGGTGGCCAACAGTGGCTCCACTTGGGGCTGGTGCCTTGTTGAAGGCATCAAGAACTTCAGAACTGCATTCTCTGGGAGGCTGACCAATGCCTCGTTCTTTGGGATGTTGTCTTTGCTGAAATGATCTTATTCTGGCTGAAAAAAAGGTTAGCAGCATTGAAAAACAATAAATCTTCATCAACACAGGCTTTCTACCTACCCAATCCTACTGATCTAACATTTTTTCTTCATTTAGAGTGCACTTCGACTGGCAAACTCTTTTTCAACATTTTATTCTTTTGAAAACAGGAAATCTAATCTAATTCTACCCCTTATTTCTCCCTGAACTCATATTAAACAGTTAAGCTCAGATGTTTCTCTACCTAATCTACTATCTGTTGGGATTAAACTATCCAACAGATTTCATTCTCTAGATTCTAAGACAAAAATTCAAAAACAGTCAAGTCAAGATTGAACTGTTTGACTTGCTCTGATCTATGGCATAAAAACAAGCTGCACATAGACTATTAAAAATCAAAAATTGAAGGTTTGAAATATGAAATTTTTTTGAAGCATCCTTCTTCTTATTTTTGGCTCAAGTTTTGAGCTTGTTAGAGCTACATGCTTTCCTTGATTTCAGCTCTGGTTCGAATTTTTTTGAGCTGTTATTTCTTTCTTTCTGGTTCAGATTTTGAGTTGATTACAACCAAATTTACAACTTTATGACTCAGAAAAATAAAACAGATTTGAGTCATCTCTTCCTTGGAAACTTTAGGTTCAGGTTTTGGGCTTGTTTTGGAAAATCCAATTCACTATCCTATCAGCAGAAAAATTTAAAGCTAATTAGTCAAGATTAAACAGTTTGACTAACTAGAAGCGTGTTTTTTGAGGAGTGGCATTTGAGCTTGCACACTTTCAGATTTATTTCTCTTTTTTGGCATGGGGCTTTGCCTTTCTTTTTTTTTATTTCTGCCCTCTTTTCTATCTTTTATTGTTTTTGTATTTTATCTTTTTGTTTTTATGAAACTGACGAAGCAATGATATTTAAAATGGAAATGAAACTTGAAAATTGAACTCAGCAGTAGTAATGCTTAAGGACCCTGCCATTGACAGGACCCCCAAACAGATCTGTGCCATCTAGCTCTTGCAGAAAAAAGGCATTTGGACCAATGGTGGACTGAATGATATAAGGGCCTTGCCACAAACTGTCAAATTTTCCATGTTTACCCTTTTCCTCTCTTCTAGAATCCCATTTGAGTACCTTATCTCCAATTTTGAAGTCACAAGCCTTAGCTCTCTTGTCAAACAACTTCTTGATGTTTTCTTGCACTTTTTGAGCTCTGTTGTAAACTTCTTCCCTCATCTGCTGGAGATGTATTGTCTCATTAATCCTTCTTAGCATACTGTCTTCTTCTGACTGAATTTCTTGGACTAATTGTATTACTGGTACACCCAGGCTGGTAGGAAACACTGCATCTGCTCCATAAACAAGTTGGTAGGGGGAGGTTCCAATGGATTTCTTTGTGGTCAAACTATCTGCCCATAATGCATGCACCAGCTTGTTATGCCATGACTTTTAATTCTCTTCAAGTAGCTTCTTGATGATGGTCTGAAACTTTTATTTGAAGTGATTATTAGCCCATTGCGAGGGTAATAAGCGTTAGAATATTGATGTGTCTGATACTTGTGACAAAAATCAATGTCTTTTTGGAATCAGCGTGACATTATCGATGTGATTTCCTAGGGCGTGAAATCTAGCAAGGATATGGTCTTAGAAATTTTATAATGACGAATACGTGGCATTCTGGTAGGGATGGCCTCACATCCTTTGCAGTAGTCAGTGGCTGTAAGAATCCATTTATGTTGGGCAGATGAAGCAGGACGGATTTCTCCTATGAAATCTAGGCCCCATTGTTGAAAAGGAGCTTCAACAATGATAGGTTTTAATGGTAAGGGAAGGAGTTTTATTTTGCCCTAAAAAATTTGGCACTTGTGACATGCAATTATCATTTTATGGACATCTTGGAAGAGGGTGGGCCAATAATAGCCAGCTCTAAGGATTTTGTTGGCTGTGGTTTTCCAGTAGAGATGACCTCCACACTCTCCTTCATGGAATTCATGCTTGATCTTATCTGCATCAACTTCAGGCAAACATTTTAGCAATAAACCATTAGTATTTTCTAAGTATAAACATTCATTCAAATAAATAATTCTTAAAAGCTCAAAAACCTTGCCTTAGTTTTGATAAATCGGGAGGAGCATTAAAGATTTGTAAGTACACATACAAGTTATTGGCGTACCAAGGTAGTGATTTTCAGGCCTCTTCCATAGTGGAGGGAGTAATTCTTCCTGTCTGCCAGGCATCTATCATGTTAATATCTGGAAGCATGGGTCAGGTCAGTATTAATTGGACTGGTGACCTTTGATGAGTTTGGTGGGTTTGATCTCCAAATCATATTCTAATATTACAGCTATCCATTTGCCTCTCTTTCCATCAGGGTCTTGTGACAAGATGTATTTTACCACAATGTTGGGTACATAGGCAATGGTGTGGGAATGAAGAATATACACCCTGAAATCCTTTAAGGCCTTTACTAAAGCATAGGCTTGTTTTTCCATTATGTTATATTTCAAGGGTGCATCCCTTAAAGCCTTACTGAAAAAAGAAATAGGATGTTCCTGTCCTTCTGAGTTTTTCTGCAACAGAACTGCAGCTATTGTATGTTCTGAGGCAAAGGAAAAAATAAGAAAATATTTTGAAAAGTCCGGGCTGATCAAGACTGGTGCTTGGGTGAGTGCATGTTTTACTAATTCAAATGATTTTTTGGCCTCTACAGTCCATTTCACTCCTACTTCCTTTTTGAGCATATTATTCATGTTTCTAAGGAGCTCTGCTAAGTTGGGAATAAACCTCCTTAAGAAGTTAATCTTTCCAATAAAGGACTGCAGTTCTTTTATGTTCCTAGGGTGGCTAATCTGTAGTATTCCATCAACTCCTTTTGGATCTATTTTAATCCCCTTTTCTGATATAA
Source organism: Pinus albicaulis (assembly GCA_034641835.2). Classification (NCBI taxonomy): domain Eukaryota; kingdom Viridiplantae; phylum Streptophyta; class Pinopsida; order Pinales; family Pinaceae; genus Pinus; species Pinus albicaulis. The sequence goes on from JAXQQM020087367.1 coordinate 119,719, forward strand.
TGTGGCCAAGGAGCTTACCCTCTTGCAAGCCAAACACTTTCTTTTTGGGATTTAAAGATAGCCCAAATCTCCTGCATTTCTCAAAGACCTTTCTTAGATGTTTGAGGTGCTCTTCATCGGTTTTGGAATAAACTGTTATATCATCAAGGTAAATTACAATGAAGTGTCCTATTTCCTCTGAAAATGCGATGTCCATGGCCCTTTGAAAAGTGGCCCCAGCATTCATTAGTCCAAAAGGCATTTTCACATACATGAAGGTGCCCCAAGGAGTGGTAAAGGCTATCTTGAGTTGATCTTCTGGGAGTACTAAAAGTTGGTTATATCCTGAGAAACCATCTAACAGAGAAATCCTCTTTGAACCAACTACCTTTTGTAGGATGTGCTCCATTTTGGGTAAAGGGTAATTGTCTTTTAGGGAAGCTCTGTTAAGGTTTATGAAATCAATGCATAGTCTGATTTCTCCTGTCGTTTTCCTCACAGCTACAAGGTTAGAAACCCAATCTGAAAAACTTACAGGCACAATGATTCCTGCCTCGTACATTTTCTTAATTTCCTTTTCGACTAGAGGCAGTTGTATTGGGTTGATTCGACGCAGTTTCTGCTTAAAAGGTTTTTGTTTTTCTCTCAAAGGGATCTTGTGCTGGATGATTTCTGTATCGTAAGCTTTTAAATCTTCATAGCTCCAGGCAAACACATCGGCAAAATCTTTAAACAAGTCAATGTATTTCTTTTTCATGTCAGGTGGCAAGGACCTAGCTAATTTAATCATTTTAGGTTGATCCTTTGTGCCTATGTTGCATTCTTCAACGTCAGACTCTGTATATTCTACTGCAGGTTTCTTAGCCACGTCATTAAAATCAAACAGGTCTTCTAACAGTGCTAGCCCCCTGGGTATGTTCTTGTATCTCGGTGTTAATACCTCAATGTCTTCGTTTTCTGAGTCTTCATACTCTTCAGCATGAGTTTCAAGTTTTTGAGTTAACACGTTGATATCTGTAGGACTAGATGGTTGTTCTTGTTCAGGGGGTTCTTCATTTAGACAATTTTCATCAGATGTAGAATCTGAATTGGATGATTCAAACTCATTCTTACCAAGCAGGAAATCCTCTATCTGTTTATCATTCTCAAAGACCTGCCAATATTTTTGATTATCGGGTATGGCTGGCCTAAATTTTACCTGAACGGTGTTGTCCTCGTTTTCATATGGTGCTAAACACGTTCTAGCTGTAAAAGCTAAATTGTGAGCGGCAATATTCTGTTTTCTTGGGACAAAAATCAATTTTGGATCCTCGAAAATGTTTAACAGATCTAGGACGTCATTTCGGTAGGCTCTAAGTCTGGGATGATTAGCAGTGTATTCCCCATTAACTTGCCTAATGATTAATTCCGAATCGCCATATATGTGGATTCCTTTGGCTCCTAGCTTTTCTAACAGATGCAAGCCCAAAATTAGAGCTTCATACTCGACAATGTTATTAGAGCATCGAAAATTCAATTTGCACGAAACACTTTCTGTATGGCCGTTTTCGGTGTTTTTTAACCAAACACCGGCGCCAACACTATTCTTAGTACATGACCCATCGAAGAACATGGTCCATAGAGGATTATTTTTGGTTTCGCCTTGGTTGGTAATCTCGCTAACTAACATGCTATCTGATTGTGGTGGTATGTTAGCACTTAGTCGAATTTGTGTCTCATTTTCAAGTTCCTCGCCATATTGAAGGTTGTTTTCTTGAGTTTCAAGTTTCGAGAGCCCTGGGCACATGACTTGTGGGTCGAGATTTTCATTTGTTTCGTTAATATCTTCAAATGTATCAAACTGTTTTGATACTTGTGAGTTAGGTGTTTCTTGAGCCTCATCGGCGATTAATCTTGTTGTAGTGACTTGCTCGCCAACTGTTTCAGCGTCATGTTCTGGTTTAAGGTCAACAAGTTGTTGTACTGGGCCTCGTTCCTCAGGACTTTCATGGAGATGAACTCGATGGGGCGTTTATTGTTGGCCATCTTGGCCATATTCATTTTGGTTTGTCATTTCAATGCATTGTTCGAAAGTTTCCCTTTCATTTTCATCCATGTCTAGAATTGCATTCATTTCTAGATTTGGGGCCTCTAACAGGTTATCTGCGTTACTGTCTTCTGGTTCTGACTTATTCGAAGGTTCATCATGGTAAAGGATAAAAGAGTTCAGGTCAGTATGGACAGAGTAGATGGGACATTTTTCAGGTTTTTCTGGGTTACTGACCATGAATTTCATGTGTGCCTCTCTGTATAGTCTTCTAGGCTGGTTAAAAACAGGAATAGTGGCATATGTCCCGTCCATCTGCATTGTACCTTGCAGATTGGCACCCCACGATATAGACAACAACATGCCATACTTAGGAGGGACATCGGCCACCACTACATCCATAACTAGGCACTTGGCTGGGATTTGAGTCAAATTCACACAGAGGTCCTTAATTAGGCCAAGACATTTGACCCTGCTTGAATAAAAAAAATATAAATCCTTGTAAGGTCTGGCTATTTCTAGTCCTAGTCTTTCCATTATCACCTTTGGCATAAGATTATGTGAGGCTCCAGAATCATGCATATCATTGTGTAGAATTTTTTCATGAACATTCAGACTGACGTAGAATGGAGGTACTATTCCTTCTTGAAATTTCCCTTCAGCTTTAGGACCAAAAATGAGCTCTGGCTGGTGATCATTATAATTTATTGTGTCATTTTGGTCCTCTATGTTTAAAGCCTTCAGAATTTGGGTCCTGTACACATTATGGGAAGCTAACTCAGTAAGGGGAACAAAGATTTTAATCTTTGAAAGTTCTTGTTCTATGCTGAAAGGAATTTGGTTTTTTGAAGACCTTGCCTCAGCCTTACTAGCTGCTAGTCTTTCAGCAACATCACCTTGCTGATTTGTTCTATTTACATTTGATAACATGGTTTTGACAGGAGTACTAGCTAAGGTGTTAGTACTGCTAAGATCTGCATCCTGCTTTTCCAAATTTGGATTGCCTTTCTCTTTACCTTTACCAGAATCAATGGCCACTGTTTTATCCTTTTGATTGACATTTTTACATTTGGTTGTGGCGCTATTTTGTGAAGATTTATCAGAGGTTTTAGTGTTGGGAGTTTTTTGACTAGCTTTTCTTCTAAGGTCATATTCTCTGTGAGGCTCTATGATGACATTTTCCATATCTTGATAACAATGTCGATCATCATCCATGTTGTCATCATAAGGTGTGTATAGACCTCGTTTCTTTTCATAATGAATCTCAAAGCGATCGTTATCTACCCCTAGCATGTTGATATCATTTTCCTCTGCTATCTCACATGTTTCCTCTGTCTCACTTATATAGTTTTGATGAAAGGGAGGAATGATCTGATGATCATCTTCTCTAGGTCTATTTGGAAGTTGGTTTCTTCTTAAATTTTGATTCTGGTTCTAGTTTCTATTCTGAGAAGCAGTTTGGTTTAGGCTTGCTTGTGTTCTCTTAATTATGCTCATCTCTTTCATCATCTCTTCCATCATTCTTTCCATCTTTTAGTTTGAAGTGGAAGGTGTGGATTCCTCTCTAAAAGATACTCTCTTTTCAGCTTTCATTCTTGCTCTCTTCTCTATTAGATTGACTTCGACAGAAAGATCACCCCTTTGCATATCTTCAAGAGTTGCAAAGTCTCTCTCTCTTAGCGAATAGGTCATGTCAGAGTCAAAACCTTCAGGAAATTTGTTCAAAGCTGAGCCTTGCGAAGGTTTTAGTTCTGGGGGAAGTGCATTATAGATACTGTTAAATCTAGTACAATAAGCCTGTACACTTTCCCCTGGGTTCTTGTGGAGATTGTTGTAGTCAGCCAATATTTGGAGAGGATTATTCCTCACTTCCCATTTGTTTAAGAAAGATTGATGGAAACCTTGAAGGTAATTAATACTATTAGGTTCTAAGCCTTTGAACCATTTTCTTACTTCTCCTCCCAAACTTTGAGCAAATAATCTCATTTTGACACAATCATTAGCAATCTCATTTCTTTCAAAGCAGTCATTCATCTTATCCACATGTTGTGATGCAGTAGTGGCACCACTATCATCATACAATGGAATTTTGGACAGATAGTCCTGTGGCAGATTAACTAAAGGTACAGGAAGAACTAAGGGGGCATACCATGCAGCCATGGCAGGAGGTGGAGGTGGATTAACAAGAGTGAAAGTGGGTTGGAGGGGAGTGGTTGGAACGGTGGATACAGGGTGAGCAGAAATGGATGGACCAGGGATAGATTGCTGAGCGGATCTTGGATGAGAGACACCTAGATTGTGGAGGAAGTGTAAATTAGGTGGTGTAGTCTCTCTACTACCAAGATGTGTACTTGTCTCAGGAGAAGAAGGAAAAGGCTCAGAATCTGACTGATCTAAATCACCAAGAGACCTAGTTCTAAAAGGATTTACTAAGTCTTCTTGTGATTGTTGTAGAGCTGAAAGATTTTCTGGGACAGAATTAGCTCTCAAGGGTGATCTGAAAACAGTTGATAATTTAATCCCAGGAGACTTCCAAAGGATGCTTTCTGGGTCATCAACTATTTCAGGTGGATACGGGTTAGGATGGGCTCTAGTGTGAATCTTTCTAGGAGCCACTACGCTATAATTTTTTAGACCCAAATAACAAGAAAAGTTCCACCAGGTATGACAATCTTTGAGAGGTTAACTAATCTGTTTTACACAAATTTCAATCCTACAGTCCTCTGACTGAGTTTGAAGGATAGTATAGTAATGAGGGTTCTTCCCAGTGGAGTCTTAAGGTCTGTTCAGGATTGTGGAGTCGCCAAGTGGAATTTTTTAGCTCCTTTTCAGAGATAAGAGGTGTTATGGTCCACTACCATGTTTATTAAATACCAATCTGAAATATTTTTGGGTTTTTCTGAGTTAATTTTAAGTTAGCAAGGGATATCTGGTATCCTATGATTGTCTTCTAATCGAAGAAATACTCAGCAGCTCCCCAGTGGAGTCGTCATTATGTTATCACTCCGTAATTAGCAATATTGGCAAAGTCCAACTACAGAGGTAACATCAAAACGCTTTGGGATTCAAGGATCTATCCCTCCTGAATCCAGAGAGGGATCTCTCTATAAATGAGTTCAAAGATGTGATCTTTAAATACTGGAATTATGATATTAGGCTAGTTATGAAGAGCATGGGTTTGTTTTGTTTGTTTTTGGTTGGGCGAAGACATGGTGAAGGTGAAAGCAGTTCAAAATAAAGGGTGAAGCGCCTGCAAATGAAGGAATGTTTCAGCTGATAGCAAAGGACAAAGACAACTTTAACCCATTGGGCTATGGAGTCATAGGAGGATTTAATTGGATAGCAAATTCAAGAAGGATCCATGGAGCAAGTCATGTACATCAAAGGATCTCTTAAGGTGATTAATGGAGTGAAACAAATAGGCAGTGAAAGACTTAAACAAGTGAAAAAAACAAAGCACAGTCTAAGATCAAGTAAGTACTTTTAAACTAGCTTGCTTTCAACATGTACTAAAGGAGAAACATAAAAGTATTTCTGTTGATCAGGTAAGTGCTTTTAAACTATCCTGCATTGAAGTACTTTCCATCAGAAACATTTAAAAACAGTTCAAACAGCTTAAGATCAGGTAAGTGCTTTTAAACCAGCCTGCTTCAGCATATTCGATAAGGGAACACAGATGATAATCACAAAGAGCAATCTAGATCAGCTAAGTACTTTTAAACTACGTTGCATTGATAAACTCCAAGGATAACATAGAAAACATTCATCTCAAAGAGCTATCTAGATCAGGGAAGTACTTTTAAACTAACCTGCATTAATAAACTCTTCAAAGAGGACATTCAAATAAAGAAAACATAGAAGACAAAGCTTTCAGTAAGAGTAGGGTACCGTGGAGAGTATATCCTAACTCTATGTTTGCTGCTCTTTATCAGAGAAAGTGAACAGAGTGAAAACATTAAGTAAAATAACAATTGACAGTAAGGAACACATCACCATTGACATAGTTTCAGAATTCCATGAATCAGCAGCTTGTATTGATGTTCAAACCAGTTACAATCAGCAAGCCCGGTGGGTCTCTACGGCTTTGAACTTCTCATATCAGCTTATGTATCTTTCAATTACAGAACAGGGCATCAGTGGCTTCAGAATGACTATTACATGCGTTCAGATGTCCCGAGACCAACCATTTGCTCATCTTCTACAGAGGTATTTATAGAAGAATGAGGCGGTGGTCAACTATGAAAAGATCTGTTTGGATCAATTAATACAGAAGATGACTCTTCGGTGCTTTGAGGGCCTCGATCAAGAAATATACAGGTGTTAACCTGCATTAATTGAGTTACACTTAAGATTAAAATCAGTGGGAAGTATGCTATCCTTTGAAGCTCAGTGTCATGTTGGAGTGACTTTATTTCTACTTCCCGAGATGAAATGATCTAAATATCTGCTTCTGAATTTTTCTTTAATCTTCTTGAATGGTTCTGCCGACAATTAGAGATAAGATAGCTCAATTAGTATTAATTGTTCGGCGGTCTTTGATCTCAACGAGACTGCAGGTGTCTTTTGGAGCTGTAGAGGGTTCAATTAGCCTCTTCTTATAGCGGTGGAGGATTTCTCAGCTCAACAGATGTCTTCGTCGTTTCCTAAAACACTTTAAGTTACTTGAGATCTGTGTTTTTGGGTCTTCAATCTCCGGTTCTGATAAATTTTGTCCTTGGCACTGATACTCTTTAATAAATGATGATTTCTTCTTGTCTTCTGGTGCGCAGGGCAGTAGCAGGGTCGAATGGCATCAATGGGTCATGAAATCACTGATAAAATGTAAATCTAACACCCCTCGAATGATTATTTATGAACTCAAAAGACAGAGGATCGTCACCCTCGGCCTTTGTGGTTTCTTCAAAAATGGCGGAAGAATTCATTCGAGAACCTGCAAAATAGAAACAATTTGTTATAAAATCCTGCGTATTTGGTTTTACTGCTTCAGAGGCGTAGGAAGAGAGCAGGACCATCGGATGGCATCATCCAACGGTGGATATTAACTGAGAGGAATTTTAAATGACGCGAAAGGAAGAATCAAACAGAACCGTCGATCGCGCGATGAGCAACGGTGGGGGTGATCTGGGACCGTCCGATCTGGACACGTGGACAGCCCGGATTTAATCGGAGGATCGCAATTGGGGAGGGAAACAAAGGGGATGTGATTGGAACGCAACGATGCGATTGAGCGCAATCCATCCGATCATCAGGGAGATGGACGGCCGAGATTTAATCGGAGGATCGCAATCGGGGAGGGCAGCAAAGGGGATGTGATTGGAACGCAGCGATGCGATTGAGCGCTATCCATCCGATCATTAGGGAGATGGACGGCCGAGATTTAATCGGAGGATCGCAATCGGCAGGTCACATCAAAGCATGCGATTGAAACATTGCGATGCGATTGAGCGCTGTCCGTCCGATCAACAGGGGGATGGACGGCCGAGATTTAATCGGAGGATCACAATCGGCAGGTCACAACAAAGCATGCGATTGAAACATTGCGATTGGGCGATAACCGTTCGATATGCAGATCAGATCGACGGTGGGGAGTAAATCGGAGGGGTGGGCCGATTGGGGGAACAGATATAAAGTATGCGATTTGAAACTTGTGATTCTGCACGGGTCGTTAGATCGGGTCTAGATCAACGGTCTAGAACCTTTGTTTTCTTGCACCGGCGGGACCCTTATACTTCGTAAGAAACCTAAAAATTTCAATAAAAACCAAGGTTGTGAGTGGATCGGGTGGAATATATATATGATAGGCTGGCACCCGATTGCGGGGCCACTGGGTGTATGGAGTACCATGGGACCGGGACTTTACATAACTAGGGCCAATCGCAATCGGAACATTCAGGCCCGGTCTTTCAATCAACCCATTTGTAACTTCTCCGACGCGATTGCGCATCGGTCTTTTTGATCTACCCATTCTGAATTATTCGATCGCGATTGCGCGATCGGTCTTTTTGATTAACCCATTTTATTTAAACACGTGATTTTGGCATTTTAAAACAAACTTTGGAAAAAATGGGTTTTCAAATTTTACAAAGAAAAACGTCCATCGGATACGATTTTCAAGGAAGCTTAGCGCCCGATTGTGGGCTTATGGGGTAGATGAAATGATAATATGATCTTCGGTTTATGACAAAGGGGCTGATCGCAATCGGCATTTTGAAATGGCTCACAAACATGCACCCTTGAATCTTTTCGATGCGATTAGCGCTTCATGGGTTTGGCGCTTGGTTTTTATGATGAGGGCGTATTGGGGAAGTGGTTTGGAAACTTAGGCCAAGGGTCTTAAACCCTTAAGAGAGAAAATGGTTTTTTTACATAGATTTTCAATGATTTTCAAAGGTTTCTAGGGGTTTAGTCAGAGTTCGAAAGAAGTTTGGAACTCTGCAAGGCAATTTTCATGAAGGAAAGATGAGGAAAATGGACAACAAAGGAAAATGATGAAAAATATGAAGGTTAGTCTCTGAGCGGAAAAAGGGGAAAAGAAGGAGGATATTGCTGCAGTCTTCTCATGGAATTTTTAGCAGGATTTTGAGTTTCTGAGAAATAACAGTGAAAACCTTGAGACATGAGCATAAGATCATCTACAGGCTTCAAGAGATAACATTTTGGCCAGGAAAGTGCTTCTTGAAGGCTGAAAACATGTTTTGGCCACCTTTTGACAGACCAAAATTTATAGGTGGCCAACAGTGGCTCCACTTGGGGATGGTGCCTTGTTGAAGGCATCAAGAACTTCAGAACTGCATTCTCTGGGAGGCTGACCAATGCCTCGTTCTTTGGGCTGTTGTATTTGCTAAAATGATCTTATTCTGGCTGAAAAAAAGGTTAGCATCATTGAAAAACAATGAATCTTCATCAACACAGGCTTTCTACCTACCCAATCCTACTGATCTAACATTTTTTCTTCATTTAGAGTGCACTTCGACTGGCAAACTCTTTTTCAACATTTTATTCTTTTGAAAAAAGGAAATCTAATCTAATTATACCCCTTATTTCTCCCTAAACTCAGATTAAACAGTTGAGCTCAGATGTTTCTCTACCTAATCTACTATCTGTTGGGATTAAACTGTCCAACAGATTTCATTCTCTAGATTCTAAGACAGAAATTCAAAAACAGTCAAGTCACGATTGAACTGTTTGACTTGCTCTGATCTATGGCATAAAAACAAGTTGCACATAGACTATTAAAAATAAAAAATTGAAGGTTTGAAATATGAAATTTTTTTGAAGCATCCTTCTTCTTATTTGTGGCTCAAGTTTTGAGCTTGTTAGAGCTACTTGCTTTCCTTGATTTCAGCTCTGGTTCGAATTTGTTTGAGCTGTTATTTCTTTCTTTCTGGTTCAGATTTTGAGTTGATTAGAACCAGATTTACAACTTTATGACTCAAAAAAATAAAACAGATTTGAGTCATCTCTTGCTTGGAAACTTTAGGTTCAGGTTTTGGGTTTGTTTGAACCTTTCTTTTCTAGCCTAATCTATCTACTGATAAGCCAAGATTGAACAGTTTGGAAAATCCAATTCACTATCCTATCAGTAGAAAAATTTAAAGCTAATTAGTCAAGATTAAACAGTTTGACTAACTAGAAGCGTGTTTTTTGAGGAGTGGCATTTGAGCTTGCACTCTTTCAGATTTATTTCTCTTTTTTGGCATGGGGCTTTGCCTTTTTTTTTTTTTAATTTCTGCCCTCTTTTTTATCTTTTATTGTTTTTGTATTTTTTCTTTTTGTTTTTATGAAACTGACGAAGCAATGATATTTACAATGGAAATGAAACTTGAAAATTGAACTCAACAGTAGTAATGCTTTAAGACCCTGCCATTGACAGGACCCCCAAACAGATCTGTGCCATCTAACTCTTGCAGAAAAAAGGCATTTGGACCAATGGTGGACTGAATGATATAAGGGCCTTGCCACAAACTGTCAAATTTTCCATGTTTACCTTTTTCCTCTCTTCTAGAATCCCATTTGAGTACCTTATCTCCAATGTTGAAGTCACAAGCCTTAGCTCTCTTGTCAAACAACTTCTTGATGTTTTCTTGCACTTTTTGAGCTCTGTTGTAAACTTCTTCCCTCGTCTGCTGGAGATGTATTGTCTCATTAATCCTTCTTAGCATATTGTCTTCTTCTGACTGAATTTCTTGGACTAATTTTATTACTGGTACAACCAGGCTGGTAGGAAACACTGCATCTGCTCCATAAACAAGTTGGTAGGGGGAGGTTCCAATGGATTTCTTTGTGGTCAACCTATCTGCCCACAATGCATGCACCAGCTTGTTATGCCATGACTTTTTATTCTCTTCAAGTAACTTCTTGATGATGGTCACCAAGCTTTTATTTGATGATTCAGCTAGCCCATTACCTTGAGGGTAATAAGCAGTAGAATGACCCAATGTAATCTGATACTTGTGACAAAAATCAATCATCTTTTTGGAATCAAAAGCAGCAGCATTATCGGTAATGATTTTCCTAGGGCATCCAAATCTAGAAAGGATATGGTCTTCAAGAAATTTTATAATGACAGAATCTATGGCATTCCTGGTAGGGATGGCCTCTATCCACTTTTTGAAGTAGTCAGTGGCTGTAAGAATCCATTTATGTTGGGCAGATGAAGCAGGATGGATTTCTCCTATGAAATCTAGGCCCCATTCTTCAAAAGGAGCTTCAACAATGATAGGTTTTAATGGTAAGGGAAGGAGTTTTCTTTTGCCCTCAAAAATGTGGCACTTGTGACGGGAAATTATCATTTTATGGACATCTTGGAAGAGGGTGGGCCAATAATAGCCAGCTCTAAGGATTTTGTTGGCTGTGGTTTTCCAGTAGAGATGACCTCCACACTCTCCTTCATGGATTTCATGCTTGATCTTCTCTGCATCAACTTCAGGAAAAATTTTTAGCAATAAACCATTAGTATTTTTCCAATATAAACATTCATTCAAAATGCAATAATTCTTAGCTTTCAACTTTAAAAACCTTGCCTTATTTTTTGATAAATCAGGAGGAGCATTAAGATTTGTAAGTACATACAAGATGTTGGCGTACCAAGGTGAGTTTTGGAACTGCTCTTCCATAGTGGGAGGGGGTAATTCTTCCTGCTCATCCAAGGCATCTATCATGTTAATGTCTAGGGCTTGTAGATTAGATTCAGCCATTAATTGAGCCAAGCCCTGACCTTTGATGAGTTTGGTGGGTTTGATCTCCAAATCATATTCTAATATTACAGCTATCCATTTACCTCTCTTTCCATCAGGGTCTTGTGACAAGATGTCTTTTACCACAATGCTGGGTACATAGGCAATGGTGTGGGAATGAAGAATATACACCCTGAAATCCTTTAAGGCCTTTACTAAATCATAGGCTTGTTTTTCCATTATGTTATATTTCAAGGGTGCATCCCTTAAAGCCTTACTGAAAAAAGCAATAGGTTGTTCCTGTCCTTCTGAGTTTTTCTGCAACAGAACTGCAGCTATTGTATGTTCTGAGGCAAAGGAAAAAATAAGAAAATCTTTTGAAAAGTCCGGGCTGATCAAGACTGGTGCTTGGGTGAGTGCATGTTTTACTAATTCAAAGGATTTTCTAGCCTCTACAGTCCATTTCACTCCTACTTCCTTTTTGAGCATATTATTCATGTTTCTAAGGAGCTCTGCTAAGTTGGGAATAAACCTCCTTAAGAAGTTAATCTTCCCAATAAAGGACTGCAATTATTTTATGTTCCTAGGGTGGCTAATCTGTAGTATTCCCTCAACTCTTTTTGGATCTATTTTAATCCCCTTTTCTAATATAATGTGGCCAAGGAGTTTACCCTCTTGCAAGCCAAACATTGTCTTTTTGGGATTTAAAGATAGCCCAAATCTCCTGCATTTCTCAAAGACCTTTCTTAGATGTTTAAGGTGCTCTTCATCGGTTTTGGAATAAACTGTTATATCATCAAGGTAAATTACAATGAAGTGTCCTATTTCCTCTGAAAATGCAATGTCCATGGCCCTTTGAAAAGTGGCCCCCGCATTCATTAGTCCAAAAGGCATTTTCACATACATGAAGGTGCCCCAAGGAGTGGTAAAGGCTGTCTTGAGTTGATCTTCTGGGAGTACTAAAAGTTGGTTATATCCTGAGAAACCATCTAACATAGAAATCCTCTTTGAACCAACTACCTTTTGTAGGATGTGCTCCATTTTGGGTAAAGGGTAATTGTATTTTAGGGAAGCTCTGTTAAGGTTTCTGAAATCAATGCACAGTCTGATTTCTCCTGTCTTTTTCCTCACAGCTACAAGGTTAGAAACCCAATCTGAAAACCTTACAGGCACAATGATTCCTGCCTCGTACATTTTCTTAATTTCCTTTTAGACTAGAGGCAGTTGTATTGGGTTGATTCGACACAGTTTCTGCTTAAAAGGTTTTTGTTTTTCTCTCAAAGGGATCTTGTGCTGGATGATTTCCGTATCGTAAGCTTTTAAATCTTCATAGCTCCAGGAAAACACATCGGCAAACTCTTTAAACAAGTCAATGTATTTCTTTTTCATGTCTGGTGGCAAGGACCTAGCTAATTTAATCATTTTAGGTTGATCCTTTGTGCCTATGTTGCATTCTTCAACGTCAGACTCTGTATATTCTACTGCAGGTTTCTTAGCCACGTCATTAAAATCAAACAAGTCTTCTAACGGTGCTAGCCCCCTGGGTATGTTCTTGTCTCTCGGTGTTAATACCTCAATGTCTTCGTTTTCTGAGTCTTCATACTCTTCAGCATGAGTTTCGAGTTTTTGAGTTAACATGTTGATATCTGTAGGACTAGATGGTTGTTCTTGTTCAGGGGGTTCTTCGTTTAGACAGTTTTCATCGGATGTAGAATCTGAAGTGGATGATTCAAACTCATTCTTACCGAGCAGGAAATCCTCTATCTATTTATCATTCTCAAAGACCTGTCAATATTTTTGATTATCGGGTATGGCTGGCCTAAATTTTACCTGAACGGTGTTGTCCTCGTTTTCGTATGGTGCTAAACACGTTCTAGCTGTAAAAGCTAAATTGTGAGCGGCAATATTCTGTTTTCTTGGGACAAAAATCAATTTTGGATCCTCGAAAATGTTTAACAGATCCAGGATGTCATTTCGGTAGGCTCTAAGTCTGGGATGATTAGCAGTGTATTCCCCATTAACTTGCCTAATGATTAATTCCGAATCGCCATATACGTGGATTCTTTTGGCTCCTAGCTTTTCTAATAGATGCAAGCCCAAAATGAGAGCTTCATACTCGGCAATGTTATTAGAGCATCGAAAATTCAATTTGCACGAAACACTTTCTGTATGGCCGTTTTCGGTGTTTTTTAACCAAACACCGGCGCCAGCACTATTCTTAGTACATGACCCATCAAAGAACATGGTCCATAGAGGATTATTTTTGGTTTCGCCTTGGTTGGTAATCTCGCTAACTAACATGCTATCTGATTGTGGTGGTATGTCAGCACTTAGTCAAATTTGTGTCTCATTTTCAAGTTCCTCGCCATATTGAAGGTTGTTTTCCTGAGTTTCAAGTTTCGAGAGCCGTGGGCACGTGACTTGTGGGTCGAGATTTTCATTTGTTTCGTTAATATCTTCAAATGCATCAAAATATTTTGATACTTGTGAGTTAGGTGTTTCTTGAGCTTCATCGGCGATTAATCTTGTTGTAGTGACTTGCTCGCCAACTGTTTCAGCGTCATGTTCTGTTTTAAGGTCAACAAGTTGTTGTACTGGGCCTCGTTCCTCAGGACTTTCATGGAGATGAACTTGATGGGGCGTTTGTTGTTGGCCATCTTGGCCATATTCATTTTGGTTTGTCATTTCAATGCATTGTTCGAAAGTTTCCCTTTCGTTTTTATCCATGTCTAGAACTGCATTCATTTCTAGATTTGGGGCCTCTTGAGTTATACGCGTTCTTGTCTTGAGTTAAGGCTTATTGAAGGTTCATCGCTGGTAAGATAAAAGGTTGAGTCAAGTTATGGGTGAGTAGATGGGGCAGTTTTAGTTTTGTAGTTTGACCATTGACCCATGATTTCTATCATGCCTCTCTGTATATTCTTGAGAGTGGTTAAAAACGGGAATAGTGGCATATGTCAGTCATCTACATTATACCTTGCGCTTAGCATGATCTAGACAGCAACATGCCTGCAGGGACATAGGCTACCCTACATCCTTGGCCTTGCATTTTAGGATTGAGTCGAAGTACATAGAGTCGCCAGTTCAAACCAAGACATTTGACCTGCTTGAATCAAAGGAATATAAATCCTTGTAAGGTCTGGTTATTTCTAGTCCTAGCCTTTCCATTATCACCTTTGGCATAAGATTATGTGAGGCTCCGGAATCATGCATAGCATTGTGTAGAATTTTGTCATGAACATTCAGACTGGCGTAGAATGGAGGTACTATTCCTTCTTGAAATTTCCCTTCAGCTTTAGGACCAAAAATGAGCTCTGGCTGGTCATCATTATAATTTATTGTGTCATTCTGGTCCTCTATGTTTAAAGCCTTCAAAATTTGGGTCCTGTACACATTATGGGAAGCTAACTCAGTAAGGGGAACAGAGATTTTAATCTTTGAAAGTTCTTGTTCTAGGCTGAAAGGAATTTGGTTTTTTGAAGAAATTGCCTCAGCCTTACTAGCTGCTAGTCTTTTAGCAACATCACCTTGCTGATTTGTTCTATTTACATTTGATAACATGGTTTTGACAGGAGTACTAGCTGAGGTGTTAGTACTGCTAAGATCTGCATCCTGCTTTTGAAAATTTGGATTGCCTTTCTCTTTACCTTTACCAGAATCAACAGCCACTGTTTTATCCTTTTGATTGACATTTTTACATTTGGTTGTGGTGCTATTTTGTGAAGATTTATCAGAGGTTTTAGTGTTGGGAGTTTTTTGACTGGCTTTGCTTCTAAGGTCATATTCTCTATGAGGCTCTATGATGAAATTTTCCATATCTTGATAACAATGTCGATCATCATCCCTGTTGTCATCATAAGGTGTGTATAGACCTCGTTTCTTTTCATAATGAATCTCAAAGCCATCGTTATCTACCCCTAGCATGTTGATATCATTTTCCTCTGCTATCTCAACTGTTTCCTCTGTCTCACTTATATAGTTTTGATGAAAGGGAGGAATGATCTGCTGATCATCTTCTCTAGGTCTATTTGGAAGT
This sequence comes from Pinus albicaulis, assembly GCA_034641835.2. NCBI lineage: Eukaryota > Viridiplantae > Streptophyta > Pinopsida > Pinales > Pinaceae > Pinus > Pinus albicaulis. The sequence continues at coordinate 134,936 of JAXQQM020087367.1, forward strand.
TGGTTTCTTCTTAAATTTTGATTCTGGTTCCGGTTTCTATTCTGAGAAGCAGTTTGGTTTAGGCTTTCTTGTGTTCTCTTAATTATGCTCATCTCTTTCATCATCTCTTCCGTCATCCTTTCCATCTTTGAGTTTGAAGTGGAAGGTGTGGATTCCTCTCTAAAAGATACTCTCTTTTCAGTTTTCATTCTTGCTCTCTTCTCTATTAGATTGACTTCGACAGAAAGAGCACCCCTTTGCATATCTTCAAGAGTTGCAAAGTCTCTATCTCTTAGCGAATAGGTCATGTCAGAGTCAAAACCTTCAGGAAATTTGTTCAAAGCTAAGCCTTGCGGAGGTTTTAGTTCTGGGGGAAGTGCATTATAGATACTGTTAAATCTAGTACAATAAGCATGTACACTTTCCCCTAGGTTCCTGTGGAGATTGTTGTAGTCGGCCAAGATTTGGAGAGGATTCTTCCTCACTTACCATTTGTTTAAGAAATATTTATGGAAACCTTGAAGGTCATTAATACTATGAGGGGCTAAGCCTTTGAACCATTTTCTTACTTCTCCTCCCAAACTTTGAGCAAATAATCTCATTTTGACAGAATCATCAGCAATCTCATTTCTGTCAAAGCAGTCATTCATCTTATCCACATGTTGTGATGCAGTAGTGGCACCACTATCATCATACAATGGAATTTTGGACAGATAGTCCTGTGGTAGATTGACTAAAGGTACAGGAAGAACTAAGGGGGCATACCATGCAGCCATGGCAGGAGGTGGAGGTCGATTAACAAGAGTAAAAGTGGGTTGAAGGGGAGTGGTTGGAACAATGGATACAGGGTGAGCAGAAATGGATGGACCAGGGATAGATTGCTAAGCGGATCTTGGATGAGAGACACCTAGATTGTGGAGGAAGTGTAAATTAGGTGGTGTAGTCTCTCTACTACCAAGATGTGTACTTGTCTCGGGAGAAGAAGGCAAAGACTCAGAATCTGACTGATCTAAATCACCAAGAGACCTAGTTCTAAAAGGATTTACTAAGTCTTCTTGTGATTTTTGTAGAGCTAAAAGATTTTCTGGGACAGAATTAGCTCTCAAGGGTGATCTGAAAAAAGTTGATAATTTAATCCTAGGAGACTTCCAAAGGATGCTTTCTGGGTCATCAACTATTTCAGGTGGATCCGGGTCAGGATGGGCTCTAGTATGAATCTTTCTAGGAGCCACTATGCTGTAATTTTTTAGACCCAAATAACAAGAAAAGTTCAACCAAGTATGACAATCTTTGAGAGGTTAACTAATCTGTTTTACACAAATTTCAATCCTACAGTCCTCTGACTGAGTTTGAAGGATAGTATAGTAATGAGGGTTCTTCCCAGTGGAGTCTTAAGGTCTGTTCAGGATTGTGGAGTCGCCAAGTGAAAGTTTTTAGCTCCTTTTCAGAGGTAAGAGGTGTTATGGTCCACTACCATGTTTATTAAATACCAATCTGAAATATTTTTGGGTTTTTCTGAGTTAATTTTCAGTTAGCAAGGGATATCTGGTATCCTATGATTGTCTTCTAATCGAAAAAATACTCAGGAGTTCCCCAGTGGAGTCGCCATTATGTTATCACTCTGTAATTAGCCAGTTAAATCCAACTCAGAGAGTAGCTGTCAGCGCTTTAGGATTCAGAATCTAGCCTATCTGAATCCAGAGAGGGTCTCTATAAATGAGTGCCAATAATGCTGATCTTTAAAATTAAGTTATGATATTAGGCTAGTTATGAAGAGCATGGGTTTGTTTGTTTATTTTGGTTTGGCCCGAAGACATGGTGAAAATTGAAAGCAATTCAAATAAGGGTGAAAGATTTGCAAATGAAGGAATGTTTGTTTGATAGCAAAGGACAAAAGCAGCTTTAACCCATTGGGCTATGGAGTCATAGGAGGATTTAATTGGATAGAAAATTCAAGAAGGATCCATGGAGCAAGTCATTTACATCAAAGGATCTCTTAACGTGATTAATGGGGTGAAACAAATAGGCAGTGAAAGACTTAAAAAAATGAAAAAACAAAGCACAGTCTAAGATCAAGTAAGTACTTTTAAACTAGCTTTCTTTCAACATGTACTTAAGGAGAAACATAAAAGTATTTCTGTTGATCAGGTAAGTGCTTTTAAACTAGCCTGCATTGAAGTACTTTCCATCAGAAACATTTAAAAAACAGTTCAAACAGCTTAAGATCAGGTAAGTGCTTTTAAACCGGCCTGCTTCAGCATATTCGATAAGGGAACAACAGAGATGATAATCACAAAGGAAATCTAGATCGGCTAAATACTTTTAAAACTGTTGCATTGACAAAATCCAAGGATAACATAGAAAAAATTAGTCTCAAAGAGCTATCTGAATCGGGGAAGTACTTTTAAACTTCTTTTTTGCATTAATAAACTCTTCAAAGAGGACATTCAAATAAAGAAAACATAGAAGACAAAGCTTTCGATGAAGTAAGTGCCGTGGAGAGTATATCCTAATTCTGTATTTCTTTGCTCTTTATCGAGGAGAAAGTGAACAGTGAAAACATTAAGTAAAACGACAATTGACGATGAGGAACACATCACCATTGACATGGTTTCAGAATTCCATGAATCATCCAGCTTGTATTGATGTTCAAACCCGATTACAATCAGCAAGCCCGGTGGTCCTCTCTGACTTTGAACTTCTCATATCGGCTTATGTATCTTTCGGGTACGAACGAGGCATCAGTGCTTGAGAATGACTGTACATGCGTTCGGATGTCCGGGGCCAACCATTGGCTCATCTTCTACGGTGTTATAGAAGATAGGGGCGGTGGTCAACTATGAAAAGATACATTTGAATCAGTGTCTAGGAAGATGACTCTTCGGTGCTTTGGGGGCCTCGATCGAAATATATAGGTGTTAACACATTAATTAACGAGTTACACTTAAGATTAAAATCGGTGGGAAGTATCTTTATCCTTTGAAGCTCGGTGTCATGCGGGTGAATTTGTTCTGTAGAATGAAATGATCTAAATATACGCTTCTGAAGCTGTTCTTTAATCTTCTCGAATGGTTAGAGCAATTGAGATAAGATAGCTCAATTATTATTAATTGTTCGGAGTCTTTGATCTCAACGAGACTAGGTGTCTTTTGGAGTACATAGAGGGTTCAGTGCTTGCCTTCCTCTTCTTATGAGTGGTGGAGGATTTCTCGGCTCGACGGATGTCTTCGTCGTTTCCTAAAACACTTTAAGTTACTTGAGATCGTGTTTTTGGGTCTTCAATCTCCGGTTCGATAAATTTTTTCTTGTAGCGATATCTTTAATAAATGATGATTTCTTCTTGTCTTCTAGTGCGAAGCATTAGCGGGGTCGAATGGCATCAATGGGTCTTGAAATCCTTTGATAAAACGTAAATCTAACACCCCTCGAATGATTCTTTATGAAGTCAGAAGACGAGAGGATCGTCACCCTCGGCCTTTGTGGTTTCTTCAAAAATGGCGGAAGAATTCATTCGAGAACCTACAAGTAAACAATTTGTTATAAAATCACACGTATTTTGTTTTGCGCGGAGGCGTAGGAAAGTAGGGCCGTCGGATATCATCCAACGGTGGAGATTAACTGAGAGAATTTTAAATGACGGGAGGAAGAATGAAAACGGAACCGTCGGTCGCGCGATGAGCAACGGTGGGGGTGATGCGGAACCGTCGATGCGGACACGTGGACGAGCTTTGGATTTAATCGAGAGGATCGCAATCGGGGAGGGCAACAAAGGAGGATGCGATTGGAACACGAGCGATGCAATTGGCCGCTATCGGTACGATCATCGGGGAGATGGACGACCGAGATTTAATGAGAGGATCGCAATCGGGAGGGCGACTACGGGGATGTGATTGGAACGCGGCGATGTGATTGAGCGCTATCCGTTCGATCATGAGAGATGGATGGCTGAGATTTAATCGGTGAGATGTAATCGGTAGGTCACAACAAAGCATGCGATTGAAACATTACGATGCGATTAATGTTGTCCACGTCGATCGACGAGGGGGATGGACGGCGGTTGTCGGAGGATCACAGTCGGCGGTCTGACAAAGCATGTGGTTGGAAACATTGCGATTGAGGCGATAACCGTTCGATCTGAATCCCGGATACGACGGCGGGGAGTAAATAGGAGGGTGGGCCGATCGGGGGAACGGATATAAAGTATGCGATTTGAAACTTGCGATTCTGCGCGGGTCGTTATGTCGAGTCTAGATCAACGGTCTAGATCCTTTGTTTTCTTGCCGTGAGACCCTTATACTTCGTAAAAGAGCCACCACAAATTTCCAATAAAAACCAGAGTTGTGAGTGGATCGAGACGGAATATATGATGAGGTGGCGCCGGGTGCGGGGCCACTAGGTATGTGCGTGCCATGGGCAGGAGCTTTATATAACTGAGGCAAGCGCAATCGGAACATTTGGGCCGGTCTTTCAATGCGGCCCATTGTAACTTCTCGACGCCATTGCGCATCGGTCTTTTTGATCACCCATTGTGGAATTCTCATAGATCGCGATTGCGCGATCGGTGCTTACCCAGTCAGCCCATTTTATTTAAACACGTGATTTTGGCATTTTAAAACAAACTTTGGAAAAAATGAGTTTTCAAGTTTTACGAAGAAAAACGTCCATCGAGATACGATTTTCAAAAGCTTATGATCTTGGAATTCTTTGAACTTATGGGAGTATGAAATGATAATACGATCTTCGGTTTATGACAAAGGTGATCGGTCGGCATTTTGAAATAGCTCACAAACATGCACCCTTGAATCTTTCCGATGCGATTAGCGCTTCATGGGTTTGGCGCTTGAATTTTATGATGAGGGAATATTGGGGAAGTGGTTTGAAGCTCGGGCCAAGGGGCTTAAACCCTTAAGAAAAGGGTTTTTTTGCAGTTTTTCAATGATTTTCAAGGGTTTACGAGGGTTTCGACGGAGTTCGAAAGAAGTTTGGAACTGCGCAAGGCAATTTTCATGAAGGAAAGATGAGGAAAGTGGACAACAAAAAGGAAAATGATGAAAAATATGAAAGTTTGAGTCTGCGAGCGGAAAAAGGGGAAAAGAAGGAGGATATTGCCACGATCTTCTCGCGGAATTTTACCGGGATTTTGAGTTTACGAGAAATAACGGTAAAAAACCTTGAGACATGAGCATGGGGATCATCTCGGGCTTCAAAGAATAACATTTTGGCCGGGGAGAGAGTGTTTCTTGAAGGCTGAAAACATGTTTTTTATTACCTTTTTGATGGACGAGAATTATAGGTGGCCAACACTTTGAATCATTCATATGATTCAACTCCTCACAGCTCTTCATCACTTTCAAAAATTAATGTTCCACTTCTGGATTCACATATCTAAGCTTCAACATCTTCTTGACATATTCCTTTTGTTGTAGCTCAATTCTTTCGAACTTCTCTATCCTCTATTTGGCATCTATAACACATTTCAAGTTCCTTAGTTCCTTCATCAACTACATATTCACTGATGATTCCTCTTCTCTTGTAACTTCTCTGCCACTTCACCTTCTTTATCATGACATAACCATGCTTACGGTCTGCTTCATTTCTTTGCAACATATCCATTAACACCTCGAAGCTGAACTACTATCTCGGCCTTCTCCGCTCATATTCCTCTTTGTAAACGTACGTATGTCATTTGCCTTGACATCCTTCTCCTTTTGTCTGCCTATCGTGTCTTTCGGGAGCCCTCTTATTACGGCATCGGTATTCATCATCCTCTCCATCTCTATGAGTTCATACTCACTCTACTATAGTTTCACCTAAACCCTCTACAACGACAAGTCTTTAATCCTACGCACTTACCTCACGAAGCTCTCCTCACTCGGTCTTTTGACAGCTTAATTGGTTCTCTATCTACGGAACCTCCTTTGAGCACTTCTCTTTGCTCTAACTCATCTACATATTCAAATAACGCAAGCCCACATCATCCTTATCGATCTCTATTGGAATTCCTCCAAGGTTACCTTACATCTATGTTTTCACTTAGAAACTTTCACCGACTTTCTTTATCTGTTAGCAATCTAACCTCATCTTCTATGGAGAGATTGCCTTTTGGGAGTTTGCAATAATACTTCTTCTTCAATGCAAAGAACTACAATATTTTAATCTTAAAATCCAAATAAAACCATATCATCTTACCTTCAAGATCTCGATCGATCTTGTCTTCATTCTGCACGAATGGATTGTCCTTCCCTTGGCACCGTTGTATCTTCAAATATGTTACCTCCAAAAATTACAAACATTCCTCTTACGGTTTAATTCTTTTCCAATATTACTATAAAATCTCATTCATTTCATGTCTGCCCTTTAATCTCATTAGGCAAAGCTGCATACCTCCAATTACCTTGATCTCACCATTCCTGCAAATCTGTTTGACAAATCTTTATGCTTCCTTTGCACAATTTCTCGACATTCAACCTCTTTTATCAATCAGATTTTAAAATACGATCCTTTCTTTCAATCTTCCGGGTTTATACGGAAAATATTTAGCTATCAGCGATAATCCCTTCTTTGATGATTTCTTCACTCGGTAATTGTGACTTCTTTCATTACTATCCCTTAAGGTTTGATCTCCTTTCTTGAGATACTTCATTGCGCAACCATCAATTCTCAATATATTCCTTTATCAAGTGAAAATAAATCAGAATTATACAAACACAATATTTTTGCATGATTCTTCATTCATTTAGAAAACCCAATCACATTGCATTGCAATTGTGTGTCTCTTTGCATCTGATTTAGAATATGATCTTCCTTTTAGTATTCATCACACACTAAATAAAAAAACACTTCATTTCTCCGCAAAACCTTCTTGCCGCACAAATTCGGAAAAACAAACATCTTCAATTTCAACATAGCCAAGCTCGTGCAAAAATGATGCGGGGAAACTTTGCATCCTAATCTTGCAACAACGTGCATCTCAAATAAACGCCTAATAAAAACTTCAAATTAAAGACAATTCATACACTATATTTTGCGAGCTTTGTAACATATATTCAAAATTTTTGATGGTCTTTGAAACTCCTACTTCAATGTACAAGGATCTTTTATGAAACCCAAAACTCAATTTAAAAACTTCATTTAAAAAAACTTCATTCGAAAGTTCAACTCTAATCAATGTTATGAAACAATCTATCTCTCTTGTGTGAATAACCCCAACTCCCACTTTTCATTTTATAACCGGACTTTAAAATCAGAATTCAATAAAAAGAATCCGCCCTACCCTTGTGCTTCGTTCTCTATTTTGAATTATATATATGGATTTATGTATTCTAATGTAAATTGACCTTTACAAACAATCCTTTCAGCTAACATCGACCACACAAATTTACACGGTTTTTAATACAATTGATCTTACCTCCATAAACGCCATCAATTTCGATTAGCCTTCACAATGCTTCCATACATCCTGTGAGATATTCAATGTAAATGACTCTAGGAGTCTTATTCCCTTTGAAAACACAGGCAGCACAACAACTATAGTGCTACGGCTGTTTATGCTTCTTCAGGCCTTCTTGGCATAAGTATTGACCATTGACCCACGCTGCTTACCATTTTTTCCTCCAACACTTGGTAGATCCATATATCAACCGATCACGAACAATGCGCTCTTTCTAACATTTGTGAATTTGCCGATTTTGCCTTCGTGCGGTTTTTTATAACTCATCTCTTTCTAAATCAACTGATTAATTCATTGCAAATTCTGTTTTGTACGTCCTCTAAACTCAACGCGGATTCTAAACTCAACACATCAGCAATCGATAGCTATCACATATGCATCGATTTCTTCAAACGCTTGATCGGCCACACAATTTTCTCGGGGACTTAAACCTCTGAGATTTTCTCAAACATTAACTAACAAACCGCATCCAACGACTTTGCAAAAGTCACTTGCTTAACTTAATTGTTGTGAATCGATTTCATAGCAATCGATTCAATTAAAAGTCTCCATTTGATCCAGCTCAGACGTGATATCTCTATTTTAATGCGCACAACATTTAGCTTTAATCAATTACCGGTTTAATAAATACGCTCCAATCTCACATAGCAATTGTGAGATATTTGTATTAATAGCAAATGGGATTCAAAAAGTTAAACCCTCATTCACTCGAAATCATTACCACTATCATTCAATCAAGGCGGTGTATATATAATCTAATACTTTGTCAAGCATAAATCGATTCAATCGATTTTACATCAAGAACGAGCCGGCGCACTTGTGAATTTAACGCTCTCATTCACACAATTATGACCCTCATACCATTCGATATCAACTTACAAAATTGATACCATTCCACATCACCGAGCGATTAATAACTTAACGAGTTGGATTTTCATTAACGCATTCAACATTCATTTCTTTGGTGGGTACGTAATATAAAAAACTTGACGATGATTTATAAATCTGATCTCCATTCAAGTCAACAATTTCCACAAGTCTAGGATATGAATTTATACAATAGCGATTGGAATTTTTTTTTAGTCGTTAAAAACCCTTCTCTCAAAACTCATTCCAAGCTTGGTTCAATTATGTTTGAAAGCATAAATTCATCTCTCAATTACGGAATCTAACAAAGAGAATTTCCCAATCAACCAATATATATAATCAAAACAAAGCAAAATTACTTGCAAACTCTTGTTTGGCCAAATGTTATCTATGACCCTTTATTAAACTAGAAGGCTCCCAAGTAGAAACCCTCTCACTACTCCTCTCACTCTCTGCGCAACTATTGATGTATTTTCCTCACAAAAACCACTCATATTTATACATAAATAATGAATTTAATTCACTCCAAAAATCTCTCCACTAATCCTCAACAAATCTGTTTTAAATATGTTTGAGGTGCGGACTGGCAGGAATTCCCATACATAGAATTCTACTCCCTAGTCACACTCTAAATATTTCCTCTCATATCCTTTTATTAATTAAAAGAATATTTACAAAATCCTCACTTTTATAATTTATCTCCTATTTTGTTTAAATAACAAATGAAATAATAAAATGTCACACCTTTTATTACATATTAAAAATGAAAAATTGGGACTCGATGCTCCTGCATCGATTAACGTTAAGGTTATGGTTATGGGAAGGTTAAGGTTAAGGTTATGGTTAAGATTAAGGTTAAGGTTAAGGGTTTGGTTAAGGTTAGGGTTAGGTTATAGTTAAGGTCAAGGTTAAGTTTAAGGTTAAGGAGTAAGGTTAAGGTTAAGGTTACGGTTAGGTCGAATTAAGGTTAAGATTAGGTTAAGGGTAAGGATAAGGTTAGGTTAAGGTTAATTTTAAGTTAAGGTTTAAGGTTAAGGTTAAATGTTTGGTAAGAGTTAAGGTTAAGATTAAGGTTAAGTTAAGATTAAGGTTAGGTTAAGGTTAAGGTTACGTTAAGGTTAGGTTAAGGTTAAGGTTAAGCGTTTTAGTTAAGGTGAAGAGTTAGTTTAAGGTTAGGGTTAATGATAAGGGTTTTGGTCGAGGTTAGGGTTAGGTTATAGTTAAGGTCAAGGTTAAGGTTAAGTTAGAGTGAAGTTTAAGTTTAAGACCCTAGTTGACGAGGCAAAAAATGTCTTGTCGACAACAAGGGGGGTCTCCCCTGGTGAAAGGTCCCAATTAGATCTCACACCTTTTTTGGATAGAAGCCCCATTCGGTATGTGGGCCCAGTATCGTCGCCATAATTGTTTTCCACTCTTGGTTGTCGAATGAGAAGATGACGGAGCAGAGGCGAAAGGTGAAATGACCAATCAATGAAGAAAAAAAATCAGCCCAAGATTAACGAACCATAAAACAAAAGGTACTAACAAGTCTAAGCGAGCAAAAAATAAAAGGGGGATATGCCATAAATCGGGATCGGTTAGCAGAAAAACCAATCAAACATATATGAAAGAAAACATGCCCGAAGTTAAGCGCAAAGTAGTTCACAATAGAATACCCGCCGTGGTAAGGAAAAATAAACACTAATCCAAAAGAGAAACATACATACAACCATTGAGAAATAGTTCATAACCGATAGACATGCATGAAAGCAAAATGTACAACATAATGAAGTACTAAACAACTAGTACTATCACCACAAAACAAGCACATGAATCGGTCTTTGGGAAGGAGAATATATTATTAATGCTACTTTGCAACGTCAAATACATGTTTACAACTCATTAAAACCCAATAGTGGAACATGGGTTGTTCATCTCAAAGCATGATGCAAAAACCCTAGCCTCGCTACCCCTTTTTTTCTACTTGATACCAAGAGCTGAGTGCCTTTAGCTCTTTCGGCCACAATTCCTCTACCATATCGGATTTCATTGTCGAGCTAAAAGTCTTGTGAATCCTTCCTCAAAGTTGTACATATAAGTTGAGGTGAACCTTGAGTTTCCCCTCTCGACTCTTGGTCTTCACCGATTGTTTGGTCAGTTTGCGACTTGGACTATTTGCGACTAGCGACCACGGGAAATGCGCGACCCTGCGACCTCAGGCAATCCGTGACTTGCAACCCACGGGAAATGTATGACTTGCGACCTTGGGAAATACTACAGCTTGTGACCTTGGTCAATCCATGACTGCGACCTCGAGCAAATATGCTACTGCGACTTCGGTCAATCAACGACTTGCTACCTTGGTCAATCCACAACTTGCGACCTCGAGCAAATCTTCTTTCGGTGATCTCACGGGCTTCGCGGCATATTCCTTTTCCTACATCTCTATCTCGTGAATGCGACCAGGTTCCTTTGAGCTTAAAGTGAGTTTCTTGGGGTTTCGTGAGAATCCACTTGCTCTGCAAAGGACCTCTTTGCTTATTGGGAAAGACTACTGGCTCCTTGTGCAAACAAAACTTCACCCTCATGCAATCACATAGCATAGGTTACACGTCTTCATGATCGAATAATACTAATTCCGGAGAGCTTATTTAATTAATTTTAAGAGTGAAAATAATAAATTTAGACCCTTGTGTGGTCAAGTGGTTTGCCACAACGTGGTCTTCACGTTTGAGTTCTCCTGGTATTTGAATGTTTTGCGACAAAACCCATTGATAGGATAAAAGACCCCTTTGCATGTGCCATCTCCCATAGAATGTAATGGGTTTCTAGTTTCCATATTTTGATTTGGTAGAGGGTTATAAATATCCCATATAAAGGCATTGTGAGGAAAATATGCACAGACCCTGGAGATCTTTGATAAATTATTTACATCTAACACATAAAGGCTATGATCATCCATATATAACAGAAAGTTTCTAGGGAGTTGAAAGCCACAAGCAAAGGCATTTGAAAAGTTAAATATTGAGATATGTGTCACATCGTAGTCTCCGCTGAGTTCTCCCGAGATACGAATGTTTGCGGCGAGCCCATCAATAGGATCGATGGAGATGTATTTATTTCGCCCTAGCGGCACCTCTGTCATTAGAGCCATCAATCTTGTATGTTTGGGGTAGAGGTTCACCTTCGTCGGGTATCACATCATACCTCCTATTGGTGCTAGAACCCATTGGAAATGGAGTGCCAACTCGGAACTGTTCCCTCCTTGTGTTCTTCATACGAAACCATGATATGCGTTTAAGATACTCTACCCATTTTATAATGTTTACGCCGAGATATCGATAACGAGGAGACCCTTTGGAATGGAGTTTGAAAGGTCGTAATTTAGGAGAGCATGTGAGAATGCTAAGATATGGCTTTCGTGACTTAAATCTACACATACATGCAAATGTAAACCGAGCGTTGATCCTATGCATGGAGAGGGATGCAATTTGTGCCAAATGAGAAGTGGTATCTCAAGCAAGAGTTTCTGGGTTTTGCAATTTCCCCACGAGCCTACACATTGACATGTCTAATTGCTTTGAAACCATGGAGATGCTCGCTCATCATGTTCTTCCCAGAGACACCATCATTAGGATTTCTCATTTTGTGCATGCAAAGAATAGGTTATAGGATTATCGAATTGTAAGGGTCGCAACCCCAACTGCCTTCTTGAGGGGAGATCTTGCGACCCTATGGTAGTGCGACTCACTAGCCGTCGCCTAGTCGCATACCGAATGAAATGGGCAGTTATTTGGGTGATGCAATGTGAGAGCCCAACTTAGAGGGGGAATGCGACTCCCAGGTGAAGTTGCAAAGTTGCAATGTAGGGGAGGTTGCACCGTTAGCCTGTTGCTGAGCTTGTGTGACCCAATGATCTAAAGAGTAATGCGACCCAGTGATTTCTTTAGTTTGAAATGTGACCTCACAGAAGTCGCATGGTCACACTACCTTTCCAGTCACAGTTTTGACCTGATTCATCAGCTTTGCGACTCAGCGACTTAGTCGCACAGTCACATGGCCATGGAAGTTGCACTTTAGATCGAACTACATGATCTGCGACCTAGCGACTTGGTCGCACACACCATAGGTCGCATTCCCTCATAAATTTCGAACAAAACTCTCGGTTCTACGTTCAATCGAGACATTATCGATGTTGTGTCCATGACGCAGCTATTCATGGCCTGTCCAATCTTAGAGGTGATGTCATGATGATTTTCATCCCTCTCATGCACCAAGGGAAGTATGGGGTTTCGAGACTCATGTGTGACGGTGCGATGGCATGGAAAGAAAAAATCCCATGAACGACGTGAAAAAATATTATGTAATATTTATCTGTATCTTGAAAACTTGGTGGGTAATTTCCTTTTTTTCAAAGAGGAGGAGTTAGAATGGTCATGGTATCGATGGTTGAATAAATACCGACGATATGTAGTTTTCTCGTGACTAATGTTGATCACAACATGCTGCCAGAGACTGCACTGCGATAAGACCAAGCGTGGAATAGATGGGTCACCCTTTCACTGCTCTGTGGTTTTCCTCGTCCTCTTAGATTGGCTACAAATGGTCTTCATCGGGTTGCACCTTCTTTTCCTTGTGTGACTCCCCTCCCCTACCACAAGATGCCCCATATGCGTCTTTAATCAATCCATTAAGCACTCTTTAGTTTTACACGAGGAGGGTTTTGATAACAATGGCACATGCGTTAAGTTTCTTCTCAACCAACAAGGCTTCATGACCCATATATGCTCATTGAGCAGTCCATACAGTGTGCATTTATGGAGCTGTGTCTATGCTTATATTAGCTCATGGTCTTCAAGGCATTTTATAATGCATAGTCATTGGAATCTTTGGCTCTCACTTTGACTATGGCTTTTTTATGGGATGGGACCCCTCCTTTAATTAAAAATATGATTCCCCTTTGAAATAGATATTACCCTTCTCCTTCCAAAATACATGGAAAAATTCAGCTCACGTATGAGATGCATTTGTCTTATGTATGTCATTCCCTTCAAGGCCTCTGATGTAATATTTTCTTCCATCCAATGAGACTCCCACGGATGAGAGAATCACGGCCGGTGAGCGCTTACACAAAGATCACAAGCATTGAGCTTCCAAACCTGACAGCAAATGAGGTTCATTTTGTCAAATGGATTGGTAATGGATCACCTGTTGAAAGGGAAACATGGGGCCATGCCAATCTAGGAGGCCTCCTAAGATTATTTCCATAGGAATCCAATTTCCAAGTGATTATTATCACTAGCCTTTCCATAAAAAGGACGAAGTTTAATTTTTGTCATTCCTCTCATGAAGCTTGTAGAGTGCGTACAGATTTGCATAGCAATAATAAGGATGATATGAAAAAGTAGGATTGAAATTATTTTTCCACTGAGCTAGGGTTGGGGTGTGCTTTATGGGACGACTTTCAAGTTTACTTTCATCATCTACCATATCAAAGCCGAACGTCCTTTGTACAAATTGTATATTTGAGGAGATTGAATTAACTATATGGCACTTTCACTGTATATATCATTGTTAACAAAACCACTTGCCGACCAGTTCCATTGACTTTTTTTCCTTTCATAAATAGATATACCATATTCTTCCATTTGACATTCACTTTCTTCCAAATCAGATCATAATTTTTTTGACAGCTCAGCAAGAGAACAACCTTGAATGAGATTATCTTTCTTTAGGGAAATCTTCTGAGTCTACTTTTCCCACATGGGTTATACTTCAGACTAGACTTATCAAATTGGTGAAATTTATTCTCTTCTGCATGTACATCCAAGAGATCAACATTGAGCTGGTATCTTGTAGGACTTTCAAAAACTTCCTTTGAGGTAAGACATTTGCCATCCCGGAATATAACTACCTCGTCTGGTTTGTCCTTTAGCCTGGATTTGATAAAACGTAGCAAATGCTTCTGGTTCATTCATGAAGGCACAAGGTACAAACATTTCCCAATGGATTGATTCTAGGTATCCGATGTACATCAGTGGAGAATGTTGTCGCATCAACAACATGAAAAGCTCTTTCCTTGATTCTTTATTTGGATAAAAATGTACCACACCATCCTCCTTTTAACAATATTGCTCACTTGCTACTCCCCCTCACCTGTTGGTGCATCCTTGTCATCTGCATTAACAAGGTTTTCAACTGTAGCCTTAAGTCTCATCCCCACATGGACTGGGGGGCATGTGGATGAAAATGTCTTGTTTCGCAGTTGTGGCCTTGTTGTTTCTCTTCAGTTTATTTCCCTAGGTGTGGTGATGACATTTATGAGTATATCATCCACGGGACTGACCTGTATGAAACATTATAACATTAATTAGTTCACAATTACCCTGTAGAGAATGATGCCCTTAAATAATTTACATGAGCTTGGTGAAGTATCCAAACAGAATACCTAAATGATCTATGATGAAAGGGCTTCTAACGAATATACTTAATGCATAGAGAAGTTTTCATTCGAGTGTATGCATGATGATCCTCCCACACATGGCATGGATACAGTGAAAGAATCTCGTCATGATGGTGAGAAGGTTCAATGACTACAAGCTGGGTCAAAACCCTAATGGCTAAGCGAGCAGGGGGACCCAAAATTTTAAATATACCCAAAATTTTGGGCGGTGTTGTAGCGACGACAACAATTGGCGAACCACTAGTAGAATCCAGCATATTTGTCAACACCCCAACAAAATTCTGAGTCCAAGTAGGGATGCAAGGGAATATTGAACAAGTTCTGAGGGTACCCATGTATTATTTTGACCTTTTTAGATATGCCCGATCCTTGTGCCCCAGCTAGGTATCGTTAATCAAAACACGTCAAAGAGGAAGTTTAGGGATGCCAATGGTTGGTTGATGATGTAGAGAGCAAGGCAACGGGCTTATTATATTTAGAATTTTTAAAATAATTTTCTGGTGGTTCTCCGCTGCCAGCAGGCCTGGACAGTACCCCAACGGAGTCACTTCAAGAAATCACAAATGTTGCTCTGCTACCAGCGAGCCTGGTCAGTACCCCAGTGGAGTAATTGCATTACCTCTCTATGCAGGAAGCATTTATCAATCCTTTACCCTTATTTTTTCTTGTGCTTGCAGCACTTATTTTCATGTGCTCATGGCACTTATTTTGCATGGGTGGATGAGGGATCCCGACTTATTTTATGGGCAAGAGAGGTTGTTTCTTGTTTGACTGAAACTGAAAGATATCCTGATTTAGGTTTGCCCTCATGCCAAGTCTTCACATCCTACCTACCACCCCAGGTGAAATGTGCAAAATATATCATTAATATGTTCGAGACTATGATGGGCACAAGGCTCAGGTTACAAGTATAGGCCATTCAAACATGTTAAGGTTTCCCACAAGCAACTGACTCGTATCTCCATAGCTAATGAATTTAAACTCATAGGGATAAAGCTCAGAATGTGGCTTTGATGACTTGTTCTAAGAGAAGTTGCCTCTTGGGGTAACTACCACAACCCCAAACAAACAATAAGGTTAGGGTTTTGATGCATGTAGAGAGGTGAAAGAAACCCACCTGGCTTCATACATATACAAGGAGACATAAAGAGGCTAGTCGAGGCACCGAGGGATTGGAGGCTCCGATTTTGATGAGGGCTCATGTGGTGGCATGCAATGTAAGGAAATTTTCCAAGCCATGTTAATAACCAATGTGAATGATGCGAGAGAGAAAGCACGCAATGCAATGCAACAGACAAGGCTTATGATGCAATGTGATGCCATGTGTGAGAAATACCAATTAGTTGCAGGATTAAAATAAGGCAAAGAACATGCAGTGATTATTTGACTGTTATGCAACAATAAGAAAAAATGGAAGAAAATCAGTGCAACATAAATGGATAATTATAATGCATAAACTACTGACTGCAAGAAAGGACAACAAGCATAATTTTAAACCATAAAAAAAATCCTTAGAAAGTAAACGTAATTAACAACCTGATTAACAAAATTTTATTAGCATATCCTAGCTAGCCTAAACCTGAAACCCTAGTTTAACCAAAGAGGTGTTCGGGTTATGTGAAATCATCTTTCCAGTGTAGCCACCTCATTAGCTCTCGTCCTGCAATAACAACAATGTTCACAATCAGAGCCAACCTACAAAATTGCACACCAACAACAAGACTTACCTGAAGAGCATGTGCAACAATAAGACGGTCATGGCTACTTACCAGAGAACGTGCCAGAATGGATTGTTCAAGCCGAATTTCGCTTTCATCCTGATACACAAAAGTATGTACTCGAAACCTAAAATCATTAAAAAATGACACACATCCACCCACGCACAACCTTAGGTCTGACAGAATTAGGGGAAGACATTGCCTACTTGCAGGTATATTCATCGGATAGGGCCCGAAAAACTAGTTGGGAATCTCATCATGGTGTTGAGAAGGATTAATTTGATGGAATGGAAAAAATAGGCATCTACCAGGTGAATTATAAATGCTTATGAATCCAAGTGCAGAAACCCTAATTCTAAAAACCCTAGTTCAGAGTTGTCCCTGGGTTTTGTTGAGGATGTGAGGATCTGAATCAACCTTTAGTGGAGGCTGAAATTCCTCACCATCCTAAACAAAATCCGGACCTTCGAGTGGGGGGCTTCCCAACTTTGATGGTTTGGCGAGATCCACTGGAGAATGGATGTGATCATTAATTGTGGTGATTGGAAAAATGTTAGTGGGGTTTATATCAATTCGGCCAAATGTTTGCACACTGACAGATTGATAATCCAATGTATCAGATTTTTTAGATTCTCCAAGATGTGATGAATTAACCAAAAAAATTTCAGGGAGTAGAGAGCTTTGCCAATCATCACACACTTGTGCCTAAATGCAACTAGTACTATCTGGGAAACAACCAAAAATATCAAAGACATTGGCCGGTGTTTCCCTTCCAGTGACTAAATTAGGGTACATCGGTTGTTGCATACCGGCCGTTAGGTAATAGAGATCTGTAAACAGGGAAAGATCACTCGAATGGGAGACCTGCTTGGATGAGTTGACATCTGACACGGTTATGATGAGAGGAGTGTGATACGTGGAAACCGTCATTTCAGAAGCCCTAATTCGAGGAACCCTAGTTGTACTTATTTGAGGGGTCTCATCAGGATCATAAGAACTTGAGGTAACAACCAGCAGAAGTTGAGTTTCTTCGATTTCTTGATGGGTCCTTGAATCTTCACAAAGCAGATAATCAAATTTCAAAGGCTCCATATGGTTGACAAAAAGATATGAGTGATATTCCTTAGTGTTATGAGTGAATATGTTTTCAGATAAGCTTTGATCACTAGAGCCATCAGTTTGATCAGGTTGGGTACCTCGCACATTAGGCTTCATAGGAGCTAACAGTTGGGATGAATCGATAAAAGAAACATCTTGAAATTTCCTAGGTAGGAAGACACTCCTTTGGTTGTTTAAATATTTTGGATGAAAAAGATCAGACATAAGGGATTCATCAATTTCGTAATGTGATTGTGAAACACCACCCGCGTGCTTATGATCGTCGCCAATAAAAGTATAAGAAAAATTTGAATGACTTGAAGAAATTACTAGTGTGGTGGATTTATGAAATAAATCAGGGAATAATGAAAGAAAAGATTCGGAAGTAGGGGTATCAACCGCAGAAGGGCCTTCCTCACACACATCAGTGTCATCTAGAGAGGTCAATGATTTCATATGCCCATCACGGTCCAATGATTTTGTAGGGAAATCAACTTTTCCTGGGACAAGACTTAATTTATTATCAGTATGAGAATGAGATTTAGAATCGTACCCAGGTAGACATTTGGTGGAATCGAGATAGGTTTCATTGATAGGGAGAGATGTTAGGCCAATATGCTTTTCAAACTCCAATTTGACAGAGTGTGTGAAAGACTTCGGGACAAAATCTAAACAACTGGCAACTTGAAGATCATTAGAACAGTCGCTAGGATCAATATTTGTTGTCGATTGAAATTTTTCTAGGGAAACGAAAACTACGTGTCGAAACTGTTCAATTAAATATGTCCAATCGACATCCCTTTCTGGGAACTCAAGAAAAAAATTAACAAACCTGATAGAAAACTCCTCCATAGATTATTGAGGTTCCATTTTGATCTCATTTAACTTCATTAATACATTTTGAAATTGTACTTGTGAAAAGCTTGTTGTAATTCATCGGTGAGATGTTCAAACGAATGGATGGAAGCTACCGGCAATGTGCGGTATCATTTCTTAGCGTGAACTTCGAGAGTGAGGGAGGAAAGCACGCAAGCCAAATCCTCGTTGTCAACTTCATAACACTCACAAAAATCACAGAAATTCGAAAGGTAATCGATTATGGAAACTGCACTTTCACCATCGAATTTTAACTGGGACAAGTGATACATAGGTTCATCGGGGATTGAGCACCGAGAACCAAATAAATATGATAAACACCTTGGGAGAATGATTTGGGGATGAACCATTACATATATGAGACTAACTACAGGCTCTAAGGGCTCAGCTTGTCATTTGGCCCTCCCTCTACTGCCAATTTGTTGACGGGCAAAAATGTACTATAGACAACAAGGGGGGTCTCCCCAGTGAAAGGTCCTGTTAGCCACCTATAAAATTTGTTATATCAAAAGGGGGCTAAATCATTTTTTGAGCCTTCAAGAAAAAAGTTTTATAGCTAAAAATTTTATCTCTTGAAGCCTCATGAAAAAGTCATGACCTCTGTTTAAACCTTCACTGCTATTTCCCTTTCGAAATGTTGAAAATATGCTATTTCATAGAGAATATACTATTGCAAAAATTCCCTTTTTCACCATTTTTCCCTTCCTTTCACTTCAAAATAACCTTCATTTTGTTCCCCTTTTCCCATCAAATTCCTCTATTTTTCATTTATTTTCCCTTCTTCCCTTCATGAAAATCCTTTTACAAGGTTTAAAACTCACTTTTAAACCTTACCGAAACCCCCAAATCCATCAAAAACTTTGAAAAATTTCATAAAAAATAAGTTTTTTGACTATGGTCTTAAGCCCCTTTGGGCTAAGTCCTAAACACTTCCCCACCATATGCCTTAGCACTAGAATCAAGTGCTAAACCCTTTCGGTGCTTATCACATTGGAACAATCGAAGTGCGCAAGTCAAATTGCTATGTTATAAGTCTCCAATGCGATTGGCCCTTTATGTATAAACCCCCGACCCCATTGCCGCTTCATATAACCATAGAGCCCATAATCGGGTGCTCAACACTTCATATAAACCATTCCTGAACACTTTTTCCCTTTGTTAATTCATAAAAACCCGTTATCCGATGTTTTTAACTAAACGCGTCAGTTCATGTTTTTTAATGAAAAAGCCGTTGATTTTTTCTCGATCAAACGGTCAATATAATCTCGCATTAGAGATTTGTTGAATGGGTAGATTGAAAAGCCACTCCTTCCTCCCGATTCTAATTGGCCCTTATACATATAAGCCTTGTTCCTTTGCTTTTCATATAAACCACAGGCCCCGTAGTTGGGCATCAAGCCACATATATATAACCTGCTCTGAGCCATTAAAACCATTGTATTTCATAAATTTTTGGTTTTTATATATTACAAAGGGTCCCGCTAATTCATTGGTTGGAGCCATTCTCTGCCATTGATCCTGGGCCAACCTGATGGCCAGTACTGTATAGCATCGAAGATTTTCATTGGCGCGTTAAATATTTTAATATGCCACCCCCGATTGGTCACCTTCCGATCCGTTCTCCACCGTCGATCTGATCTGTAGATCAACGGTCCAATGCCAATCGCATTGGCACCATTCATTTTTTTTTTCCCGCTGATCACAAAGCCCTGATTACATCTGGGCCATCCACGTGTCAACATCTGACGGTCCAGATCAATCCTTTTGACCTTGGTTAAATTGATGCACCCCTGCTTTGTAATATTTTCCAAGAAAATCTCAGTCGTTGATCTCTGTAGATCAACGGATCATATTGAACCTTTCTCTACCTTGTGTATTATTTTGTTTAAACCTATTTTCAATCTTGAGCATTGATCCTTTACATCTAACGGACTATATTAACCCCGACAGGCCCGACCCCTGTGGGTCCTGCCTTACTCATATTTAATCTCAGCCATCCAACACTCGATCCAACGGCTCATATTGAAATCGCCCCACCTACTATGACCCGCACATCTATCCAGTATCGCGCTCACTCCCCACTGTCAGATCTAAGACCCTAGATCTGAAAGTTGACACGCATTTTCATGTAACTTCAATCGCGAATGTTAATTCTCAGAGGGCTACGTGATATGGGTGGTATTCAAATTCCATGTATCACCTTCTAACACATATCGTGTTTAAAAAGGTGAAACCACCTTTCTCCCATTTATCTGCGTGATACTACCTGTTTTTCCCTCCGAAACTGCCTTCCCTCATTTTTTGTGTTTTATCGTGTTTCATATTTGTCGTTGATCTTTATAGATCAACGGCCAGCATTCAATTTCGCCTTTATCCTATCGCCCTCCACCTTTTCCAAGGGCCTTCATTGATCATCCTAACTGTTGATCTCCTAAGGCCGAACTAATCTAACTGCCCACGATCTTCTAAGAAACCCCAATTTTCCTCAATGCATTTTTCCTTCGCCAAAGGGATTTTCCCCCTTCTCCTTTGTATTTCTTCACATTTTCCGCCTTTTTATTATAAAATGACTCATTCGCTTTGTATGTCCACAACCAATCTCGACCGTTGATTCGACATGGATCAATGGTTCTAACTTAATTCTTCACTACTTTCCTCTTTGACCTTCTACACACGATCTCCACCGTTGGATGCCCTCATCCAACGACCATGCTCCTAATCGAAGCCTCCTAAGAATTTTTTCCCTAATACGAAGGATTTTATAATTTCTATTGTATTTTGTAGGATTTAAAAGGTTTTTAAATATTATTAAAAGAAAATAAAAGGCCGAGAGTGATGACTCTCCAGGCCTTTGTTTATCAAAGCAAATATTTTTTGTAAAGGTTCTCATCAAGGGTTATCGGTGCATCATGAGCACCAATACTATTATAAAGCCTCTACGCACCTACACATCAACAAGACATAGTGAAGCATAATTAAAACAAAGAGTATCAGTGTCGAAGGCCTAGCCACAGCAGAACTGAAGATTGAAGATTGTTTTCACAGTTTGGTGGATTACGGCTAAGATTCAAAATTAAAAGCCTAATCCACTAAATTAACCATGTTTAAAATAAAATCAATTATATCTATCAGACAGAGGATGCCTCCACTGCCACATAAGAGGCTAATTGATTCCTCTCAGCTACTTATGCCACCTGTGACCTCACAACATTCAATAGAGGCCGAGAAATGACCAGAACACAGGATATTTGCCTCACGACAGCCGAACAGTTAATTCAAGCCAAAGGATTTATTGCACAAAATATTCATTGAGTTACTACAGAGATGACACGGAGCCTTAAAGTCATCAAAATCTCCCACCGAGCTTACTTCTTAAATGTAAAACAATTAATACAGAGAAAATATCTATAAAATTCTCCATCTAGCACCTCAAAGGCTGAGAAGCATTTATATGTATTAATTAAACCTTGGAGATCTTTTATCCCATCCCACCTCCTCATCCTTCTATAAAATATTATTGAGGAGCTCATTGTAAATGTTGGTTGCTGAACTTTGAAATATAATTCTTCTCGAAACTTCTACTTGTAAATAGTGTTCAAAGGCTCTTGAAGCTCTATTTGTAATCAAATAATTTAGGCTGAGAAGCGAAGATGATTGCTGAACTAAAACATTGGAATTGAAGATTTAACTAGTTTGACTTCAATATACAAGTTGTTTCTTGGGATCCTGGTCTATATCACTGGTGAAGTGTCCCTTTCTTAGTTATTGTTTTTTCCTTCCATGTATGCCATATTGTCCACTATTATTTGATAAAGAACAACAAGAATAGAGTTAGGACTTACTGTTTACAGTACCCTTCTCTGACTGATAAGCTTTATCTCAATGTTTTCCTCCAATTTGTTTATTTAAGAATGATTCAATACAGTTTAAGTAGTTAGGAATGTTGGCATTCCCTCGTCCTACTGTTTGCTTTAAACATTGTTCTTGAATGTTATTTTCATTATTTTCTTATTAAAGTTAGACTAGAAAAGTGATGGTTTTCCCTGTTTCCAGCTTCTATTCTCCAAAGGTAATTCTGAAAGTTTCCCTAAGTGTTTGCTGAAAGCAGACTAGATTTAAAAGTATCTTATCTGATATTAAGTTACACTTTGTTTCTCTTATCTGTTTTCATAATTTTTGAAGGTAATTATGTAGATTACTAGAATGTTTTTTCTATTGAGTTTTCTTTAATACGAGCTTGTTCAAAGAGGTTTATGGTGAGCCCTGCCCTTTGGTTGGTTTCAAACAGTTGCTTAAAGGATTTTTCTTGTTTGGACTGACTATAAATCCTTGTTGAAATTATTATCAGTTTCCACCCCTCCAACATTTTTATTGTTTCCATTCCATCATTTTATCTCAAAATATCTTGTGATATATATGACTTTCCCCTTGGATCACTCTTGAATTGTCGCACAATTAAAACCCTTTTATGACTCCACATCCCAATGGACTAAAAACCAATGTTATATCTATCTTTTTAGCCAAAGCTTGTTATGATTGCTTGCAACTTCACACCTTTGAAACTCTTTCCATTTAGGACTTTCCATCCAAGTAATAATCATGCTCAACCATCCAAAAAAAAAAACCTCGGTCTTCATAACTAGCCTAATATCATACCCATAAAAACTTTAAAGATAAATCTTTGCACGTTATTGGAGAGATCGCTCTCCAGATTCAGGAGGACTAGATCCTAGAATTCCAAAGTGGTTGAAATAGTGTTCTCTCTGTAGTTTTACTTTGCCAATCTTGCAAATTACAGGGAGCTAACATATTTGGCGACTCCGCTGGGGATTTCTGAGTCATTTTTAAGGTAATCTTAAAGACTGAGAGCACCCAAAATCTCTTTATATTGGTACATGGTGGTGGACCATAAAACATTTTACCTCCAAAAGAGCTAAAAACTTCCACTTGGCAACTCCACACTCTGAAACTCCCGAAAGACCAAATGAATCCACTGGTAGAAGACTCTGAACTGGTTGATAAGATACAATGACCTCTTTTCTAATTTACAAACATGGATTTAGATATAGACCTAGACAAACATATGATCATGATGGAAAAATTGATGTACATGCTTGGAAGAAGGGTGGATAGGTTTATGGCTAATATAAACATTGGTGATCCAGAGAAACATATGTATTTCCCTCAGCAAACACAAACTCTACCACTACAGGACATGTATGATGAACAAGATTATAAAGAAAACAAACAAGAAAAATTTCTAATCCTGATGGAAAAGATGATGAACATGCTTGGAAATAGAATGGATAGGTTGATGGCTAATATGAATTGGTGATCTAGAGCAACCTATGATTTTCCCTGGTCAAACACAAGCCAAATCACCTCAAGACCAAGAGAGTAACCAAGGTATGTATTATAATCAACGCCTTATAGAAAATTATGAGTAAACTTACAAAGAAAGCAATAAAGAAGGTTGTCAAGAAATTTTTGATTTCCTTCCTATGTCTTGTACTATGCTGATAAGAGATCTTCACGATCAAATTGCAGATAATAATATTCAGCATTTCTTTGAGGAAAAAATAGAAAATCCTCAAAGTTTCCCTGCAAGCACAGGTCAAGATCCCCTGGAAGAGGCTCAAGAAGACATCCAGCCTCAAAATCAGCTTTTACAAGAAACAGAGAACTATTGTACTTCTGTTCAAAAGATCATAGAAACATCTTCTCCTTTGAAAGAAAAATAGATAGATCGAACTATTAATAAATATTCAGTCTCTGAAACTTATTGTAAAACAAATGCTCTTGTTCATTCATATAGAGAACTTTGTTGTAAAGATGCAGAAAGTTCTTTTGTTGGTCATAAGAAACAAGGTAGCTCTTTTTCTGTTTATACTGAAAGAAAAATCTCTCCTTTAACAGAAGAACAAATTGATCAAATACTAAACAAGAAACTACCCTCTAAACCATCATCTAATCCAGAAAGTCATGAACATGGTGCCTATTCCATATAACAATCAAATGGCACTCAAAACAAAGAGGATAATAAGGAAATTAATGATGATATTGAAACTACTCCTCTTTGGATCATGAATTTCGATGGGTTATGTACTAAAACTAATGCAGGTGTAGGAATATGGATTTACGATACAGAGAAAAAATATTATGAAGCCTATTCATATAAATTAAACTTTCAATGCACAAGTGACATAGTAGAGTATGAGGCACTCCTTTTAGGGCTACATTTATTGAAGAAATCAGGAGCCCAGAAGATAACAGTTCATGGAAGTGCAGAATTGGTAATTAGGAAAGTGAAAGATGAATGCATGGTTACGCATCCCAGACTTAAATCCTATAAGGATGATGCCATGGATTTATTATAATCTTTCAAAGAATTCCAACTTATACTTTTTCCTAAAGACCAAAACAGTTTTGCTACTGGTTTATCCCTTGTGGCTAGTACATGTCTAAGACCTTGGGAGAGAAAACAATATGCAATTCAAGAAAAATTCAAACTTTCTATCCCAAGCAATAAAAGATACTGGAAAAAATTTGAAGGAGAAAAACAAATAGAAGACTATCCTACTGAGGATATACCATCTTTTCAAGAAAGAAATTCTTCTATCACTGATATTAATCTGCCATCCAAAGAACCTGAATTTATATCAGAAGCAAGCATGCATTTAGAGAAAGAAGATATTTCACTGTTTGCTATTGTGCAGGTTAAGGGTGATGATACTTCCAAGCAACATTCTGAAGATACAATCCTCAAAGCTGAAGTCTTGGAAGTTGATAATCTACCAATTGTGGAGAGCCAAAAAGAATAAAACCTTCATCTTTTCATTGTCGATCCTTTGGAAGAATGTGTGGAAGTCCTAAATAGATCAAATTATCAAGTTTGGATCCTTTGCAAGAGCCAAATACATGAAAATTCGTCACCTTTTATGATAGCCTTAGTTTTGAAGATTAATATTCAAAATATACTATGGATACCTTTGACAAGCAGCCAGAGTTTCCTCTTCTTTTTGACACTACTCAACTGGCTACATTGGCACTTTTGTGTCATATGATAATGTAAATATTCCATGTTAGAACAGGTTAGATAGGAATGCCAATATAGCTCAGTTTTGAGAAATTATATAGTTGTTAATTTTTGTCTCCAAAGAAAAATAAAAAACACAAAAATACAAAAACAACAAAAAGAGAAAAGAGGGCAGATTGTAAAAAAAAGAAAGGTACAACCCCATACCAAAAAAGAGAATCAAATCTGAAAGTGTGCAAGCTCAAATGCCACTCCTGAAAAACACACTTCTAGTTAGTCATACAACCTAATCATTACTAAATATTTTTTAAATTGACTGTTGATAGTTTAGTGAAATCGGATTTGCCAAATAGCTTAATCTTGGCTTATCAGTTAGGTAGATTAGGATAGAAAATAAAGGTTCAAACAAGCTCAAAGTCTGAACCTCAGTTTTCAAAAGAAGAACGACTCAAATCTTTTTATTTCTTGAGTCAACAACAGAGGTAAAACTGGTTCTAATCAGTTCAAAATCTGAACCAGATAACAAGCAAAAACAACTCAAATAAACTTAAAAAAAGAGCTATAGAAAGGAGTAGGCCGTGCTTAGAACTTTCAGATCCATTTTGATTTAATTTTTTGTAAAATAATATCTATGTGCAACTTGTTGTTTATTCTATAGATGAACAACAAGTTGGACAGTTTAATCCTGACTTGTATGCTTTTAAATTTCTGTTTTAGAAATTAGTGAATAAAAATTTGTTAGACTGTTTAATCCTGACAGATTAGTAGATTAGGTAGAGAAGCATATGAACTCAACTGTTTAATCTAAGTTCATGAAGAAATAAGGAGTAGACTTAGATTAGTTTTTTTCTTTCAAAAGAATAAAATGTTGTAAAATAGTTTTCCAATCCAAGTGCACTCTGAAAGAAGAAAAAATGTTAGATCAGTAGGATTGGGTAGGTAGAAAGCTTGTGTTGATGAAGATCCATTGTTTTTCATGGCTGTTAACATTTTCAGACTTAAAGAAGATCATCCAAGTAAAGAAATTTGTAGCCCAATGGATGAGGCACTGATCAGCCTCCCAGAGAATGCAAGTCTGAAGTTCTTGATGCCTTCAAGAAGGCACCATCCCCAAGTGGAGCCACTTTTAGCCACCTATAAATTTTTTTATATCAAAAGGTGGCTAAATCATCTTTTGAGCCTTCAAGAAACAAGTTTTATTACTAAAAATTTGATCTCTTGAAGCCTCATGAAAACATCATGACCTCTGTTTAAACCTTCACTGTTGTTTCCCTATCGAAATGTTGAAAATTTTCTATTTTCATAGAGAATAGACTGCTGCAAAAATTCCCTTTTTTCCCATTTTTCCCTTCCTTTCACTTCAAACTAACCTTCATTTTATTCCCTTTTTCCCATCAAATTACTCTATTTTTCATTTATTTTCCCTTCTTCCCTTCATGAAAATCCTTTTACAAGGTTTAAAACTCACTTTTAAACCTTATCGAAACCCCCAAATCCATTAAAAACTTTGAAAAATTTCATAAAAAATAATTTTTTTGACTATGGGCTTAAGCCCCTTTGGGCTAAGTCCTAAAAACTTCCCCACCATATGCCCTAGCACTAGAACCAAGTGCTAAACCCTTTCGGTGCTTACCGCATCGAAACAATCGGAGTGCGCAAATCAAATTGCTATGTTATAAGCCTCCGATGCGATTGGCCCTTTGTGTATAAACCCCCGACCCCATTGCCGCTTCATATAACCATAGAGCCCACAATTGGGCGCGCAACGCTTCATATAAACCATTCCCGATCACTTTTTCCTTTTGTTAATACCTAAAAACCCATTATCCCATGTTTTTAACTAAAAACGCCAGTTCATGTTTTTTAATGAAAAAGCCGTTGATTTTTTCATGATCAAACGGTCAATATAATCTCGCATCGGATATTTGTTGAATGGGTAGATTGAAAAGTCGCTCCTTCCTCCTGATTCTGATTGGCCCTTATACATATAAACCCTGGGCTTTTTCTTTTCATATAAACCACAGGCCCCACAGTCGGGCGCCAAGCCACATATATAAAACCTGCCCTGAGCCATTAAAACCTTTGTATTTCATAATTTTTTGTTTTTTATATATTAAAAAGGGTCCCGCTCGTTCATTGGTTGAAGCCCTTATCCGCTATTGATCCTGGGCAAATCCAATGTTCAGCACTGTATCGCATTGGAGATTTTCATTTGCGCGTTAAATATTTTATTATGCCACCCCCGATTGGTCACCTTCTGATCCGTTCTTCGTCGTCAATCTAATCTGCAAATCGACGGTCCAAAGCCAATCGCATTGGCACCATTCAATTTTGTTTCCTCACCGATCACAAAGCCCCGATAGCATCTGGGCCGTCCACGTGTCAACATCCGACGGTCCAGATCAATCCTTCCAACCTTGGTTAAATTCATGCACCCCCCCTTTGTAATATTTTCCAAGCAGATCTCAGCCATTGATCTCTGTAGATCAACAACTCATATTAAACCTTTATCTGCCTTATGTATTGTTTCTTTTAAACCTATTTTCAATCCTGACTGTTGATCCTTTACATCTGACGGTCCATATTAACCTCGACAGGCCCGACCCCTATGGGTCCTGCCTTCCTCAGATTTAATCTCAACCATCCAACCCTCGATCCAACGGCTCAGATTGAAACCACCCCGCCTGCTATGACCCACACATCTATCCAGTATCATGCTCACGCCCCACCGTCAGATCTGAGACCCCATATCTGACGGTTGACGCTCGTTTTCGCGTAACTTCAAGTGCGAACGTTAATTCTCAAAGGGCTACACGATATGGGTGGTATTCAAATTACACGTATCACCTTCTAATGCATATCGCATTCAAAAAGGTGAAACCACCTTTCTCCCATTTTTCTGCATGATACTGCCTGTTTTTCCCTCCGAAACTGCCTTCCCTCATTTTTGTTGTGTTTTATCATGTTTCATATTCATCGTTGATCTTTATAGATCAACAACCAAAATTCAATATCACCTTTATACTATCGCCCTCCCCCTTTTCCAAGGGCCTTCATTGATCATCCTGACCGTTGATGTCCTAAGGCTGAACTGATCTAATGACCCATGATCTCCTAAGAAACCCCAATTTTCCTCAATGCATTTTTCCTCCGCCAAAGGGATTTTTCCCCTTCTCCTTTGTATTTCTTCGCATTTTCCACCTTTTTATTATAAAGCGACTCATTCCCTTTGTATGTCCACAACAAATCTCGACCATTAATTTTACATGGATCAATGGTTTTGACTTAATTCTTCACCGCTTTCCTCTTTGACCTTCTACGCCCATGCTCCTAACTGAAGCATCCTAAGCAGTTTTTCCCTAATACGTAGGATTTTCTAATTTTTATTGTATTGTGCAGGATTTAAAAGGTTTTCAAATATTATTAAAAGGAAATAAAAGGCCAAGAGTGACAACTCTCTAGGCCTTTGTTTATCAAAGAAAATCTTTTTTTCAAAGGTTCTCATCAAGGGTTATCGGTGCATCATGAGCACCAATACTATTATAAAGCCTCTGTGCACCTACAGATCAACAAGACACAGTGAAGCATAATTGAAACAAAGAGTATCAGTGTCGAAGGCCTAACCACAATAGAACTGAAGATTGAAGATTTCTTTCACAGTCTGGTGGATTACGGCTAAGATTGAAAATCAAAAGCCTAATCCACTAAATTAACCATTTTTAAAAGAAAATCAATTATATCTGTCAGATAGAGGATGCCTCCACTGCCACATAGGAGGCTAATTGATTCCTCTCAGCTACTTATGCCACCTGTGACCTCACAACATTCAACAGAGGTTGAGTAATGACAAAAACAGAGGATATTTTCCTCACGACAAGAAAATAGTTAATTCAAGCCAAAGGATTTATTGCACAAAATATCTGTTGAGTTACTACAGAGATGTCACAGAGCCTTAAAGTCAACAAAAGCTCCCACCGAGCTTACTTCTTAAATGTAAAACAATTAATACAGAGAAAATATCTATAAACTTCTCCATCGAGCCCCTCAAAGGCTGAGAAGCATTTATCTGTATTAATTAAACCTTGGAGATATTTTATCCCATCCCACCTCCTCATCCTTCTATAAAATCTTATTGAGGAGCTCATTGTAAATGTTGGTTGCTGAACTTTGAAATATACTTGTGCTCGAAAATTCTACTTGTAAATAGTGTTCAAAGGCTCTTGAAGCTCTGTTTGTAATCAAATAAGTTAGGCTGAGAAGTTAAGATGATTGTTGAACTGAAACATTGGACTTGAAGATGTAACTGGTTTGACTTCAATATACAAGCTGTTTCTTGGGATCCTGGTCTATATCATTGGTGAAATGCCCGATTATTTGTTATTTTTTTTTCCTTCCATGTATGCCATATTTTCCACTATTCTCTAATAAATAACAACAATCATATAGTTAGGAATTACTATTTACAGTACCTATCTCTGACTGATAAGATTTATCTCAATGTTTTCCTCCAATTTGTTTATTTAAGAATGATTCAATATAGTTTAAGCAGTTAGGAATGCTGGCGTTCCCTCATCCTACTGTTTTCTTTAAAAATTGTTCTTGAATGTTATTTTCATTATTTTCTTATTAAATTTAGACTAGAAAAGTGATGGTTTGCCCTGTTTCTAGATTCTATTCTCCAAAGGTAATTCTGAAAGTTTCCCTAAGTGTTTGCTGAAATCAGACTAGATTTAAAAGTATCTTATCTGATCTTAAGTTACACTTTATTTCTCTTATCTGTTTTGATACTTTCTGAAGATAATTATGTGGATTACTGGATTTTTTTGTCTATTGATTTTGCTTTAATACGATCTTTTCCAAAGAGGTTTATGGTGAGCCCTGTCCTTTGGTTGGTTTTAAACAATTGTTTAAAGGCTTTTTCTTGTTTTGACTAACTATAAATCCTTGTTAAAATTATTATCAGTTTCCACCCCTCCAACATTTTTATTGTTTCCATTCCATCATTTTATCTCAAAATATCTTGTGATATAGATGACTTTCCCGTTGGATCAATCTTGAATTTTTGCACAATTAAAACCCTTTTATGACTCCACAGCCCAATGGACTAAAAACCAGCGTTATATCTATCTTTTTAGCCAAATCGTGTTTTGATTGCCTTCAACTTCACACCTTTGAAATTCTTTCCATTTAGGACTTTCCATCCAAGTAATAATCATTCTCAACCATCCAAAAACAAACAAAAACCCTCGGTCTTCATAACTAGCCTAATATCATACCCACAAAAACTTTAAAGATAAATCTTTGCACTTTATTGGAGAGATCCTTCTCCGGATTCAGGTGGGCTAGATCCTAAAATCCCAAAGTGGTTGAAATAGTGTTCTCTCTACAGTTTGACTTTGCCAATCCTGCAAATTACAAGGAGCTAACAAGTCCCAATTAGACCTCACACCGTTTGGATAGGAGCCCCATCTGGTATGTGGGCCCGGCTGCCACCATAATTGTTTCCACTCTTGGTTGTCGGATGAGAAGATGACGGAGTAGAGGCGAAGGTGAAATGACCAATCAATGAAGCAAAAAATCAGCCCAAGATTAACGAACCATAAACAAAGGTACTAGCAAGTATAAGCAGAAAAAATAAAAGGGGGATATGTCGTAACTGGGATCAGTTAGCCGAAAACCAGTCCAACATATGTGAAAGAAAACACGCCAGAAGTTAATTGCAAAGTAGTTCACAATAGACTACTGCCGTGGCAAGGAAAAAAAACGCTAATCCAAAAGCAGACATACATACAACCATTGAGAAATAGTTCATAACCGATGACATGCATGAAATAAAACATACAACATAATGAAGTACTAAACAACTAGTACTATCACCACAAACAACCACATGAATCAGTGTCAGGAAGGAGAATATATTATTAATGTTGCTGCAACGTCAAATAAATGTTTACAAATTGTTAAAACCAAATAGTGGAACATGGGTTGTTCATCTCAAAGCATGATGCAAAACCCTAGCCTCACTACCATTTTTTCTACTTGATACCAAGAGCTAAGTGCCTTTAGCTCTTTGGTCACAATTCCTCTACCATACTGGATTTCATTTTCAAGCTAAAAGTCTCGTGAATCCTTCCTCAAAGTTGTACCTATAGGCTGAGATGACCCTTGAGTTGCCCCCTCGACTCTTGGTCTTCCTGACTGTTGGGATGGTTTGTGACTTGGACTATTTGCGACCCGCGACCCTGGGAAATCCACAACTTGCTACCTCAGGCAATCCACGACCTATGACCCTGGGAAATATGTGACCTGTGACCTCAGGCGATCTACGACGTACGACCTTGGTCAATCTGTGACCTGCAACCTCGAGCAAATCTACGACATGCGACCTCGGTCAATCCGTGACTTGCTACCTTGGTCAATCCATGACTTGCGACCTCGATAAAATCTTCTTTTGGTGATGTATGGGCTTCGTGGCAAGATTCCTTTTCCTGCATCTCTGTCTCGTGAATGTGACTAGGTGCCTTTGAGCTTAGAGTGAGTTTTTTGGGGTTTCATGAGAATCCACTTTCTCTGCAAAGGACCTCTTTGCTTATTGGGAAAGACTCTGGCTCCTCGTGAAAACAAAAATTCCACCTGCAATCATGTAGCATAGGTTACACATCTTCATGATCGAATAATTGTAATGCAAGAGGCTTATTTAATTAATTGAAGGAGTGAAAATAATAAATTTAGACCCCTGTGTGGTCAAGTGTTGTGCCACAGCATTGTCTTCATTGAGTTCTCCCGATATCTGAATGTTTGTAGAGAAACCCATTGATAGGATAAAAGACCCTTTGCATGTGCCATCTCCCATAGAATGTAATGGGTTTCTAGTTTCCATCTTGTGATTTGGTAGAGGGTTAGAAATATCCCATATACAAGCATTGTGAGAAAAATATGCACAGACCCTGGAGATCTTTGATAAATTATGTACATCCCACACATAAAGGCTGTGATCATCCATATATAACAATAAGTTTCTTGGGAGCTGAAAGCCACAAGCAAAGGCATCTGAAAAGTTAAAGCCTGAGATATGTGTCAAAACGTAGTCTCCGTTGAGTTCTCCCAGGATCTAAATGTTTGCGGCGGAGCCCATCAATAGGATCGATGGAGATGTATTTATTTCAGCCTAGGCACCTCTGTCATCATATACATTGATCTTGTATGGTTGGGGCAGAGGTTTGCCTTGCTGGTATCACATCATACCTCCTATTGGTCTAGAACCCATTGGAAATGGAGTGCCAACTTGGACTGTTCCTTCCTTATGTTCTTCAGATAGAAACCATGATATGCGCCGAAGATACTCTACCTGTTTTATAAGGTTTACGTCAGGATATCGATAACGATGAGACCCTTTGGAATAGATTTCAAAATGTCGTAATTTGGAGAGCATGCGGGAATGCCAAGATCTGGCTTTGGTGACTTAAATCCTGCATATACATGAAAATGTAAACCGAGCGTTGATCCTATGCATGAAGAGGGATGCAATTTGTGACAAATGAGAAGTGGTAACTCGAGCAAGAGTTTCTAGTTTTGTAACTACCCATGAGCCTGCACATTGACATGTCTAATTGCTTTGAAACCATGGTGCTGCCACTCATCGTGTTCTTCCCCAGACACCATCAATAGGCTTTCTCATTTTGTGCACACAAAGCATAGGTTGTAGGATTACCGAATTATGAGGTCACAAGCCTAGATGCCTTCTTGAGGGGAGATCTTGCGACCCTATGTAGTGCGACTCAGTAGCCATCACCTAGTCGCATACCAGATGAAATGGGCAGTTAGTTGGGTGATGCGATGTGAGAGCCCGACTTAGAGGGAGAATGTGACTCCCAGGCAAAGTTTCAAAGTCGCAATTTAGGGGAGGTCACATTGTCAGCTTGTTTCTGAGCTTGTGTGACCCAACGATCTAAAGAATAATGTGACCCAATGTTTTCTTTAGTTTTAAACATGACCTCATAGAAGTCGCATGGTCACACTGCCATGCCAGTCGCAGTTTTGACCTGCTTCATCAGCTTTGTGACTCAGCGACTTAGTCGCACAGTCACATGGCCATGGAAATCACACTTTAGATTGCTCTACATGATCTGCGACCCAGAGACTTGGTTGCACACACCATACGTCGCATTCCCTCAGACATTTCAGATAGAACTCCATATTCTACATTCAATCAAGACATGATCGATGATGTGTTCATGACGTAGCTATTCATGGCCTATCCAATTTGAGAGGCGATGTGATGATGATTTGAATCCCTCTCATGCGCCAAGGGAAGTATGGGGTTTCCAGACTCATGTGTGACAGTGCGATGGCACAGAAAGAAAAAAACCCATGAACGACGTGAAGAAAGATTCTGTAATATTTATCTATATCTTGAACATTTGGTGGGTAGTTTCCTTTGTGTCAAAGAGGAGGAGTTAGAACAGTCACGGTATTGATGGATGAATAAATACCCATGCTATGCAGTTTTCTCATGACTAATGTTGATCATAGCATGCTGCCAGAGACTGCACTACGATAAGACCAAGTGCGGAATAGACGGGTCACCCTTTCGCTGCTCCGCGGTTTTCCTCGTCCTCTCGAATCGGCTGCAAATGGTCTTCATCGAGTGGCACCCTCTTTTCCTTATGTGTCCCCCTTCCCCTACCATAAGATTTCGCGTATGCATATTTAATCAATCCATTAAGCGCTCTTTATTTTTACATGAGGAGGTCTTTGATAACAATGGCACATGCGTTAAGTTTCTTCTTAATCAACAAGGCTTCATGACCCATATATGCCTACGCTGTGTGGAAATTTGCATATTGATGTGTGAGGTATGGCTCATTGAGAAGTCCATACTATGTGTTAGCCATCCATAATTTTTACATATGCAAAGATGGCTAAAAAGGGGTCTTTCAGTCTTCAAGAAACAAATTTCAGGCAAAATCTGTGATTTCTTGAAGCCTCTACTATGTTCCTTATCCTTCAAAAAACCCTAATATTTGATCTCTACATTCAAAAGCCTCTTCTCCATTATTCCCTCCTAAAAATCCCCCTTTCCCTTCATTATCCCTCCAATTCCCCAAAAATCCCCTTTCAAACCATAAAAATCCCTTTTTATTTGTTTAAAGACCCCTCCATTTACTCTATCACAACCTGGAAAAACCTCAAAAGAATCCATCTCGGCCTATTTTCCACTCATTTTAAACCTTTAGGCCTTGTGCACTTTTCCGCTTTAAACCCCCCACCGTCGATCTCGCTGTAGATCCGACGGTCCTTAGAAAATCCCAAATCGCAACTCCAAAGGCTTGTGTCCCTTCCTTTTTTTCCTCCCCAATGCGATATTCTGAGGGCTTAAATCTTCCGCCCCACTCTCATATGACCTGAGCCGCATGACCAAGTGCATTGACGCATTAGCAATCCATCTTTTCATCACATAAACACAATCCAAAGTTCTTGCTTCCATCTTATTTTTCCGCTGAAGGCTAATTGGCCAATGAAATCGTGACCATCCATCTCCCCAAGGATCAGACGGTCGGTGCACTTCCCGCTCCATCTCACATCATGGCCCCCATCCCCCAATTATATTTTCCCCCGCCAATGCGATCCCCCAATAAAACCCTGACCCCCGATCTGATTCTAGATTTGATGGTCCTCTGTTCATCATCGTTGCTTCCCTCATCACTCATCGGCTCATTGGTGATCCATTTTTTGGTGCCTAGACCCTTTACCCTGCCGATGGCCAATCTTTCGATTGGATCTGAGCCATCCATTATTTATTCTGATCTAATGGCCAGGATTCATTGCAGAAGCACCAGGTTCACAAATCTTTCCATACCCGAAAGTGGCCCTGCTATATGTATTTTCCTTATATTTTCCATATTTCCCTGCTGGTCCCACCCAACCACACGGAGCCTTCCCGCTGTGCTTTCCTGTAATCTCCACCATAGATCTGGCCCCCCCTAGATCGGAAAATCTTAAGCCTTTTTCGTGTTCATTTCAAAAATAAATCTAATCTACTGTTTAGAACATGAAATGGGCAGTTTTCAAAGGCATACATGTCAACCATTAGACCGAATCATGTTCCCCCAAGGCAATACCGCTTACTGCCCAAACTTCACGCGAAAACCACTACCGGTTTTCCAAATCCACCTTTTTATTTTTCACACCATAAATCCTATTTAAACCTTCTCTGCCTCGTTTCTGCCATAGAAGCTCACCCCGCTACATTCGCCTCCTCTGCACTGCTCCTTTGCCCATGCTCGAGCCCTCTGTTGTAGTTAAATCAAGAAATACAGGATTTCTTAACTCGTTTATCGTCATGTGTAGGTTTAATGGTGCATTTGTCCAAAAATCTACCATGGACAAAGAATCAGGGTTTAAAGGGGCTGAGGGATCGAATTTCAAATTTTAATCAAAGGTTTTATGGACATTGATTACAAATAAAACCCTCCTGTGGGCCAAAACTATCGGTACACTGAAAAGGAGATCAGAAAGATAAAGACAAAGAGGTTAAGCTTTAATTTGAAGAATACACACCTAAACTCACAGTCTCGAAGGACAACATAGTTTGAAGACAAGTCAGTAGAGGAAAGCATCTAAATCCACATCCATAGAAGCATGTATTTCTCCTAAGGACTAAAAGGACATTTGCGACCTATGTTACTTCACACAGACACTTTAACAGCCATCCTACTGCCTAATCCCTTGTGAAACAGTCAGAGAAGTTATTAAGAAAAAATGGGGCTACAAAACCCAGAAAACTGACAGTTTTCTTATCCGAGAAGTCAAACAGGGTAATTCAGCCACATTTATCTTCAAAGAAACACCTTGAAGTTATTACCTTGCCTACCAGATATGCATAGAAACAAGAAAAAAATACCAAAATGGTACAAGTAGTCAATGCTATGTTTATTGAGTAGAATGGCCATTCGAGCACTTCTCCCACTCTATCTTAATTCACATTTATTACCATTTCTACAGCACTCTTCCTCGTTCGCCCATAAGTATTCACAGAAAATTTATTGTAAAGGGTTGGAAAATTGTTAATTGCTGAACTGTTGTTGAGTTAGAGTTACTGAGTAGTTGTAATATAGTAGGCTGGGAAGAGAAGAATTGGACTGTAAAAGATGTTGGGCTCAAATTATGTAACTGGTTTTAGACATCAATACACCAACAGATTCACTGGATCCTAATCTAAATCATTGGTGATATGTTTTCCTCATTGTCTTTGTGGCTTTCCTTATGTTTTCCATTTTGTTCACATTCTCTGATAAAGAGCAGCAAAATATAGATTAGGATTTACTTCTAAAGTACCCTAATTCTAAATGGTAAGCTTTATCTGTATGTTTTCCTCTAAATGTGTATTTAAGAGTGATATCAATAGAGTATAACCAATCAAGAATGTTGGTGAGACCATGTCTTGCTGAGTAGAACTTGAGATACTGTTCTTAATGTTATTTTTATTACATGCTAAGTAAATTCTTAAACAAGGAATTCTATTGTTATCCTTGTCCCTTGTTTGGTCTTAAAGAGTTGCTTTGATTATTTCCCTTAAGAGTAGGCCGAAAGTAGGAAAGGTTTAAAGTCCTTGCTTGATATTAGGTTGATTTTTATGTTTACCTCATATGTGTTTTTCATGAGTGTACACCAAAAGCAGGTTAGGTTAAAATTCCTTGCTTGATCTTAGGCTACCTTTGTTTTCTTACAAGTTTCTACTTTCATTTCACTCCTTAACGTTCCCTATCACAAACTCAACTTAAAAGATCTTATGATATAGATGACTTGCCCTTTGAAAAATCTTGGATGGTTGATGTGTGAGTAAACCCTTTTATGACTCCATGGCCCAATGTTTTAGCACTCTATGACCTATCTTCCCATGCTGAAACATCCTTCCACTTACTTCCTTCTTCACTTCATATGACTATGTCAGTTAATGATTCCCAACCGAAGCAAAACAAACAACCTCTTGAACTTCATAACTAGCCTAATATCTTAACTAATCATAAAGAAATATATTTGAAAACAATACTTACATAGAGATATCCCTCTCTGAATCTAGTATGGCTAGATCCTAGTTTTCCAAAGTGGTTCTGATGTTGCCTGGTCATTTGGTATGCCAGTCTGCCAAATCACTAGGACCCCAACATAATGGCGACTCAACTGGGGAACAAATATGAGTAAACTTCTATCTTAGACATCCTTAAAACTCAGAAAACCCACAAAAAATTTATACTGGTAGTTGATTACTGCGGTGGATAGCAACTCATCTTGAACATTTGAAATCATCCACCTGGCGACTCCACAACTCCTAAAATATCAAAAGACTCCACTGGTGATCAGTAGGCCTGCTGATTATTCCTTGTTTCATGAAGACTCCACTGGGGAAACCCAAACTACCATTAAAACATTATTCACATCCATGATTAGGAAAGATTGAGGATTAAGTTTCTTTATTAAAGGCTGGTTTGCCTCTTAAAGATTGTTATATCTGGCTAACTTTCTTCTTTTTTTGGGTTTGAAACTTAACATACTAGCTTCAAAAATAATTCATACCAGAGCTTATCCTGACCCAAACCCTCCTGAAAGAGTTGATAATCTAGAAAGAATTCTTAGGAAGTCTCCTATATCTAGGGATCCAACTATTGTCAGACCTATTCATAGAGCTAACTCTATTCCTGAAAACCTTACAACTCTATCAGATACTCAAGTTGACTTAGATTTACCAAGTAATTTATCTAGAACGAAGTCACTTAGTGGTGTAAATCAGACAGACTTTGAGCCTCCAAGTTCGCCACCACATAACATAGAAACCCATCCATCCACACCTCCGGATCTCCATTTCATTCATAACTTGGGTCTCTCCCACCCTAAATATGCTCAATAGTCTCTTGTTGGTCCAAGAACTTCTTCCATCCATATACCTGCTATTCATGCCACTCCTTTACTCGCACAAAATATTGTCATGGCAGCATGGTATGCTCCCCTAGTGTTACCACAACGTTTGATTCCTTTACCCAATGAATATCAGTCTAAAATTCCCCATTTCACTGGAACTAAGTCCACTACTACTAAAAAGCATGTAGACAAGATGAATGATGCCTTTGATTATATGTAAATAGAGAATGAGGCCATTAAAATGAGAATCTTTGCCCAAAGTTTAGGAGGAGAAGCCAAGAAATGGTTTAAAGGCTTAACTCCTCATAGTATTCATGATCTCCCTTCTTTACATCAAACGTTCACAAAAAAATGGGAAATTAGGAAGAATCCACTCCAAATAATTTCATATTAAAACAACCTAAAGAGAAACCCTGGGGAGAGTGTTCAAAATTATTGCACCAGATTTAATATTGTGTATAATGCACTGCCTCCAGACTTGAAACCTCCACAAGGATTAGCCTTGGCCAAATTTCCTGAAGGATTTGATCCTGAAATGGCCTATCAACTTAGAGAAATGGATCCCTTAACTTTAGAAGAGATGCAAAAGGGAGCTATTAGTGTGGAAGCTAATCTGATTGAAAAAAGAGCCAGGATGAGGACTGAAAAGAAAGTGACATATAGAGAGGACATTACAGCTTCTACATCTAACTAAAAATTATACCATCTAGCCAAGAACATGGATAGGTTAGAAAAAATGATGGAGAGGTTAGTTTTCCAAACCAGTGTCCAAAACAGGAACCAGAATCAAAATCAGAACCAAAACTTTAGGAGAAACCCCCCTCAGATGAAGCAAAGAGATTTTGATCAACAAGTCATACCTCCATTTCAGGAAAATTATGTTGATGAAGAGGAGGGAATGATAGAAGAGTCAGAGGGGACTATTATAAACATGCTGGGAGTTAATAATGAAGACCTTGCCTTTTTCATAGAGGATGACCAAGCCGCATATACATATTTTGATAATGAAGTTTTAGAATCTGAAGATTATAGGCAAGGCTTTGAGAATGAAATCATGGAGGTCCACAAGCAATATGACCTCAGAAGCAAAAAGAAACAAGAAACTCCACAAACAAAAACCTTTGAGACTGCTGTTAAGAACAGATCTGAAAAAGTGGTTAAAGGGACTGCTGAAAACAACAAAATAGCAGCTGAAAGTTCTGGAAAAAACAAGGGTAAAGTCACTCAGAACGCTGATAAACCGATTATTGGCCCCAACAGCGCTAGTACTTTAGCTAGTGCCCCTAAAAGAACGGTTTTAACTAATACATAGTGAAAATCAGCAAGCTGATTTTGCTGGTAAATTAGTGACTAACAAGAGAGATTTGAACCTTTCAAAGATTCAGTTCCCTTTTAGTTTAGAAAGTGAAATTGCTAAAGTAAAAATCTTTTTCCCCCTCACTGAGTTAGTCACTCAAGATGTATATAAATTTCAGGTTTTGAAAGCTTTAAACATAGAAGAAAATAATGACTCTGTCAACCTCAATGATGATCAACCAACCCTTTTATTTGGTCCTAAAATTGAAGGGAAATTCCAGGAAGGAGTGGTCCCTTCTTTCTATGTCAGTTTGAATATCCATGATAAAATTTTACACAACGCTATGCATGATTCAGGGGCTTCTCATAATCTCATGCCCAAAGTAATCATGGAGAGATTAGGCCTCGAGATAACTAGACCATACAAAGACTTGTATTCCTTTGACTCCAGTAGAGTGAAATGATTAGGCTTGATCAAAGATCTATGTGTAAGCTTGACACAAATCCCAGCCAAATGCATGGTGATGGATGTGATAGTGGCTGATGTGCCCCCCAAATATGGCATGCTTCTTTCGAGATCATGGGGCGCTAAGCTGCAAAGTACCATGTGTTGTCACTCCTAGAGACAGCCTTGAGTTGAAAAAGAATAGTGCCTGTGAGATCTTAATTAGCAAGGAGCATGTAGTTCACCTTGTAAAGGTTGTCAAGAAAAGGGGCTCTCATGCTATCAAATCTGAGTAGATAAGTTTGGTGTAAGTGGAACCAAGACTTTCAATACTTAAAAACCACAAAGGTAATTTTGTAACAACAGAATGTGAACTTTGATATAAAACGTATTCGACGATTTTAAGACAACTTGTTGCAAAAGGGGGTTGGATTCTAAAGTGGTTCACAGAGGTAAATAATCAGATGGTGGTAATTGTGTAAGAAAAGAGGAGGATACTAACAGTAACAGAAACAAGATCTAGAAATGAGTATAAACATGTACTGGGCTTATATAGTGATAAGAATTCATACACGAGAATAAATTTTAAAGATAAAGTTCCATTGTTGTAAATATCAAGAGAACTACGGTAGAAGTGAAAGATGAAACAATATATCTTGCCTGAGCCATATTTAAAGTGATATACATGAAGAAATATGAGTATCAATCAATGATAAATTCACACCTGAACATCTGAGCACTCGCATTCCAGAACACATATATGAGAAATATGGAAATGAACAAGATGAACATTTACACTACAAAACATAAGAGAGAGTTATAGACTGTGAAGCATTCAGATTAGAATCCCCAGTAGAAACAAAACTCCTTATCACCGAAACCCAATGTGCTCTTCAACATTAATATCAAAATATCAACAAAAATACATAGAGATTTCTCTTTAGTCAATTCTCTTGAAAATCTGGAACCTTTTCTCTATCTCATTTTACTGCTTTTATAGAATTCTCTAAGAACATACGTGGGAAGATATTTTGGGAAAATATCTTCCCCATGTGCTAGTGAGAAGTTACCAGTCCTAATCAAAATAAAAAAATTCATGATGAGGTAGAACACTTCTCATCATTTATAATTGGGCTCATGGCCATTTCAAAATAAAATATTAAAACTGTTCTAACAGAAAGTAAATGAAAGAGTGAAATAAGAATTTCACTTGGAACTTGAAAGTAGAAAGTAAGAACAAAGCTAAAGGCCTCAAGGGCCGAAGCATGAATTAGCAATCTTCACTGGTGAGAAGGGGTCAAAGCAG
This sequence comes from Pinus albicaulis, assembly GCA_034641835.2. Taxonomy (NCBI): domain Eukaryota; kingdom Viridiplantae; phylum Streptophyta; class Pinopsida; order Pinales; family Pinaceae; genus Pinus; species Pinus albicaulis. Next base: position 176,367 of record JAXQQM020087367.1, read on the forward strand.
TGGCTGAAGTAGGTGGCGGGACGTTTGCGGAAGAGCTCGCTAATAAGCTGGCATAATTTGTGCACCTCTGCCAGGTGTCTACTGCAGGTTCAGGCATCACTTTGAAGCCTTCTGCTCTAATGTAAGATTTTGTAAGTTCATCATAGTTTGCATCGACAGGAATTTTATGTTTCACTTGGTGTAGGAGTGCAAAATATTTACCAAGGACAACAACTATGGTCTCAGGTTTGAGACGAGTAGATTTCTCAGAGGGTATGTTGGTTTGATTCATTTCCTCTTTCATATGGGCCTCGTACACTGGTAACGGTTGTAGGACTGAATTGGTGGGCTCCCAGCATGATGGGAGTCTCGCAAGTTTTATTTAAGCCCAAACCACCTTAAATCGTTCTAAACTGGCTGCCATTTTTTCTAAGACATTCAAGGCCATACTAGGAGCAGACTCTTTTTCTATTACATTTTGACACTCCACGGCTTCCATGAACCTACTCTTGGTACCCTACCTTACCATGTCCTTTGGTTTTAATTCTTTCAAGAAAGAGATATGCCTTATTGTGCTTTGAACTCTGTTGGATGCATCAGTATTTCTTTCGTGAAGCTTCCTTCTGAGAAGGCGCACAACTGACTTCATTTCCTTGACAACATTTAGAAATGCCCAGTGCTTTTTCACCTCTGTGATTATCTCATCCCAGATCAATCGCCTGGCATCCAGGAGGGTAATGTTTCCTTTCATGCGACTTGTGAACTCACAGATGGTTTTTTCGTGCTGCGCCTTTTCCTGTTTCCCCTCCTCAATTTCCTTCTACATAGTGTTAAGCTTCTTGGAGTTCTCGGCAAAGAGTGCTTCGAGCTCGCTGATCCTTTGATGCACTGTTGAGACCTGTTTTTCTATTGTTTCAATTGTGGCCAGTGCAGAAGTTAACTGCTCAGAAAGTGAGCTAGTCCCTTCTATGGTGGGTGGAGTGCATACATGAGTGTCCCAGGTTATCTGCAATTCGTTCATATTTCCTTGTAGAACGGCCATCTCTTTTTAAATCTTATATTTTTCCTCCCTCTCTTTTGCAAGAGAATCGGCCAAGCATGATGAGAGCTCAATATATTCACTTTGTGTTTCAAGGCTGCGACCTGCTTTTGCAACTCCTCAATAAGATGAATCTGGGGGTCTGCTATACCTTTTTCTTTCCGCTTTATCACCTCCTGGAGACTGTGTAATTTGTTTGTGAGTGCATGAGAATTAGTTTTCTCCCTTCTGAGGTTCGCAAATACTTGGTTATGTTTACTCTGCAATTTTCTCAGAGTAACGGAGAGCCGTATCACTTCATCTTTGAGCATGTCACCAAATCACTGGAATAGATTGCATTTCTCAATTGTTTGAACCCGTGACATATCTATGGCTATCTCCAATGTCCTATAGCTAGTGGTACCAGCCTCTAGGTTAAAAATGGCTTCATTCATAGCCATTAATAGCTGCTCCTTATCCAAATATATCGTAAATGAGAACCTAGTTTGTTATTTGTCAACATACCCTTCAATCTTGAACTAGTGCTTATCTATGATTGCTATGTTCCTTGTCCTACCCTAGCTTTCTCCCTGAGAACTGCTAGCTACGATGGCTTGTGAAACTTTTTAGAAGTCAGAAGAAGCCATACTATCCCGTAGCACCTTGATTCTTGCTTTACTCCTATTTGATTCCCCATAAGGTATTTCATCCTAGAGAAATAGTTCGTCTCCGATAACCTCTGATTCACTGGTCCCTGTTCTTTGTTTCTTGAAAGGGGGAGAACCCTCTACTGATGCGCCTGCCTCCTCTACCTTTTTCTTACCTGCTTCCCTGGTTGAAGCGGTATTTTCTTTTTCTCCTGTCGCAGATGAATCAGTCTCCATCTGCGAAAGCAAAGGCCAATTTTTAAGATTAGCTCGCCACTTAATGAAAGGCCTTGTTTCATGAATATAAGGGATTGATTTATTCTTCTTCCTCCTGTTATAAATGATGCACGTCGGATCGAGGGGCCAAGCTTTCCCTTGCCTCAAATCCATGCCTTTAAGCATATTTTCCACCAAGAGAAGGGCGTGCCTTGAATTAACAATGAAAGTGCCCATGGTTGTGGGGATTTTGAGGATAAAACCCTTTTTCACAGGGAGGAAATGAAGTTGGTCAACTTTTAAGGTCTGCATGAGGTATTCCAAAGTGTAAATCCACAGGGCAGCAAAAATTGTCAATTGATAGGGAGAGACTTCGGCTCCATAAACCCTGATTTAAATGTAATTATCAAAAAGGTACCAGTCCCTAGTGCTTTGAGCTTCACTATACTGTAACCATTTCTTCAGTTCAGGAAAAACACAAGGTGGAGGAGAATCATGGATGATGGTGTAAGCTATAGGCATGAAATCATTTAGGAAACTTGAGTAGCCTACCCCATTTTCCAGCTGATGAGTTGTGGGGCTTCAGTAAAAAACTAGTCTTGGTTGAGAGTTTATTCTGTAGACCTTATCTAAACCCAAACCCTCAAATTTATCAGCATGCTAGAAGAGGAAAAGATAAAATACCATAGAACAAAAACAAAAACGGCCCGTGTCTTAGAGCTCCTGGAACTGAGTTTGAATGGTGGAGGCTAGAAAACCAGGAATATCTAAAACGACCCTGGGCTGAGACATTAACCACAAAAAAGCTATGCAATGTTTTGAGGCTCACCCAAAACCTTCCACACCTAGGAGACCCACGATTATAGCAAGGATAGGATGGATTTCTTCCTTGAATAGGGTCAAGGGTACTGAATCTGCAGTGGGGAGAGTTGTGAAATGGGAGTCGGTTATGGAAGAAATGAAATCGCTCTGCTGTCTCCATGGAAGTTTTGAAAATTGATGAGACAGTGTTATTTCATTAAAACAGACATAGTTCAAAATGGTAGGAAAACAAAGGGCTTTTCTGATGGTTTCAGGAGAAACAGTGAAGATTTTTCTTCCCTGAGCTGAGAGGAACATGCCTCGATGTTCATTGTAGGCGTCCTGGAGCCAACAGATGAATTTGACCACTAGGTATATCGGGGGGGTTATTTGATGATACAGACCAGACAAAATGACACAGAACCTATCTTTATTTTCCAAATGTTTTCTAAACAACTCAGGCTTGACGCTGCTAATGGGAAATGGGTATTGCGGGTCACATATGTCGGCTTGAAATTCTATGAACGGATCAAGCCCAGGGATAGCCCTGGACTCATGGGCTTGGGGAGTTTTAGGCTCTGTATTCTTGGCTATGACTTTACCCATGACCATCATAGAATTTAAAAAACAAAAGGAAACCAGATGGAATGAAAGGGATGGAATACCTACGAAGTAGAAAAATGCTCGGGAAAGTGACGCAGGGGTACAGATAATGACTAGGAAGACCTGGTATTATGCGCTTGCTTTTGCTTATATAGTTATCGTAAGCCAAGCCTATTTTACCACTGTAATTTACGGAAAACAGTCATACAGGCCCGAGGCAGCTCGGGAAAAGAGGGAGGGGTAAAACGAGTAGGGCTAACATCATAAGGATGCTGACTATGAGACACGCAACATAACGGTATTGGGTGTTAGACTCTTGTTAGGCGAATACAACGTGTTAGGTTAAATACCAGTACTGGTCTCTATACCGGCCATCCTAGGATTTACCTTATCATTGGATCATGGTAAGAGCTGTAAATTGGGACTCGGCCCACAAGGGACACAAGGCGATTTCTGTAACAACTCTAAAGCCCATGCCCTCTTCTTTGTAAAGCGCTCACCTCGTGTCCTTCTCTTTGACATATCATCGGGATTCCTGGGGGGGAGGGTCCGACTAACCCCTCTCATCTACGAGCCCCCCAGAATTGTGCTTGAAACCTTCATTCATATGCGTATAGAGAATAAGCAGGCCCCACCTTATATTTTTTTCTTTGCGCCTTTGAAAAATTTGCTATTTCGGTCAGAACCTTAGATATATTTTCGCTTTATTTCAAAGTGTGCTTGCTCCTTTTTGATATATGGCTCAATTAATCGTATTTCCCCTTCACAAATTTTCAAACCTTAGCCATTTGAATGCATTCAGGTATTCTTCCCTTATGATCTTTCTCATAAAATTAAGGTTGAAAGATATAATCAACATTGGCTCCACCTGGGGATGGCATGTTCATCCTCAAGCGTGTTGAGAACTTCGCAGACCATCCGTTAACCCTTTTTGCTTAAACATGGCTTCTTAGCACCTGTATTTCTCTTCATGATTTTTCACAAAAAACATTATTAAAAATAAATATAAAAGCGGCTAACTAATGTACAGTATAATACATTGGGCCCTCTCGGCCTAGATCAGAACTGGAAGTAGGGTTTTAGGAACTGACCATTTACAGGGGCGTCAAGCAAGTCACCCTGCAAATTTTCTAACTTGAATGTGTTGTTTCCCCCTTGTTCCACAATTTTGAAAGGGCCAAACCATAATGGATCGAATTTACCATGCTTCCCCTTCTCTTCTCTTCGTATATCCCATCTAAGTACTAAATCCTCGACCTGCATCTTTTTGTCTTTTGCGTGTTGGTCGAACAAGTCCTTCATTTTTTCTTGATATTCGGTCAACCTCTAATTCACCTAATTTCTGGTCTCCTCCAGTTCTATTAGCTGGTTTATTCTCCTAGTAATATCATTAGGTCCTCCTGGCACTCCTGCATGAATCTAGCCACTGGTAATGCCAACTATATAGGAAAAAATTTTGCCCTCCCATATACCAACTCATATGGAGATTTCCATGTTGATCTCTTGATGGTGATCTTGTTTGCCCACAAAGTGAACTTCAGCTGAGAGTCCCAATTTTTCTAGTTTTCATTGATAGCTTTCTTCAGTGCTGTCACCAGAGTTTTATTGGAAGACTCTGCTAGACCATTTCCCTGTGGGTAGTAGGCGATGGAATGTCCCAATATAATGTTATATGGCTGGCAGAAGATGACAAACTTATCTGACTTAAAGGCCTGAGCATTATTAGTGACAATATTTGCAGGGCAACCAAACTTTAAGATGATGTTCTCTTCCAGAAACTTTATTACTACCGAGTATGTTGCATTCCTTGCTAGTACTTCTTCCACCCATTTAGTGAAATAATTTGTGGCAGTTAATATCCACTTATGCTGCCCACTAGATGCAGGGTGAATTTCACCAATAAAGTCAATCCCCCATTGCTGGAATGGCTCATCTATATGTACAGGGATCATGGGAAAAAGTGCAAACTTATATATCTCTGCAAATTTTTGGCACTTCTCACAGGCTCTGACCCAAGAAAAAACATCTCCAAATATTTTGGGCCAGAAGAAACTAGCTTTCAGAATTTTATGGGCAGTAGCTCTCCAGCTGTAGTGACCTCCACAAATGCCTTCATGAAACTTCACCATTATTTCCTCCACTTCTTTCTCTGTAAGACACAGGAGCAGTATGCTAGAGGGGTCTCTCCAATACAAACAACCATTGGCAACCACGAATTTCCGTGACCTCAGCCTCAATGTTCTATATTTAGCTTTATCCCAGCAAGGGGGGCATCTGAGAGTCAAAAGATATTCAACAATTTCCTTATACCAGGGACTGAGGAGATACTTCATGTGAGTCTTCTGAGTAGCCGTTTATATTCCACACCGCTCATCTATGTTTTCATATTCTTCGTTTGCTGTCATAGAAATATTTATGCCCGGAGCCTGGCGATTCGATTCTGACAGGATTTTAGCTCATCCCTGTCCTCTAATTAACTTGGTGGGGCGTATTTCTAGCTCATATTCTTGTATCTTCACAATCCACTTGCCCCTTTTTCCCTCACTATCCCCTTGGATCAAGATATCTTTTACGACTGTTGTGGGCACAAATGCCATGATGGAGGATTGGAGAACATACACCTGAAATGCCTTGAGGGACTTTACTAAGGCATAAGCTTGTTATTATAGGATGTTGTATTTCAACTCCGCATCACAGAGCACCTGGCTGAAAAAAGTAATAGGTTGCTCATATCCTTCCTCATTCTTTTGCAATAAAACTCTTGCCACTTAATGAGGTGATGCAAACAAAAAAATCATGAAAGGCTTAGCGTAATCTGGTCCAACCAACATTGGAGCTTCTGCAAAAGCATTTTTCATCCTACTAAAGGCCTCTTTTGACTCAGGAGACCACTTCACTTCATTATTCTTTTTGAGCATGTCAATTATAGGCCAAAAGATCTCTGCATAATTTGGAATGAACCTCCTCAAAAAATTAATGCGCCCGAGGAATACTTGAACCTCTTTTTTATTTCTGGGGAAAGAAATGCCGTTTATAACCTCTACTCTCTTAGGGCCAATTTTTACCCCATATTTTTTCACAATGTGTCCCAACAGTTTACCCTTCTCTAATGCAAAGAATTATTTCTGAGGATTTAAAGAGAGACCATACCTTCGACATTTCTCAAAATTCCTACGCAAATGTTCGATATGCTCTGTGTCATCCTTCGAGAAGATAGTGATATCATCGAGGTATACCACTACAAACTTATCCTGCTACCCAAAAAAGGAAATATCCATGGCCCTTTGGAAAGTGGCCCTTGCATTGATCAAACTGAAAGGCATATGTACATACATGAAGGTGCCCCAGGGTGTGGTGAAGGCAGTTTTCTTTTGATCTTTTGGGAGCACAGTACTTGATTGTATCCAGAGAAACCATCCATCATTGACATCTACTGGGGTCCTGTGTTTTGATAGATTGGCTTACCAAAACACAAAGAAACATCAAAACCAATCTTTAGAGGTCCAGGATCTAGTCCTCCTATTCTCAGAGAGGGATCTCTCAAATGTTTTACAAAGATATATCTTGTTTTCTTTTAAGTATTGATTTTAGACTAGTTATTAAGTCCAAGTGTCTGTATGGTTTGCTTGTTTGGTTGAATTGGTACAGCAGAACATGAAAGGTCTAGGAAATATAGGTAGAAAGAATAAGTGTCAGATTCATTGGGAAATGGATTCAAAATGAAGTTGGTAACAGGCTCATAAGTGGATATGGGATATCAAAGGGAAAATCTAACTTGGCCACATGATCCTTTAGTTTTTGTGAATGATATGGACATTAATGATTTTGAAAAGAGAAGTTTAATTCTCAACAAAGGGAACTTAAAAACATGACTTGAACATAAAGAGGCATTTGATAGACATGGCTTACCATGAATTCTACAAACCACACTTTAAGAAAATAATGACTTCAAGACAACTTTTAAAATGAATTCTAATATTCGGGGAACACCCTATTTCCTCAAAGACTTTATTTCAAAGGAATTAGAAAACATGAAATATTAACTAATAATTGCAGTCATATAAGAGGGAACACCTAACACATATATGATTACAACTATAAAGACCTTTAAAAGAATTTTTCAAGCAGGGATAAAGGGTATGATCAAAAAATACCTCCTTGGCTAACTATAAATAATGGTACTTCAAAGGGAGACTTCAAAACTAGTTTTCAAGTGGCAGCAGACAAGCAGGGAAAACCATAAATCATGCCGCAACCAACTATTTGAACTATTAGAGAAATAAATAAGCATGAGGACTAAAGAGAAATATTAAAGACTCTAAATACCTCAGAATAAGAAAACATAAAACAATGAAGGATAAACAGGTCTAAGGTGCTTCCAGGAGTCATTTATTAGCCTAAAATTTTCATCCTACTGTAGTAAGAATTTATGAAACATAATGAAAACAGGAAAAACAATAGACAGTTCAGGATACATCACCGACATCCAAGCTCAGGGATCCAATGATAGAGCCTTCTCAATAACAAGTATGTCACAACATCATCAAGCTTCTAAGACTTCAATTTCTTCTTCAACTTCAACAGACTATGTATTATTTGAAAGAGTTTCAGTGTTACAACTAGTGACCAACCAACCCTTTACAATGTGCTCCTCAAGGAGATTTTATAATAAAATGAGGACGTGGAAGAGTTCCTAGGGTTGAAGTGTAATTAATTCTATGCTAAATTCAACTCCTAGCCTTGAAAACCATGCAAGGCATAAGGCGGGAATTCATTTTATTCTAACTTTGTTTTATTAACTCTATTTTTGCTTTTTAGGCTTAGTGGGTGAAAAGATTGACTTTAAGGCACTTTATTATCTTTACAATAACTTTACTGACAGTTTAAAATATTTTTCTTTGCTGGTAATAACTGTTTAGTTGTCTTGGCCTTAATGTTTCTAGCTGAGATTTGATTCGGGTATTCTTTTGAGGTAGAGAGGCTGTAGGTGGCAATTTTGGTAGCTGGGGATTCAATTAGCCCTTCTGATGTGGTATTCCAGGCTTTTTCACTGATATTTATCTGTTCCATAAACACAGTGGTTTATCTTTGGATCTATGTTTAGGCCTGATTAAGCCATAATATTCATCTTTGACATTGATATTCTTTCATTTATTGATGCTGACTGCATTTTGCTATTTGCAGGTGCGCAGAGGGTTTATTGGAAAATTTGTTTATAAAGCCAATAATCATGACTTATCGGCCTTCTTAAACCTGTAATTAGCACTTCAAAACCCTTTAATTGGTACCAAAATCCATGAGGATCCTCATCATCAGCCAATAATAGTGTAATCATCTGCGAGAGGGTTTTATCTTGAATTGCATTAATCTTGCATAAAAAACACACAAAATTAATTAAAATCCTGCGAATTATTGGTTTGACTGCTTAGGAGGGTTAGTGAAGGTGGTTCGGAGCTGTGAGGATGGAGGAATGCAATAGTAGAAGGGAGAAACACTTGGTGGAAGTGAAACAGGGTTTTAAATTTGAATTAAGGCGCGAATTGAGAAATGGTGGTTTTGGGAAAACCGGAAGTGGTTTTCGCGCAGCGTTTGGGGTGGTAGGCGGTATTGTAAAAAAAAAATGCGATACGAAACATCAATTGACACGTGGAAAATGAAAACTTCCCATATCATACGGAAGTAGCGCACTGGGAAGGGAGGCCAAAAATTACGCGATTTTGAGTTTAAGTCGTTGGATGATCATCGGGAGATCGAACGATGCAGATAAAATGTGATGGGGGGTAAGATGCACGGGGAATTTATGGTGGGACCGACGATTGCGTCGAGGCTTTGTTGCATAGCAGACATATTTGAATGGAGAATGGCGTTCATTGGTTTAAGTCTTGATCATTGGATCTGATGATCGGGCGATCGAAATTCAAAGAGGAGACGGGAATTTTTGAAGAAAGGAAGAAGCCAAGATAGAGGGTAAGGCAGAGATTGGGTAGCCCAATGGCCATTGATCTATGTATATCAACGGTCCAAATTTGTTTAAATCATATTGTCAGGGTAATGAAAAAACAAAGGGAAAAAGGGTTTTGGCATGGAAGCTTTGTGTTTTGAGCGCCCAATTGCGGGGCTTCGGCCATATGGAGAAAAAAGGGCTAATGGATATAAGCCCTTGGGGGCTTAAGACTTATATAGTGCAAAGGGTTGTTTTTAGGCCAAAAACCAAGGTTCTTAAGGTCAAAAATGGGGGTTCCGATAGATGAAAGAAGGGAAATTAAAACCGAATAAAGGGGAAATATAAGGTTTTAAGGGGGTTTTGGATGTTTTGAGGGTTAGATGAAGGTGATTTTGAGGGATTTTGTGAGGGAATCAAGGATGAAAATGGAGAGTTTGTGGGATTGGAATGGAGAGGTAAATGGTGAGAAATGGAGTTTTATAAGCAATTTTCTCTTGGTGAATAGCAGGTATTTTAGCGCTAATAGTGAAACAGCAGCGAAGATTAACTCAAAGGGTAATAATCATCATAAAAAATTCAAAATACGATAAGTTTTCAAAGAGAAATATCTCTTGAAGGTTTTAAAAGGAAATCTTAGCCACCATTGAGTATAAAAAAATTTATAGGTGGCTAACAGTGGCTCCACTTGGGGAGGACAGTTGGTTCTTTAGGTGTTCAGAACCTCAGCTATTGATCTCTGGCTTTTCAGTAAACCAGTGCCTTCATCCATTGGGCAGCAAATTTATTTTCCTTTAGCTGGCCTTTCTTTGATTTGATGATCTCTGTAGCAATCTGAAACAATGGAATTCTATCAAAAAAACATCTCTAGCTACCCATTCCTAATGATCCTAACATTTTTTCTTATTTTCAGAGTGCATTTGGACTAGAAAAATCTCTTCATAAACATTTTTTCTTTTGAAAACAGGAAACTAATATATGTATAATATTATTCCTCCATGAGTTTAGATTAAGCAGTTGAACTCATAAGTTTTTCTACCTAACTACTATCTGTCAGGATTAGATTGTCTGATAGACCTTTATTCTCTAAATTCTAAAACAGAAATTTAAAAGCAGCCAAGCCAGGATTAAGCAATTTGAATTGATTCATATCAATGGCATAAAAACAAGTTGCACATAGATTTTATTTCCAGAAAATTAAAACAAAATTATGAAGGCTTAAGATCTGAAAACTAAAACATCCTTCATTATCTCTTTAGCTCTGATTTTGAATTTGTTTGAGCTGTATTTTCTCTCTCATCTGGTTCAAGTTTTGAGCATATTGGAACCAGTTTGTTTTCTATCTTTGGCTCAATATTTAATATAATTTAGATCCATTCCTCTTTTGAGATTCACAGGTTCAGATATTGAATTTATTTGAACCTTTGTTTCCTCTATCCTAATCTACCTTACTGATAAGCCAAGATTGTGATGTTTGGCTAATCTAATTCACTAACCTATCAGCAGTAAATTGAAAAGCTAATTAGTCATGATTAGGCTGTATGACTAACTAGAAGTGTGTTTTTGGGAGTGGAATTTTGAGCTTGCACACTTTCAAACTTTGTCTCTCTTTTTTGGTATGGGGCTGTACCTTTCTTGTTTTTATCTGCCCACTTTTCTTTTCTATTGTTTTTGTATTTTTATTTTTCTAACTTTGAATGCAATGTTTATACAATGATAATTTACAATGGAAAGTAAAAATCTTTGAAACTCATGACTCTTGATAGAAGTAATGCTTGAGCATCCTGCCATTGACAGGACCTCCATATAGATCTTCTCCACTCAACTCTTTCAAGAAAAATGCATTATGACCCCTCTCAGCATGAATAATATAGGGTAATTTCCATAGATTCACGAAATTGCCATGCTTTCCCTTCTCTTCCCTTCTTGAATCCCACTTAAGAACCACATTTCCAACTTGGAAATTGTTTGCCTTAGTCATTTTATCAAACAGTTTCTTGATATTTTCTTGGAATAGTTGTGTTCTTTCATAAACTTCTTCTCTAGAGTGCTGTAAATGAATTGTTCGATTGATTCTTCTCTGCATATCATTTTCATCAGTTTTCACTTATTGAAGGAGTTTCATGACTGGAACTCCTAATGAGGTTGGGAAGACTGCATCCATGCCATAGACCAGCTGATAGAGGGACATATTTATTGACTTCTTTGTAGTTAATCTATTAGCCGATAAGGCATGAACCAGCTTACTGTGCCATGACTTCTGATTCTGCTCCAACAAATTTTTGATGATATTGATGAGGCCCTTTTTGGAGGATTCAACTAATCCATTTCCTTAGGGATAGTAGGCAGTAGAGTGGCCCAAGGTGATGTTGTATTTGTAACAGAAATCAACCATTCTTTTAGAATTGAAGACATCAACATTGTCTGTGATGATTTTTTTAGGACAACCAAATCTAGATAGGATGTTTGTTTCAAGGAACTTGATAATGACAGAGTCAGTAACATTCCTAGATGGTATGGCTTCTATCCACTTGGTAAAATAATCAATGATAGTGAGGATCCACTTATGATGGGCTGATGAAGATGGGTGAATTTTCCCAATGAAGTCCAAGCCCCATTTTTGAAATGGTGCCTCAACAATGATGGGATGTAAGGGTAAGGGAATGAGCTTTCTTTTGCCATAAAAAATTTGACACTTATGGCAAGACATGACTAAATTTTGAGTATCTGGGAAAAGGGTGGGCCAATAGTAACCAGAACTGAGGAATTTGTTTTGCTATGGTCTCCTAGTAGAGGTGTCCTCCACATTTTCCTTCATGCAGGTCATGCATGATTTTTCTTGCATCATCCTCAAGTAAACATTTAAGCAAAATTCCAACATCATTTTTCCAATATAATACCGCATCTAATATGAAATAATTCAAAGCCTTCTATTTCAAAAATCTAGCTTTAGTTTTAGACAAAGAAGGAGGGGCATTTAGATATAAAAGCACATAAATGATGTCAGCATACCAAGGAGAATACAAAAAAGTTTCTTTAGTGAAGGGAGCAGTGAATTCTTCTATTTCTTCCAACACATCTACCATATTCATATCTAGTGCTTGGAAGTTTGACTCAACCATGAGTTTTGCTAATCCCTGCCCTTTAATTAGTTTGGTGGGCCTGATTTCTAAGTCATATTCAAGAATAGTAGCAATCCATTTTCCCCCTTTACCATCAGGGTATTGAATTAGAATATCCTTGACAACAGTATGTGGAACAAAAACAATTATGCGAGAGTGTAAAATATAGACTCTAAAGTCTTTTAATGCTTTCACTAATGCTAAGGCTTGCTTCTCCATGATGTTATATTTGAGAGGAGAATCTCTTAAGGCCCTAATAAAAAAGGATATTGGTTGTTCTTGCCCCAAATCATTCTTTTGAAGTAATACTACAGCTATTGTATGTTCTAATGCAAAAGAAAAGATATAAAAATCTTTGGTGAAATATGGACTAATCAAGACCGGTGTTTGAGTAAGAGCTTGTTTAACCAGTTCAAATGATTTTTTAGCTTGTGTAGTCCATTTCACACCTACCTCTTTCTTAATCATGTTTGTTATGTTTCTTAATAGCTCAGCAAGGTTGGGGATAAACCTCCTCAAAAAATTAATATTTCCAATGAAAGACTGTAATTCTTTGAGGCTTCTTGGATGGCTGATTTTCAATATGCCATCAATCCTTTTAGGGTCTACTCTGATTCCCTCTTCTGAAATTATGTGACCAAGAAGCTTGCCTTCTTGGAGACCAAAGAGTGTCTTCTTGGGATTCAAAGATAAGCCGAATTTCTACATTTCTCAAAAACTTTTTGTTACACCATTTTTTTGGTCATCTAACCTATCATCATTAGATGAACCCAAGTACACCATGTAAGACCAATTTTACCCTAAGTAAAATTGCTTTCACCATGTAAAATAACATTTTTCTATATTTCTTGTTCATATTTAACCCAAAAAAGGGAAATTAATTAAAAAAACCATTATTTATTTGATTATTTCCTAGGAATAAGTTATTTCAATCATTATTTAAATAATATTCCTAGTTAAATTTGACTAAATCATTTTTAAATAATTAAATAAATCATTATTTGTTTAATTATATTCCCACCATCTCCCTAAAATAACAAATAAATCGTTTATTTATTTATTGTTTATAAATAAAGGAATTGACCCAAGTCAAAAGACCTTTTCCCTCCAACAAATATAATAAAATATTCCCAAAGGGTGGTTCTAGAATTTGATTAATAATATTTTATTCATGCACCAAGTTCTAGATAACCCTAATATTTTGTTATAAATAGAAGGTTTTTCCCCATTAATTAGTCACCTCCATTGCATTAGATCACTTTGGATCTATTCTTGGTCACCATTTCCATTTTTTTCATTGTGAGCTCCCATTGAGTTCTATGTTTGTCTGGGTTTTTTCATATCAATAGGAGAGAGGAATTTTAGATCTGAAGCACTGAGGACATTCAAGAACCCATCCCATTGAGGAGAAACAAAAAACACCTTTCTTGTTTTCCTCTTAGGTGCCCCCTTTCAATATAATATAAAAATTATTTTAAATACATTATTCTTGTCTTGTCTATTGGATACATGGTGCCATATTTTACTTTATCTGTTTAATGTCTTTCATATCTGTATTTGTGCAGCATTATTTGGATCACTTAACTTCATATTTAAAGATATTTTTCAACCATAATTAATTTTAGGGCTATTTTTTATGCGTAGCTAAAGTGATCTTTTACGACGAAATATTCATACTAACACTTTTCTTAAGTGAATCAAATGTTCTTCATCAGTTTTAGAGAAAATAGTTATGTCATCAAGGTAAATGATTATAAAATAGCCAATATCTTCTAAGAAGGCTATGTCCATGGCCCTTTGGAAGGTGGCCCCTGAATTCATCAAACCAAATGGAATTTTAACATACATAAAGGTGCCCCAAGGTGTAGTAAAAGCAGTTTTGTGTTGATCACTTGGGAGCACAAACACCTGATTGTAACCTAAGAACCCATCCAACAGTGATATTCTTTTAGACCCAACTACCCTTTGAAGTATATGGTCCATCTTGGGAAAGGGGTAGTTGTCTTTCAGGGAGGCTCTATTTAGATTTATAAAGTCAATGCATATTCCTAACAGAAACTAGGTTTGACACCCATTATGAATATCTAAGGGGTACTAAAATCCCAGCATCATACAATTTTTCAATTTCTTTCTTGACTCAAGGTAATAAAACAGGGTTGATTCTCCTCAGTTTTTGTTTCAAAGGTTTCTGATTTTCCTTAAGAGGAATTTTGTGTTGAATGATGCTACTTTCATAAGATTTTAGATCTTTGTATCCCCAAGAAAACACATCTCTAAATTCTTTGAACAGCTATATGTATTGCATTTTTATATGAGTTGGGAGTGTGCTAGATAGTTTGATCATCTTGGGTTCTGCTAGGCTGCCTATGGTATGTTCTTCTACATCTGTTTCCATCGGCTCCATTCTTGGTTCTTTGGCTACATCATTAAAGTCAAAAAGGTGTTCTAAATCTGTGAGACCTCTTGAATTGTATCATTCTTGCATTGTAAAAATTCCAAGTATTTATGGTCTACGTTGTCAAATAATTTTGCTTCAAAAATATTATGACAGTGATTTATATCAGTAGAATATGTCATTTCTGTTCCTCGGATTTGTTCATTATCCAAACAATTTTCTTCATGGCTAGTTTCTAATGCTGGTATGGAAAAATAATTTTCTGATTTTAGGAAATCATCTATGTGTTTGTCAGTTTCAAACACTTTCCAGTGGTCCTCATTGTCAGGCACTACATGCCTATTTTTGACCTTTATGTTAAGATGTATATTTATCTGAGGTACTTGGAAATTTCTGGAATTGAAGGCCAGTTCATTTGCTAGATGATTTTGTGCTCTTGGAATGAAAATGAGTTCATATCTCTCAAAGGTCTTTAATAAATCAAGGGCAGCATTTTGATATTCTCTAAGTCTTGGGTTTTTAGCTGAATATTCTCCTTTGATTTTTCTTATGATAAGTTCAGAATTTCCTAGGATTGATATTTTCTGGGCTTCTAATTTTCTAAGCAATTGTAAGCCAAGGAGAAGGGCTTCATATTCAGCAATATTGTTGGTGCATGGAAAATTTAGGTTTTATGAATAACCCTGATTTGTATTTTGAATCCATACACCTGCCTCTGCACTTGTTTTATTACAAGATCCATCAAAGTTTATTGTCCAAAGTATTTCTGCCTCATTTTCATTTTCTTGTTATTGTTGATTGCTAATGTTTTGTATTTGATTTTAGGGAAGTTTTGATTGTTCTAGTAAACTGATTTCCTCTTTGTTTTCCTTTTCTTGTTGAGTGATTTGATCTTCATTGTACAAGATAAAGGAATCTAAACTTTACTGAATGGAATATATTGGATAATTTTTTGGTTTATCTATGTTTATGACCATGTATTTCATGTGATATTCACTGTATAATCTTCTAATTTGGTTAAATACTGGGATGGTGGCATAATACATGCCCATTTGAAGGCTCCCCTGAAATTTGGCTCCCCATGATCTTGATAAAAGCATGCCATATTTTGGGGGAATATCAGCTACCACTATGTCCATTACTAGACTCTTAGCAGGGATCTGAGATAAGTTTACACATAAATCTTTGATTAAACCCAAGCATTTGACTCTGCTTGAATCAAAGGAATATAGATATCTGTATGGTTTACTAATTTCTAAGCCTAAGCTTTCCATTATTACTTTCGGCATAATATTATGTGAGGCTCCAGAATCTAACATGGCATTGTGTAATATATTATCATGTATATTCAAAGAGACATAAAAGGGCAAGACAACTCCTTCCTGGAATTTTCCTTCAACTTCTGGACCAAACAACAACTCAGGTTTGTCATCTGTCAAGTTTAATGTATCAGTGTCACTTCCTAAGTTCAAGGCTTTTAAAACTTGGTTTTTGTACACTTTTTGGGTTACTAGTTTAGCTAGAGGTATGGTAATTTTTATCTTTGCAATCTCTCCCTCAAGGCTGAAAGGAACTATTGATTTTGTCATATTTGCATCTGTTTTTTCAATTGAATTCCTTTTAGCAATTCTAATTTGCTGAACTTTGTTTGGACTGCTATTTGGGACAATTTTGTTAGGGCCACTAGCTGAAGTGCCAGGGTTGCTTTGTTCAAAATTTGGCTGCTACTTTTCTTTTTGTTTAAATATTTTTTCTTAGCAAAAATGTTGGTCTTCTCTACTGCTTTCTTAGGCTAATTTTCTGTGTTTTTCCTAATAGCAGAGCTAGTGTTTTTATCCTTTGAATTGTCTAGGTTCCCTTTGCTTCTAAGATCATACTGTTTGTGTACCTCCATGATTTCATTCTCAAACCCCAACCTATAATATTCAGAATCCTCACAAGTGTTTTCATTTTGTTTTGAGGAGAATAAACCTTGTTCTTCTTCAGTGAGGAATACATCATCCTCATTGTCTGATCCAATCAAGTTTAAATGATTTTCTGCCAATATTTCAATCTCCCTTTCTTCCTCATCTTGATCTACATAGTTTTGTTGGAAGGGAGGGCTAATTTGTTGGTCATTGTCCCTTTGTCTATCTTAATTGTTTTCTTTTCTATAATTCTAGTTCCTGTTTCTATTTTAGGGGTTGTTCTGATTGTCTCTTGGTTGTGCTTTCTCAAGTATGCTTATCTTTTTCATCATTTCTTCCATCATCCTTTCCATTTTCGAGCTAGATGTGCAGGGTTCAGATTCCTCCCTAAATGATACTTTCCTTTCATTTCTCATCCTCACTCTTTTCTCTATTAGATTTTCCTCCACACTCATGGCTCCCCTCTGCATATCTTCTAAATTTGAGGGATCTCTTTCTCTTAGCTGATAGGCCATTTCTAGGTCAAAGCCTTCTACAAATTTAGCCAAGGCTAAGCCTAGTGGAGGTTTCATGTTTGGAGGAAGCGCATTATACACACTATTGAATCTAGTGCAGTAATCATGGACACTTTCCCCAGTATTTCTCTTGAGGTTAGTATAGTGTGAAAGGATTTGGAGGCAGTTTTTTCTGATTTCCCATTTGTTTATGAATGCTTGATGCAAAGAAGGGAGATCATTGATGCTGTTAGGAGTTAAGCTTTTAAACCATTTTTTGACTTCTCCTCCTAAACTTTGAGCAAACATTCTCATTTTAATAGTCTCTTCTTCTATCTCCATGTAATCAAAGGGATCATTCATTTTACTTACGTGCTGTTGGGTATTAGTAGGTTCATTTTTAGTGAAATGAGGTATTTTGGATTGGTAATCATTTGGTAAGGGAACCATGGGTTGTGGTAACACTAGTGGAACATACCATGTTGCCATGGATGGAAGGAAAGGTGGAATTACAAGGGGTGGGGGAAAGTGGGTTGGAATGGAGTGTTTTGGATAGTGGTGGTATGGATTGGAGTGGAAGAAATACTTGGGCCAACAAACTAGTTTTGAGCAGATTTGTTACAAAAGAGGCTAAAGTTGGGAAGAAGCTGGGAATCCAGAGGAGTAGAAGGTGAGGCTTCTCTACTAAAGCTCTGTTGCAAACCTGCAGTTTCAAAATCAGATTGGTTTTAATCACTTTGAGATCTGGTTCTGAATATGTTCTTTGTATGATGTAATTCAAAGTGTAAATCCTCTAAGACAACAAGGATTTCAGGGACAGGTTTTGTTCTTAAGAGGCCCCTATCAGTAGCTAATTTTCCAGATTTAGAAGTCTGCCACTAAATCTTCTCTGGATTGTAAATATTTTAGGAGTATTAGGGTCTGGATGAGATATAGTATTAATCCTATGATAAGGCAGATTGTTTTTTCAAAAATGAGAGAGGCTGAAGTTTTTTAGGGATTGTTTTGACAATTTTGCCTCTCACAATGTCTATTCTAGTATGGGACTAGGTTTCTAAACTTCCTCAAGGCATTCCTAAAGAGATCTGGAGACCTATATGAGTAATAAGCCTACTGGGGCCAATGGAGTCACCAGGTGGAAAATTTTTAGCTTTTGTGAAGGAAAAAAGTTTTATGGTTCCACCACCATGTTTATTATGAAGCCAATCTGAAATATTTTTGGATTTTGTATATTTATATGGTTATGAGAATGTCTTATGTCTGATTTTAACAGTTAGCTAAGGTGCTCAAACAAACAGAGTCTACTCTATGGCTTACCAACTGATTTTCTTAGAGAGTTATAATAGTTTGTTAGGCTATCATAGATTCAATAGGTCCCACCGTGATCACCATTACGTTGGGTTCCCGTGTTTTGATAGATTGGCTTACCAAAAGACAAGGAAACATCAGAACCAATATTTAGAGTTCCAATATCTAGTCCTCCTGTTCTCAGAGAGGGACCTCTCAAATGTTTTGCAAAGATATATCTTGTTTTCTTTTAAGTATTGATTTTACACTAGTTATTAAGTGCAAGTGTTTGTTTGGTTTGTTTGTTTGGTTGAATTGGTACAACAGAACATGAAAGGTTTAGGAAAGATAGGTAGAGAGAAGAAGTGTCAGATTCATTAGGTAATGGAGTCAAAATGAAGCTGGTAATAGGCCCATAAGTGGATATGGGATATCAAAGGGAAAATCTAACCTGGCCATGGGATCCTTTAGTTTTTTTGAATGAGATGGACATTAATGATTTTGAAAAGAGAAGTTTAATTCTCAACAAAGGGAACTTAAAAACATGACTTGAACATAAAGAGGCATTTGATAGAAAGGGCTAACCATGAATTCTAAAAAACACACTTTAAGAAAATAATGACTTCAAGACAACTTTTAAAATGAAATATAATATTCGGGGAACACCCTATTTCCTCAAAGAATTTATTTCAAAGGAATTAGAAAACATGAAAGATTCACTGATAATTGCTGTCATAGAAGAGGGAACACCTAACACATCTATGACTACAACTATAAATACCTTTAAAATAATTTTTCAAGTAGGGACAAAGGGTATGATCAAAATAGACCTCCTTGGCTAACTATAAACAATGGTACTTTAAAGGGAGACTTCAAAAATAGTTTTCAAGTGGCAGCAGACAAGTAGGGAAAACCATAAATCATGCTAGAACCAACTATTTGAACTATTAGAGAAATAAACAAGAATGAGGACTAAAGAGAAAGATTAAAGACTCTAAAATACCTTAGCAGAAGAAAACATAAAATGGTGAAGGATAAACAGGCCTAAGGTGCTTCCAGGAGTCATTTCTTAGCGTAAAATTTTCATCCTACTATAGTAAGAATTTATGAAACATAATGAAAGCAGGAAAAACAATAGACAGTTCAGGATACATCACCAACAGCCAAGCTCAAGGATCTAATGATAGAACCTTCTCAAGAACAAGCATGTCAGAACATCATCAAGCTTCCAAGACTTCAATTTCTTCTTCAACTTCAACAGACTATGTATTATTTCAAAGAGTTTCAGTGTTACAACTAGTGACCAACCAACCCTTTACGATGTGCTCCTCAAGGAGATTTTATAATAAAATGAGGAGGTGGAAGAGCTCCTAGGGTTGAAGTGTAATTAATTCTATACTAAATGCAACTCCTAGCCTTGAAAACCATGCAAGACATAAGGCATGAATTCATTTAATTCTAACTCTGCTTTATTAACTCTATTTTTGCTTTTTAGGCTTAGTGGGTGAAAAGATTGACTTTAAGGCACTTTCTTATCTTTACAATAACTTTACTGACAGTTTAAAATATTTGTCTTTTCTGGTAATAACTATTCAGCTTTCTTGGCCCTAATTTTTCTAACTAAGATTTGATTCGTGTATTCCTTTGAGGCAGAGAGGCTGCAGGTGGCAGTTTTGGTAGCTGGGGATTCAATTAGCCCCTCTAATGTGGTATTCGAGGCTTATTTTACTGATATTTATCTGTTTCATAAACACAGTGGTTTATTTTTGGATATATGTTTAGGCTTGATTAAGCCATAATATTCATCTTTGACATTGATATTCTTTCATTTATTGATGCTGACTGCGTTTTGCTGTTTGCAGGTGCACAAAGGGTTTATTGGAAAATTTGTTTAGAAAGCTGATGATCATGACTTATCGGCCTTCTTAAACCTGTAATTAGCACTTAAAAACCCTTTAATTGGTACCAAAAGCCATGAGGATTGTCTTCCTCATCCAATAATAGTGTAATCATCTGCGGGAGGGTTTTATCTTGAATTCCATTAATCCTGCATAAAAAACACACAAAGTTAATTAAAATCCTAGGAATTATTGGTTTGACTGCTTAGGAGGGTTCGTGAAGGTGGTTCGGCGCTGTGAGGATGGAGGAATGCAGTAGTAGAAGCGTGAAACCCTTGGTAAAAGAAAAACAGGGTTTTAAATTTGAATTAGGGTGCAAATTGAGAAATGGTGGTTTTGGTAAAACCGGAAGTGGTTTTTGCGCAGCGTTTGGGGGGTAGGCGGTATTGTAAAAAAAAAACGTGATATGATACATCGCTTGACACGTGGAAAATGAAAACCGCCCATATAGCGCAGAAGTAGCGCACAGGGAAGGGAGGCCAAAAATTACGTGATTTTGAGTTTAAGCCGTTGGATGATCATCGGAAGATCGAACGACGAAAATAAAACACGATGTGGGGTAAGATGCATGGGGAATGTATGGTGGGACTGACGATTGCATCAGGGCTTTGTTGTGTAGTGGACGGATTTGAATGGATAATGGGGTTCATTGGGTTAAGTCCTGTTCGTTGGATCTGATGATCAGGCAGTCAAAATTCAAAGAGGAGACGGGAATGTTTGAAAACAGGAAGAAGCCAAGACAAAGGGTAAGGCAAAGATCAGGTAGCCCAATGGCCTTTGATCTATGTAGATCAACGGTCTAGATTTTTTTAAATCATATCGTTGGGATTGTTAGGTCTCTGTAATTTATTAGCAAGATTGGGAGAGTCCAATCACAGAGTTAACATCATTTCAACCAAACTTTGGGATTCTAGGATCTAGCCCTCCTGAATCCGGAGAGGGATCTCTCCAATATGTGCAAAGATGGATATTGGTCTTCTGAAGTTTGGGGTGATGATATTAGGCTAGTTATGAAGGCCAAGGAGTTTTGTTTGGTTTTTCTTAGATGGTTGAGCATAGTTCTTTGTACGAGACGGAAAGATATATATGCAAATAGGTTCAAAGGTGAGAAGTTGCAAGTAGCCCAAAAAGCTTTGATTCTAAAGAAAGATGATGGCAAATTTCCAATCCATTGGGCTATGGAGTCATAAGGGAATTTAATTGAAACGACCGGGTTCAAGATTAATATATGGGGCAAGTCATACAGGCCTAGGATCTCTTTGAAGTTTGATTTATGGAATGGGGTGATACAATAAGAAAAGGGAATCAACGAGATGCGAACAAAGAACGGCCCGGATGCGGTAAGTACTTTGAAACTAACTTGACCTTTGACGGAGCACTTAAGAAAACATAGAAGCAACCTAGGATCTGGTAAGTACTTTTAAACCTTGACCTTTGACCCCACCTTCCAATAGAAAATATGCAAAACAAGGGGAATCACAACGATAACACGGAGAATGGTCTAAGATCTGTAGAGTGCTTCTAAACTAGCCGACTTTTAACACATTCCAGGGAAAACGATACGCCCAGTTGTACGGACAATTAAGAATGCAGGGGCTAACCATATCTTCCTTCATTCATGTCCACATATACTAAAAAGTAGTTAAAATAATATTCGACTAGGAGCGATAAAATGAGGGAACGCCGGCCATTCTCAAGCCTAAATGAATTAGAGAATACGTCTGAATAACATGATTGGAAGAAAACATTCAAATAAAGATTTCTCGGCCGAGCTGCGATATATAAACGGTCATAACCCTCACTAAACTTTTCTTTACGGTGGAGAGAATGAAACAACATGAAAACGAAGTAAAACAACAAGTTACAAATGAGAATAACATCACCGTCAATATAGATCGGGATCCCATGAAACGACTTTATATTGATGTCAAACCAGCTACAAACTTCAAGTCAATGTTTCGGTTCAACAATCATCTTCATGTTATTCAACCTAACTACTCTAGCACAAGCAGAGCTTCAAGAGACCGGTAGATACTATGTGTAAAAAGAAGTCTCAAGCTCAAGTGTATTTCAAAGTTCTCGACCAACAACTCCTCATCTTATGTGGAAATACTTATAGGAAGATGAGGAGGGGTGAGATACAACAAATATCTCAAGTACGGTTAATGCGGAGTGAAAGACCTCTCGGCCCTTTGAGAGCCGAGGAGAAAAATTTACGGAGTGGATCACTACATTGCATTGTTTCACAATAAATATCAAGCTAAGAGGAAGCTTTGTTTGACTTTGAGGCTACGTATGCATTTTTTGAATAACTCTGAGATATTTATTCATTGGTTTCCTTGCGAAATAACCTCTTGGAAATGTTTGAGCGGTCTTTTCTTCGAGCAATAACCCGGCCTGCAGTGCGAATGGTTCGAGGCAACGAGTGGCTCGGTGGTAGTGAGGAATCAATTTGCCTCATATGTGGTGGTGGAGGCTTTTTGTCGATAAAACACTTTAGGTTTTCCTTTAAACTATGTTTAGATTGGGGATTGATTTTGATAGCTTTGTCTTTCTTTTAGTAATCCCCATAAAAGCTATCTTCAATCTTCATTGTTGTGCTTTATTCTCCGGCGATACCCTTTATTGTGTTTGATTTAAAGCAGTGTCTTGTCGATGTACGGACCACCGCCTTTGGGCTTCTGACATCAATACTCATAGAGTACGACAAGACTGTGGAATAAGAACCCGTGAATAGCCTCCCTTACGATAGCTTTGAAAACTGAAACGTCTTTCCATCCCTTAGTTTAACTTCATTCTATATTGGAAAACCATTAAAACGCCTGCAAAAAACACAGCAACGGTTAAGAAATCTTTTAACAGAACGGGGTTTAAGCGCCGAATGGCGGGGGAGAGCGTGGAGGCGTCGGATAGGGGGAGCAGCCAACGGTGGAGATACGCATAGAAAGGCAAGGATAGCGGGAGAAGAATAAGGAGGAGCGATTTTGGACCGTCAGGGTAGGGACATCATGGACGGTCTAGATCTAATCGGAGGGTCCCCGATCGGGGATGGCACAAAAGAGGATGCGATTTGAAGCTTTGCGATTGAGCGGCTGGCGGGTCGATCACCGGGGCCCGGATCGGCCGGCCCGAAGGGCTGAATCGGAGGTAATCGCAAGGGGGGTGAAGCATTGCGATGCAGTTTTGTGCGGAGGGCTACAATTAGCGCTCACCATCCCAGTCTCCACGGAAGATCAACGGTGCGGAACGCATCGCCGGACTTATTGTTGTAAATAAATACGCATCGGAGTTTGGCTATTTGCAAAGGATTTGGGCCCCTTTTGGCAGGCTTCCCGATTGCGATTAGCGCTGGTTTCAAGTGCTTGGTCCCGGCCAGGGGCATGTGCGAAGTGGTTTGAAAAGGGGTTAGCGGGAGGGGCTTATGCTATATTAAGGTCGGAGAGAGTGGGTTTTGGCCTTTTTAAATGGAATTTGAAGGCCGAAGGAAAGGAACGATAGAGGGTAAGGGAGAAGAACGGCCAGCAAGGTTGGGGAAAGATTTTTAAAGGGGATGCAGGGTTCGGCACGACTCAACCGGAATTTTAAACCATGTGAGAGGTTTTCACGGATGGAGGAGAAACTTATGAAAGTAGGGAAATAATACGGAGAAAGGGGGAGCAAATGAAGGTTAGTTATGAGTGGGAGAAAGGGGAAAATGATGGTTTCTTCAGCGAGTTTCTTACAGTCAACATAATTAATAGGAAAAGTAATGAAGATTTTGGAGCGGAGGGCATGAGGCCCTGCAAGGAGTCTTCGGGAGCCAGCAAATTTGTGTGTGAAAATTGTTCCTTGAGGCCTCAAAGCAGAACCCAGCCACCTTTTGGTATAACAAAATATTATGGTGGCTAACGTTAACTCCACTTGGGGATGGTGCCTTCTTGAAGGCATCAAAAATTCGAACTTGATTTCTCTCTGGAGGCCCGACTTGTGCAGTCCATTGGGCTGTCCTTCCTTCTTGGATGATGCGGTTACCGAAAACATATTCAGCGGCCATAGAAAATAATGGATTTTTATCTACAAGCTTTCTGCAATCCCTCTTTGATCTAGCATTTTTTCTTGATAGAGTGCATTTGGATTGGCAAACTCTTAACAAAACATTTTATTCTTTTGGAGAAAGCGAGTAAATCTAATCTGCTTCTACTCCTTATTTCTCCTAGAACTCGGATTAAACGGTTGAGTTCGGATATTCCTCTACCTGTTCCTAGCATTTCTTCCAAGTTAAACGGTCAACAAACTTTTCATTCTCTAAATTCGGCAATGAGAAATTTAAAAATAGTAAGCCAAGATTGAAATTTTGTGTGACTTGCTATGATCTGTGGCATAAAGGCAAGAGCGCACATAGATTATTATTTGCGAGAAAATTTTAAATCAAAACGAAGGCAAGATGCGAAAGTTTCTTATTATGGCCTTCTTTCCTTTCGGCTACGTTTTGCTTTTTCTTTGAGGCATGTCTTCCTTTCCTTACGGTTCAAGTTTTAAGTGATTAGAACCGAGTCTTCACATTCTTTGACTCGGAAATTTAAAACGACTTTGAGTCTTTGCTTTGGAAACTTTGGTTCAAATTTTGAGTTTTGTTTGAACTTTAATTTCTACCCTACCCTATCTGCGGTAAACGAATTAAACGGTTTGGCAAATCAAATTTTCTACCTATCGTGAAAATTGAAAGCTAATCGATCAAAGATTAAACGGTTTGACCGATTAGAAGTGTGTTTCCAGGAAGTGGCATTTGGGCTTTGCTGATTGTTTCTCTTTTTTGGCATGGGGCCTTGCCTTTCTTGTTTTCATTTCGCCTCTTTTCTTTCTTTCTTTCTGTTTTTTGTATTTTTCGATTTTTCATAGCTTTAAATGCAAATATGGATGAAATATTTACAATGAAAAAGGTGAAAAGGCTTCGAGAACATGAAATAATTTTTAAGAAAGATAATGCTTGAGCATCACGCCGTGTGGTTCCCAAACAGTGCCTTGCTCCTCAATTCTTGTAAGAAAAAAATGCATTGTTCCAATGACTGAATGAATGGAGTAAAGGGCCAAGCCATAGATTGTCAAATTTACCATCACTTTCCCCTTGTCTTCTCTTTTGGAATCCCACCTTAAAACTTTGTCCCCAACTTTGAAATTACGGCCTTTGTTCTTAAATAAAATATCTTCTTAATATTGTCTTGTCTATAACAATGCTTTGTTGTACACTTCCTCTGTTCTGCTTTTAGAAGATGGATGGTACGATTTATTCTTGATTATGTCATTTTCTTCGATGCGGAGCTCTTGAATTATTTTCATAAGCTGGTACACCAAGGCTGCTAGGAAAAATTGCCTCTGTACCATACACAAAGTGGAAAGGTGACATACCAATGGATCTCTTGATCGGTCTTGTCGGCCAGAGTGCATGGACTTGACTTTTGTGTGCAAAGACTTCTTATTGTCTTCATGATTTCTTTGTCATGTTCACTAAGCTTTTGTTGGAAGACTCGCAAGACCATTACCTTGAGGGTAATAAGGCTGTGGGTACTTATTGTTATTTGATACTTATGACAAAATTCAACCATTTTCTTTGACGAATGCTGTTGCATTATACGTGATGATCTTGGTAGGACGACTGAAATCTGGATAGGATGTTGGTTTCTATGAATTTAATGATAGTAGATACGGTCGCTTTGTCTACAAGGAATGGCTTCTATCCACTTGGTAGAAATAGTCGTAGCGATGAGATCCATCGGTGCGCTGAGCGAGAAGATGATGGGTGGATTTCTCCTATGAAGTCGAGTCTGACTGTTGAAAGGGGCTTCAACGGTAATTGGATGCGAAGGAAGGGGTAGCAATTTTCTCTTGCCTTCAAACAATTGGCATTTATGGCAAGTAGTTTCGATTTGTGCCGCATCGGGGAAAAAGTGGGCCAATAGAAACAGAGCCCTCAAAATTTTGTTGGGCTACATTGACTTCAGTATAAATGGCCTCACACTCTCCTTCATGGAATTCTGCTTAATTTTTTAACATCCAAACTGGGGCAAACATTTGAGAAATATACCACTAGCATTTACTTCCAATAAAGACATTTATCAATAATGCAATAGTTCCTGACTTTTAACTTTTAGGAATCTTGCCTTTGTTTTAGATAAACCAGAGGTGTGTTTTAAATTAAGCAAAACATAAACAATATCGATGTACGAGGAGAGTTCGCAAAATAATATTCAACAATAGGTTAATTCTTCCTGGTCATCAAAGTATTTATCATATTAATATCAAAGACACCACAATTTGATTCGGCCATTAGCACGGATAGACCACGACCTTTGATAAGCTTTGTGGGTTAATCTCTAAATCATATTGAGAATACTTGACCAGTCACTGCCTCTTGCAAAATACGGATCTTTGGAGGTTAAAATGTCTTTTACCCTTGAATTTAAGGACAAAGGCAATGATATGTGAGTGAAGGATGTATACCACGAAGTCTTTCAAAGCTTTCACCCCAGGGCAAAGCACATTTTTTTCCATAATATTATACTTCAAAGGGGCAGCCACTAAATGCCTTTATTTGAAGAACGCAATGGGGAACACTCTTGTCCTTGTGGGTTTTTAAATAAAAGGACACGCAAGCTATAGTATGTTACGTGCAAATGAGAAGATATAAAGTCTTTTGTCTGGACTTATGAGAGCGGGTGTTTTGGTTAATGCTTGTTTAACGATTCAAAGGATGTCTTTAGCCACACGGTCCATTTCACCCCTTGCTCCTTTTCAACATGCTGTGATATTCCTAAGGAGCTCGGCAAGTTTGGGATGAACCTTCTTAAAAGTTAATCTTTCCTATGAAAAGTACACCCAACTCTTTGATATTTTGAGGATGAGATTTACAACATTATGGCTTCAATCCTCATGGGATCTATCTTTATACCCTGTCTGAAATGATATGTCCAAGAAGCTTACCTTCTTGGAGTCGAACAAGGTTTTCTTGGGGTTCAAAGATATCCCAAACTTTCTTGCACTTCTAGAAACTTTCCTCAAGTGTTCTAAATGTTCTTCATACGTTTTATGAAAACACGATTCACATCATCAAGATATATAATGATATGAAGAAACCTAATTCCTCTTGAGAATGCTATGTCCATGGCTCTTTGAAAGGTTGCTCCGCATTCATTAAACCAAGGCATTTTCACATACATGAAAGGTGCCCCACGAGCGTAATAAAATTTGTCTTTAATTGATCATCGGGGGTGAACTAGGATTTGGTTATGCCACGAATAGCCATCTAGCAAAGAAATTCTTTTAGACCCTACCACCCTTTGTAAAATATGAGTATCTTGGGTAAAGGTAGTTATCTTTTAATGAAGCTTTGTTTGGTTTAAAGTCTATCCTAGCTTTGATTTCTCAGGTCTTTTTCCTAGCGACACCGAGATTAGATACCCACTCGGAATATCCCCAATAGGGACAATAATACTGACATCATGCATTTTTCATAATTTCCTTCTTAACCAATAGCTTGTTGGACGGGGTTTATTACGCGATTTTTTGTTTGAATGGTTTTGGTTTTCTTTAAGAGGATTTTTGTCTTGTATTATTTGATGTCTGGGAACGAGATCTTCGTAACTCCATGCAAAAACATCGAGAGGTGCTTTAAATAGCTCCAAATATCTAAGTTTAATGTGGTAAAATTAAAGTTTTAGACGATTTAATCAATCTCGGTTTCTCCTCATTGCCTATATTACATTTTTTCCACTTCGGTTTCACGGGTTCCGGTTTGGTTTGTTAGCCGCATCGCCAAATCAAACGGTTCTTAAGGGGCCAAACCCTTGGAAAGGCGGACTATCGGTACTAGAATGCGAGTTTCCATTTCTTCTGTTTCGGGTTTTGGACTTGATTACTGTTTGGTGCGTGACATGATAGTACGAAAGGTTTATGTCTGCCATTTGTGGAGATGGTTCTTCTTCACCCGAGAAAATTTTCTTCTTTATGATCTGAATCATAATGCGAATGCGAACTATAAGGTTCAAACTCATTTTACGAGATTGCATGAAGTCTTCTATTTGTTTATCTCCATCAAATACACTGCCAATGCTTGTAGGCTTATCTGAGATGGTAGTCTGAATTTTTATGCGAAATTGTCATCATACGACGTGAGCGAGGTTCTGGCGACAAAGGCTAAATTGTGGAACACGTGTTTTCTTCCTTGGGACGAAGATAGGTGTACTCCTCAAAAGTTTTCAAGATCAATGACATCATTCCTGTGGGCACTAAGTCTGGGGTGATTTGCATTATACTCCCCATTGACTTGCCTAATGATTAATTCGAATCCCCATATACATCGATTCTCCTGGCACCTAGTTTTTAAAAGATGCAAGCCCAAGAGGAGAGGGATTCATATTACGCTATGTTATTGGAACAACGAAAGTTTAGTTTGCATGAAATGCATTACGTATGATCGTTTGAGTTAGTGATCAGTTCCTACTTTTTTTGCATTTGTTTTAGTGCACGACCCATCAAGTACATAGTCCCGAGAGGGCGATTTTCGGTTGAGGAATGGACTTTGTATTGTTGATTCCCCAAATTTTTCATCGGGTTGAGAATTGTCATTACGTGTCAAGTTTGAGCTCACGGGATTGATAACTAGGATTTCCGGATACGTATTTAAATTTGGGACTTTCGGACACGGTATATTGCGAAATTCGGCATCATTTTCCTCCTTTTTAACCCCCGACCATGGACTCTTTAAATAATTTGGTCGATGAGTGTTTCGTTATTGAACATGATAAAAGAATCGAAGGCTCGTGTTTATAGCATAAGTGGAGAGTTTTGAAGCGCTCTTGGCTTGTGACATGTGTGCATGTGAATTCCCTATAAAGTCTCTTTTGGTTTGATTGAAGACGGGGATGGTTGCATAGGCCATGTCCATTTGCATAGTCCCTTGTAACTTGGCCCCCGAATCTTGATGAAAGCATTCCATACTTCGGGGGAACATCGGCCACAACAACGTCCATGACTAAACATTTGGCTGGAATTTGGGCTAGATTAACCACAGATCTTTAATCAAGCCTAGACATTTAACTGCTTTGAGTCAAAGAATATAAATCTTTATAGATGCAGTAATTTCAAGACCCGGGCTTTCCATTACGGCTTTTGGCATTAAATTGGGAAGCGTACGAGTCATGCATAACATTGTGCGGTACACATCATGAATGTTTAAGCTTACATAAAAGGGAGGGATAGGACCCTCCTGGAACTTTCCCTTCAATCTCGGGACCAGAAATAAGCTGCAGTTTGGTCATCATTAAGGTTGAGGGTGTCTTCATTATTTTCTAAGTTCAAAGCCTTCAAAATTTTGGACCTATATACGAAATTTAAATGAACAACTCGATTAAAGGGACGAAGATTTTGATCTTTGAGATTTCTGTTCCGAAATTTGAAAAGGTTTAGATTCTTGAGCATTAACTTGACCTTGTTTCTTGCCCTTTATCCTTAATAACGGTTCTTTGATTTGGTTTATCTACGATTGAAGCGATTATTTTGCGGGAGCACTAAACAGAATTGCTAGTACTACTAATGTTTGCACTCTTTGTTTTTCGATGTTTTGAGTGTCTTTCTCTTCCCTCTTTACACCGGAATCAACGTACCCGTTTTGTCCTTTGTTTGATTATCTTAGCCTTAGGTGTATGGCCCCATTTTTGAGAAGGTTTATCGAGAGGTTTTATTGTTGGGTGTTTGTTGATTAGACCTACTTCGAGTTCATATTCCTTAAAGGTTCTATGACGGCGTTCTCCATGTTTTGGTAGTTGTTTCGGCATCATCTCTTCTATCATCATAAGGTGTATAAAGACCTTGTTTATTATCATAATGAACCTCAAAGTCATCATCACCTACCCCCAAATAAGTTTATATCATCTTCCCTCACATTATTTCATTTGTTTCCTCAACCTCACTTAAAAAGGATTCGATGGAAGGGGAGGATGATCTCTTGATCATCTTCCCCTTGCCGTCTGATAGGGAGAAGGTGATTTCGTCTAGGTACGATTACGGTTTTGATTTACGGTTTTGAGGAGCATTTTGATTTATACTGAAAACTGCATCCCTCTACAGAATGCTCATTTTCTTCATCATCTCTTCCATCATTCTTTCCATCTTTGAGCTTGAAGTGGAAGGGGTAGATTCCTCTCTAAAAGACACTTTCTTTTGACTTTCATCCTTGCTCTTTTCTCCATGAGTTCCGCCTCTACGGAGAGAGAGGGCACCTCTTTGCATATCTTCAAGGGTTGCAAAGACTCTTTCTCTGAGTGAATGTGTCATGTACGGATCAAACCCTTCGGGAAATTTGTTTTAGTCGGTCACGAGGAGGTTTCGGTTCGAAAGTGCATTGCTGCACAACCCATTAAATCTAGTACAATAAGCTTGCACACTTTCCCCGAGGATTCCTATGGAGATTGTTATAGTCGGCAAGGACTTGGAGAGGGTTTTCCTTACTTCCCATTTGTTTAAAAAATTTGATGGAAGGCTTGAGAAGTGGATTGATCTTATGGGGGTTAATCCTTTAAACCATTTTCTCACATCTCCCCCAAACTTTTGAGCAAACAATCTAATTTTGGCTTGAGATTCATTATCAATTTCATTCTGTCCAAGTAGTCATTCATCTTGTCCACATGTTGAATCTTGTTGTGGTATTATTAGCATCATATAATGGAATTTTGGTGATAGTCCTGTGGAAGATTGACTAATGGTACGGGAAGGACTAAGGGTATACCATGCTGCATGATGTGGTGGGGGGTGGGTTTACAAGTGGAGGTGTGGGTTGAAGTGGAGTGGTTTGGACGATGGATGAGATGGCAGGAAGTGGATGGAGTTGCTGGTAGATCTGCGAGGCGATCTTGGGTGAGAGACACCTAAATTATGTAAGAAATGTAAATCGAGTGGTGTTGATTCTCTATTCCCTAGAGTCCCCCTTTGGTTTTCGGGAGTTAGAAGGGTAGGCTCGAATCTAATCGATCTAAATCACCAAATGACCTAGTTACGGAACGGATTTAATAGGTCGATTTGTGATTCTGAGAAAATTTACCAAGGTTTTCGGGGAGCGGAATTGGCTCTTATGAGTGGTGCGAAGATAGTGAAATTTTGTGCCAAGGAGACTTCCTAAGAATTATTTACGGGTTGTCCAGCACTATTTGAGAGGATACGGGTCGGGATGGGCTCTAGTATGAATCTTTTTTAGGAGCCACGATGTTTATGGAACAGACCCGATCTAAACAACAAAAGTTCAACCGGATATGACGGTCTTTAGGCGGTTAACTAATCTGTTCCTCAATTCAGATCCTACGTTACCTTCAGCGAGTTTGAATGATTTTATAATGACAGGGTTCTTTCCGGTGGAGTCTTAAGGTACGTTTCGGGATGGTGGAGTCGCCGAATTGGAAGGTTGAGGAGTGTTTTCAAAGGGAGATACCTTTTGTCCACCACGATGTTGTGAATCATTCTTCTTGAGGATATCTCAAAACACAACAAACTCTAACGAGAGAGATTATTTGGGAGGGCATTCACTAGATGTGTCACCCCTTAAAGAGGATGAGATCCGGAAATTTTGCCCCGGCCTTTCCGGACTGCATTACGGAAAGTATAGAGTAAAACACCTCAAAGTCGTATACGGATATCAAAACTAGTGTTTTACTACCAATCTAATGTTTTTGGTATTTTAGGAATTGTTTATATTTGTGGTCTCTTGAAAGAATGTCCTAAGCTGCCTCAAACTTAGCTACGGACAGAAACAAAGACGGTCTCACCCTTGTGGCTAAGCTAGCTGATTTTCCAAGGTTAGATAAAGACTTAAAAAAAGAACCCTAGGATTGACCTAGTTTGTCCTTTGATCCAAACAAGTTTTATCGTGATTACCATTCTTTGGTGGTGCTTGGAAGAGGTACTTTTTTACTCTCAAATGTTTATGAAGATTAAAATTAATGGTCCCAGTAGATGCATGAGAAATGTGTCTGGTGGCTGGGTATAAAAAATAAAACAATTGTCATGGAACCGGAGATTAAGGTTAAAGTTTCCCCGGTAAAGGAGTATGAGAAATATTGGGTCTACCTTAATTATGTAATGATAGGCGAGGTCCAAATACGGAAGTTAACATCATTTCAACCAAACTTTGGGATTCTAGGATCTAGCCTCTGAATAGGAGAGGGATCTCTCCGATATGAAAAGATGGATATTGTCTTTGAAAAGCTTAAGTGTGATATTAGGCTAGTTACCAAGAGGCCAGGGTTTTGTTTTGTTTTGGATGGTAGAGCATGAAATGTTACTTGAGGGAAAAGTCTAAGTGCAGAAGTTTCAAAGTGAGGGTGCAAGCAAATGCAGAAGGCAGTTTGGAATGAATGAATATATGCGGTTTTAGTCCATTGGGCTATGGAGTCACTCTGGCTGAATTGAACGACAACATCAAGTGTGATCCAGAAGGGGCTAGTCATATGTCTAAGGATCTCTTTAAATTTTGATTTATGGAATGGAGTGACTACATCAAGAGGAATTAGCAGATACGAACGAAGAACGACCCGAGGATACGATGATAATTTTAAACCGGTCGGCCTTTGACAAACACTTTAAGAAGGACACGAAAAGCGACTAGGATACGTGCATCTTTTAAACCAACAGTAACCTTTGACACACTTCAATAGAAAATATACAAAACAGAGGGGAATCACAATGATAACACGGAGAATGGTCTAAGATCTAGCAAATGCTTCTAAACTGGCAAACTTTTAACATTCCAAAGAAACAATCTGTTGGTTATGCGGAACAAGTGCAGGACAAAGGCTGCTCATATCTTCCTTCGAGTTCATCATCACATAACATATCTGCGAAAGTAACGTTCGAGAAATAATATTGAGTAAAGACGATAAAATGAGGAGACATTCTCACTAAGTGTAATTGAATCATTCACGAATAACATAGATTGGAAGAAAACATTCAAATAAATATTTGCTTCGGAAAGGACTGCGATATACGAAATGAGTCCTTTGTTTAAACTATTCTTACAGTTGGAGAATGAAACAACATGAAAACGAAATAAAGCAAGGTACAAATGGGAGCCAACATCACGTCAATATAGATCGGGATCATGGAAACAACTTTTATATTGATGTAAAACCAGCTGCAAACTTCAGAGTCCAATGTTTCGGTTAAATAATCATCTTCTTGTTCAACCTAACTACTCTAGCACAAACGAGCTTCAAGGGCCGGGTAGAATACTATGTACCAAAAAGAAGAGAGTCTCGAAGCTCAAATTATTGTTTCAAGGTGCAGAGCCAACAACTCCTCATCTTATGTGAAAGTACTTATGAGAAGATGAGGAGGTGAGATTTAACAAAATATCTCAAGAATGGGTTAATGCGAGTGAAGACACAAGCCCTTTGAGAGGCTCGAGAGAAAAATTCTGGGTGGATCACTACATTAAGCACAACTGCAATAAATATCAAGCTGAGGCTTTGTTTGACTTTGAGGCTGCGTAACATTTTGGAATAACTGAATGTTGTTCATTGGTTCCTTGTGAAAATAACCTCTTGGCATGCTAGGCGAGATATTTCTTTGAGCAATAACTTCGGCCTCTGTTGAATAGTTCGAGGCAACGGTGGCCATTGTTAAGTGAGGAATCAATTTGCCTCGGTATGGCGGTGGAGAGACTTTTTGTCTAATAAAACACTTTAGGTTTTTTCCTTTAGCGTGTTTTAGATTGGGGATTAGGCTTTTGATAAGCTGTCCTTGTGCATAATCCCAAAAAACTTATCTTCAATCTTCATACGACGTGCTTTATTCTCAAAGCGATACTCTTCAAACGTGTTTGATTTAAAACAGTGTATTTGTCGATGTGCGGACACGCTGGGCTTTACGGCATCAATAATCATGGAAATCTTGTCGAGACATGGGAATGGGAGCCCGTGAATGGCCACTCCTTAAGATAGCCCAAGGCACAGAAACGTCTTTCCCATCCCTCGGTTTTCCTTCATTCTATTGAAGAAAACAAACCCAAAGCACTTTGTAAAACACAACCGCAGTTAAGAAATCTGCCGGAAATGAGTTCGACGCCGGATGGCGGGGGGGGAGGAGCGTGGCAATGGATGAAGACAGCACGCAGTGAGTCTACATAGAAAGGAAAAAAAGGATAGCGGAGAGAAGAATAAGGAGGAGCAGGTTGGAACCCGTCCGATCGGGACACGTGGACGGTCGAGATCTAATCGGAGGGTCCCAATCGGGGGTGGCCTGAGGATGTGATTTTGAAACTTTGCGATTGAGCGTGTGTGGTGGGGACCGGATGCGACGGCGGGAGGCAGAATCGGTGTCGCCAAGGGGTGAGCACCGATGCCGGTTGCGCGGAGGGGGGCTGGGTGCTTACTCACCATCGGATGCGCGGAAGATCAACGGTGCGGAACGCATCGCCGGACTTATTGTTATAAATAAATCGCATCAGAGTTTGACTATTTACAAAGGATTTGTTGCACCGCATAGACTTGAGTTGCGATTAGCGCTTGGGACTTAATGGCATGGTCCCGATGCGGGGCATGTGCGGGAAGTGGTTTGAAAGGGAGCTGGCGGGAGGGGCTTATGCCTATATTAAGGTCGGAAAGTGGGTTTTGGCCTTTTTAAATGGAATTTGAAGGCGGGAAAGGAACGATAGAGGGTGAGGAAAAATAATGTGAGAGGTTAGAGAAAGATTTTAAAGGGGATTAAGGGGGTTCGGCACAGCTCAACAGAAGTTTTAAACCACGTCAGGAGGATTTTCATGAATGGAGGGAGAAACTTATGAAAAGTGAGAAATAATACGGAGAAGGGGGAACGGAAATGAAGGGTTAGTTATGGAGTGGGAGAAAAGGGAAAAATGATGGTTTCTTGACGTGAGTTTCTTACAGGAAATCAGCAATTAATAGGAAAAGTAATGAAGATTTTGGATGAAGACAGGGCCTGCAAAGGAGTCTTCAGAATAACAAATTTTAGTAGCAATGAAAAATTCCTTGAAGGCTCAACAGTTAGCCACATTTTGGTATAACAAAATATTATGGGTGGCTATCGGGGATAATGAAAAAACAAAGGAAAAAAGGGTTTTCGCACGGAGGCTTTGTGTTTTGAGCGCCCAATTGCAGGGCTTCGGCCATATGGAGAAAAAAGGGATAATGGATATAAGCCCTCGGGGGCTTAACACTTATATAGTGCAAAGGGCTAATTTTAGGCCAAAAACCAAGGTTTTTAAGGTAAAAAAGGGGGGTTCTGATAGATGAAAGAGGGGAAATTAAAACCAAATAAAGGGGAAATATAAGGTTTTAAGGGGGTTTTGGATGTTTTGAGGGTTAGATGAAGGTGATTTTGAGGGATTTTGTGAGGGAAGCAAGGATGAAAATGGAGAGTTTGTGGGATTGGAATGGAGAGGTAAATGGTGAGAAATGCAGTTTTATAAGTAGTTTTCTCTTGGTGAATAGCAAGTACTTTAGGGCTAATAGTGAAACAGCAGTGAAGATTAAATCAAAGGGTAATAATCATCATAAAAACTTCAAAAGATGAAAAATTTTCAAAGAGAACTATCTCTTGAAGGTTTTAAAAGGAAATATTAGCCACCATTGAGTATGACAGAATTTATAGGTGGCTAACAACATCCATGAAACTCCTACTACTTTCTCCAAAATATGATCCATCTTGGGCAGTGGGTAGTTATCCTTTAAGGATGCTCGATTTATATTCCAGAAATCAACACACAACCTTATTTCTCCATTATTTTTCTAGAATGGGACTAGATTGGCCACCTACTTAGATTATCTCAGTGGCACAATGATTTTGGCCTTTAATAACTTCTTGATCTCCTTCTCTATGGAAGGAAGTAGCAGAGGGTTAATCTTTCTGAGCTTCTATTTATGCAGCTCCGCATCTCCTTTTAGAGGAATATTATGTTTCTTGATTCTGAAGTCGAAGTTATTTAGGTCTTGATAAGACCATGCAAACACATTCTTGTATGACTAGAATAGTTTCTGGTAGTGCTCTTTATATTCTTCTTGAACTTTCTTAGACAGCTTCACAATTTTTGGATCAACATCGATACCAAGATTCAGGTCTTCTATCTGATTTTATTCTGCCACTTTGTTTAGCTGTAGTGGGATGTCGTTTTTGTCAAAAAACCTTTCTAGAGGCACCAACCCTCTAGGTATAACATTTCCCTTCAGTTGCAACACTTTATGACCAGCCACCTTTTCCTCCCATTTGTTTTGGGAAATGTCTTTAGTTTCTTCTTCTTCACTAGCATCTATCTCCATGTTTGAAAATTCCCCAACTGTTTCCATTAATCTCTTTACTTGATCTTCATTCTCAAACACTTGCCAGTGTTTGATATTGTCAGGAATTGAAGGTTGATAATGAACTTCAATTTCGTATCTTAGGACAAGATTCTGCGGAGGCCGAAAATTACTGGTAGCCATAGCAAGAGAATCTTCCATTCTATTATGTTCTCTGGCACCAGGAAAAAAAATTCCACCAGGTCCCATACCTCGTTCCTATAAGCCCTCAGCCTCGAGTGTTTGGTTTGGCACTGATTTTTCACTTGCCTCACTACCATTTCTAAATCTCCCAGAACTTTTAGGCTCTGAATGTTCATGCTTCTAGCTGTTTGCAACCCTAAGAGTAGTGCTTCGTATTCAGATACATTATTGGTAGCTTCATATTCCAGTTTAAAAGATAACGAAACCCATTGGCTAGTAGAGGAAATCAGGAGCACCCCAGCTCCATTCCCTTCTCTGGAATTGGCCCCATCAAAGTGTAACGTCCAAACTCCGACTTCTTGATTTTCTGAGGATTGTTTTGTCTTAATCTGACATAATGATGGCTCTTGCGCATAGTATTGGTCTTCATCCAACATTAGACATGAGAATTCCCCTTCTTTATTGTACACTAGTGAATTAACATAGTTATCAGCCTTGTTAACCATCCTTACAAACCTTGTATCCCTATACAGCCTCCTTTCTTGCCCTCCAAAGACAGGGATAGTAGCATAAGTCAAATCCAATTTTATTGACCCTCCAATTTTGGTTCCCCGTGATCTTGAAAACAACATTCCAAAACGATTTGGGATATCAGCCACCACTATATCCATCATCACACTCTTGGCTTGAATTTGGGCCAAATTGACTACCAAGTGTTTGATCATCCCCAGACACTAGACCCTTTTGGAATCAAAAGAATAAAGGTCATTGTATGGATGGGTTTTTTGCAGACCCAACTGCTCCATAAATAACAAGGGAAAGTGGTTGTGGGACACTCCAGAATCCAACATATAGTTATGCAATAGTAAATCATGGATTACTAATGACACATAGAAAGGGGGGGTCGAGGCATCTAATTCTTCAACATGGAAGCAAAACATGACCATGGGCCTTTCTTCCTGAAGGTTCAGACTGTCTGGGATGGGAGCTGTTTCTGGAGGAAGCATAAAAGAGGAGACCTGGGACTGATAGGCTGGCTACTTCAATAGTTCAGTCAGAGGGACTGGGATTTTGAATTTTTCAAGCTCTTTTTGTAGACTAAATACAGAAAAGGACTTTTTTGTTATATTTTCTTTTGACTCTTTATTTTCAACTACAGGTTTCACTTCTTTCAACACAGGCTTGGGGTTTGGGTTAGTGGCCAACTTTGAAGAGTAAGAAATTTGGTCATTTGAATGTAAGGCTTGTTTATAGGCCTCTTACCTTTATTTGTGGCTTTCTACACCATTTTCTCCTTCTGTACAGCTGCTTCTTTTTGAGGTACTTCTTTCTCCTGATCCTGTGTACAGGTCCTTTTCCTGGAAGACTTGAGGTCATATTTCCTGTGGAACTGTGCCTGCATGAAATTAACAAACTGTTTGCAGTAGTCGTCGATCTCTGGGTCTTTAGTGACTCTGACCCTTTCTTCTTCTTCTTGTAATGGAATCCCCATTCCATCACCTTCTTGCAAAGGACTCTCGATTTCGTCACCATTTGAATAAGAAATATATGATTCATCTTTCTCATATGCAACGTCTTCAGTGGGACCATCTACTTCACCTTCCAGGTAAAATGGGTGTGGTACCTGATCTTGCTGCTCCTTCCATTCTGTTTGCAGTATTTGCAGGGGTGGATTTCTATACTGCAGATTATAACCCCTATTTGGAGCATTCTGGAATGTTTTAGAGGATGAATTCTTGGCTTCAAGTTCAAGCTTCACCAGCTTTCTTGAAATATTTTCAATCATTTTGTTCATCTCTTCAATCTTGTTCTCAGCTGACTCTCTGTCTTGGCCAGATATAGATACCTCTTCATTTCCCCTTCTTCTAGCATCTTGATATGATCTCCCCTTTGATTTTCCTGTGGAAGAAAAATTAGCCTCCAGTTCTAGTGCATCAATCTGGACATCATCTAGTATGGCCGACTTCCTTTCTCTTAGAGAAAACCCAAATTATGAATCAAAAGTTGCTACAAACACCACTTTGGTAGTAGTCTGGTGAGGTTTCATCTCAATTGGAAGGCTTGAGTATAATTTTTTGAACCTCTTAATGAACTCCGGTACTCCCTCATTATGTCTCTTCCTGAGCGCATTGAACTCTATGAGGCAGTAACCATGATCTTTCTTTTCCCCCCATTTTATGAGAAAGGAGTTTTCCATCTCCTCCCAAGTAGTGATGGAGAGGTCTCCCAATGTTTTAAACCATTTTCTGGCTTCTCCATAAAGGGATTGGAAAAAAAGTCTCAAGATTACATCTAGATGTTCAACATTAAATTTCTCTACAAAAGCACGGAAAACTTCAAGATGTTTTTGAGCTTCGATCTCATTTTCCCCATTGAAACGAGGTAAGATTTTCAGATAATCTTGAGGCATATAATTTAAGACTTGGGGCAATTCTAGGGGGGCATATTTTTTCAACAAGAAAGCCGGAACAACCATCGAGGGTCTTGGAGGTGGTGGGAGAATCTGATGAGTGAGATGAGGTGGTGGAAGCAAAGTGTGTATGACAATCGGTATGTATTGGATAGAGGCTTGAGGTGCTAATGGAAAAGATGGACTATTAATAGTAGACACCTCGGTGACTTTTTTGACTTCTTCAGCTTCGGGAGTGGGATGAAGAAAGAATCTGGTGGTATCTATGGATTCAACTTCGTATTTCACTTGAACATTTCCCAAGGAAGGATTATCTAAAAATTAATCAGGGTTTTTTACAGAGGAGTCAGGACCTTGATTTTGGGCTATTTAGGAGGAGGAGGATGGTGAGTCTTCCAAAGAAAATTTAGGGATATCTGTATGGAATGATTGCCTTTCTCTCCAACCCCTCTTGTGTAAAATATTTTCTGGGTCAGACACCGAAGGTGTCTTCAACTGAGACGTATCTCACCTCAGATGTGGCTTTCGGGAAGCTAGGACTACAAATATATTTATCTTATAATTAACAGTGAAGTCGCCAAGGTGAGGGATCTACAAATCTCAACTCTTCTTGCTCACCTGTTCTAAAGAGTGAATAAAGATTTTGTCGAGGCCCAAGGATTTATCTTTTCT
This sequence comes from Pinus albicaulis, assembly GCA_034641835.2. Classification (NCBI taxonomy): domain Eukaryota; kingdom Viridiplantae; phylum Streptophyta; class Pinopsida; order Pinales; family Pinaceae; genus Pinus; species Pinus albicaulis. The sequence goes on from JAXQQM020087367.1 coordinate 216,214, forward strand.
CAACTTTGTATCCCCGAAAACGGCGCCAGAAAGATGTTGTCACTCCTAGAGACAACCTTGAGTTGAAAAATAGCAGTGCCTAGGACATCTTAATTAGCAATGAGCATGTAGTTAAACTCGTAAAGGTTGTCAAGAAAATGGGTTCTCATGCTATCAAATCTGAGTAGATAAGTTTGGTGTAAGTGGAACCAAGAATTTCAATACTTAAAAACATCAAAGGTAATTCTGTAACAACAGAATGTGAACTGATATAAAATGTATCTGACGATTTTAAGATGGCTTGCTGCAAAAGGGAGCTAGATTCTAAAGTGGTTCACAGAGGTAAATAATCAGATGGTGGTAATTGTGTAAGAAAAGAGGAGGATACTAATAGTAATAGAAATGAGATCTAGAAATGACTATAAATATGTACTCGGCTTATATAGTGATAAGAATCCACACATGAGAATAAATTTTAAAGATAAAGTTCCATTGCTGCAAATATCAGGAGAAATATGGTAGAATTGAAAGATGAAACAACATATCTTGCCTGAGCCATATTTAAAGTGCTAGACATGAAGAAATATGAGCATCAATCAATGATAAATTCACACCTGAACATGTGAGCACTCGCATTCCAAAACACAGATATGAGAAATATGAAAATGAACGAGATGAAAATACGCTAAAAAACATAAGAGAGAGTTACAGACTGTGAAGCATTCAGATCAGAATCCCTAGTAGAAACGAAACTCCTTATCACCAAAACCCAATGTGCTCTTCAACATTAATATCAAAATATCAACAAAAATAAATACAGATTTCTCTTTAGTCAATTCTCTTGAAAATCTGGAACCTTTTCTCTGTCTCAGTTTATTTCTTTTATAAAATTCTCTCAGAACATATGCGAGAAGATATTTTGGGAAAATATCTTCCCTACGTGCTAGTGAGAAGTTACGTCTTAATCAAAATAACAAAATTCATGATGAGGTAGAACGCTTCTCATCATTTACAATTGGGCTCATAGCCGTTTCAAAATAAAATATTAAAACTGTTCTAACAGAAATTAAATGCAAGAGTGAAATAAGAATTTCACTCGGAACTTGGAATTAGAAAGTAAAAATAAAGCTAAAGGCCTCGAGCGCCGAATCATGAGTTAGCAATCTTCACTGGTGAGAAGGGGTCGAAGCAGTGGCTGAAGCAGGTGGCAGGACGTTTGTGGAAGAGTTGGCTAATAGGTTGGCATAATTTGTGCACCTCTACCAGGTGTCTACTGCAGGTTTAGGAATTTCTATGAAGCCTTCTGATCTGATGTAAGCTTCCATAAGTTCATCATAGTTTTCATCGATAGGAATTTTATGTTTCACTTGGTGCAGGAGTGAAAACTCTTTACTGAGGACAACAACTATGGTCTCAGGTTTGAGGCGAGTAGATTTCTCAGAGGGTATGTTGGTCTGATTCATTTCCTCTTTTAGACGGGCCTCGTACACTGGTAATGGCTGTAGGACTACATTGGTGGGCTCCCAGCATGACCGGAGTCCCGCAAGTGTTATTTCAGCCCAATCCACCTCAAACCGTTCTAAACTAGCCACCATTTTTTCTAAGACATTCAAGGCCATACTACGAGCAGACTCTTTTTCTATTACCTTTTGACACTTTGTGGCTTCCATGAACCTACTCTTTATACCCTGCTTTACCACATCTTCTGGTTTTAATTCTTTTAAGAAAGAGATATACCTTCTTGCGCTTTGAACTCTGTTGGATGCATCGGTATTTCCTTCATGAAGCTTCCTTCTGAGAAGGCACACAACTGACTTCATTTCCTCGACAACATTTACAAATGCCTAGTGATTTTTCACCTCTATGATGATCTCAGCCCAGATCAATCGCCTGGCATCTAGGATGGTAATGTTTCCTTTCATGCGACTTGTGAGCTCACAGATGGTTTTTTCGTGCTGCGCCTTTTTCTGTTTCCCCTCCTCGATTTCCTTTTGCATAGCATTAAGATTCTTGGAGTTCTCGGCAAAGAGTGCTTCGAGCTCGCTGATCCTTTGACATGCTGTTGAGACATGTTTTTCTGTTGTTTCAATTGTGGCTAGTGCAGAAGTTAACTGCTCGAAAAGAGAGCTAATATCTTCTTGGGTGGGTGGAGCACATACATGAGTGTCCCAGGTTATCTGCAATTCGTTCATCTTTCCTTGTAGAACGACCATCTCTTTCAAAATCTTTTCTTTTTCCTCCCTCTCTTTTGCAATAGAATCGGCCAAGATTTCCTTGTCTTTTTCTGCTTGGACTAACTCAGCTGTCTGTACATAATGAGAGCCTAGTATATTCACTTTGTGTTTCAAGGCTGCGACCTGCTTTTGCAACTCCTCGATAAGATGACTATGGAGGTCTGATATACCTTTTTCTTTCCCCTTTATCACCTCTTGGAGATTGTGTAAGTCGTTTGTGAGTGCACGGGAATTAGTCTTCTCCCTTATGAGGTTCTCTAATACTTGGTTATGTTTACTCTACAATTTTCTCAGAGTAACGGAGAGTTGTATCACTTCATCTTTGAGCATGTCACCAAAGCACTGGAATATATTGCATGTTTCAATTTTTGGAACTTGTGACATATCTATGGCTATCTCCAATTCCATGTAGTTGGTAGTACTAGCCTTTGGGTTCAAAATGGCTTCAATCATAGCCATTACTAGCTGCTCCTTATCCAGATCTATTGTAGATGAGAACCTGGTTTGGTATTTTTCAACATACCCTTCAAGCTCGGACCAGTGTTTATCTCTGATTTCTATGTTCCTTGTCCTACCCTCACTTTCTTCCTGAGAACTGCTGGCTACGATGGGTTGTGAAACTTCTGAGAAATCAGAAGAGGCCATACTATCCCGTAGCACCTTGATTCTTGGTTTACTCCTGTTTTATTCCCCATAAGGTATTTCATCTTGGAGCAACAATTCCTCTCCCATAACCTCTGCTTCACTGGTACTTGTTGTTTGTTTATTGAAAAGGGGAGAACCCTCTCCTGATGTGCTTCCCTCCTCTACCTATTTCTTACTTTCTTCCCTAGTTGAACCGGTATCTATTTTTTCTCCTGTCGCAGATGAATCAGTCTCCATCTGCGAAAGCAAAGGCTAGTTTTCAAGATTAGCTTGCCACTCAATGAAAGGCCTTGTTTCATGAATATAAGGGGTTGATTTATTTTTCTTCCTCCTGTTAGAAATGATGCCCTTCGGATCATAGGGCCAAGCTTTCCCTTGCCTCAAATCCATGCCTTTAAGCAGATCTTCCACCACGGGAAGGGCGTGCCTTGAATTAACAATGAAAGGGCCAATGGTTGTGGGGATTTTGAGGATAAAACCATTTTTCGTAGGGAGGAAATGAAGTTGGCCAGCTTTTAAGGTCTACCTGAGGTATTCCAAAGTGTAAATCCGCAGGGCAGGAAAAACTGGCAATTGATAGGGAGAGACTTCGGCTCCATAAACCCTGATTTCGGTGTAATTATCAAAAAGGTACCAGTCCCCAGTGCTTTGAGCTTCACTGTACTGTAACCATTTCCTCAGTTCAGGAAAAACCCTAGGCGAAGGAGAATCATGGATGATGGTGTAAGCTATAGGCATGAAATAATTTAGGAAACTTGAGTAGCCTACCCCATTTGCCAGTTGATGAGTTGCGGGGCTCCAGTCAAAAACTGATCTTGGCTGAGAGTTTATTCTGTGACCTTATCTAAACCCAAAACCTCAAATTTATTAGCATGTTGGAAGAGGAAAACATAAAAGACCATAGAACAAAAACGAAAACGGCCCGTGTTTGAGAGCTCCTAGAACTGAGTTTGAATAGTGGAGGCCAAAAAACCAAGAATATCTAAAACGACCCCGGGTCGAGACATTAACCACAGAAAAGCTATGCAATGTTTTGAGGCTCACCCAAAACCTTCCACACCTAGGAGACGTGCGATAAGAGCAAGGATAGGCTGGATGTCTTCCTTGAATAGGGTCAAGGGTACTGAATCTGTAGTGGGGAGAGTTGTGAAATGGGAGTCGGTTATGGCGGCGATGAAATTGCTCTACTGTCTCCATGGAAGTTTTGAAAAATGATGAGACAGTGTTACTTCATTAAAACTAACATAGTTCGAACTGGTAGGAAAGCAAATGGATTTTTTGATGGTTTTGGGAGAAACAGTGAAGATTTTTTTCCCCTGAGCTGAGAGGAACATGCCCCGACGTTCATCGTAGGCATCCCAGAGCCAATAGATGAATTCAATCACTGGGTATACTGGGGGGGTTATTTGATGATACAGACTAGAAAAAATGACACAGAACCTATCTTTATTTTCCACATGTTTTCTAAACAGCTCAGGCTTGACGCTGCTAATGGGAAATGGGTATTGGAGGTCACAGATGTCGGCTTGCAATTCTGTGAATGGATCAGGCCCAGGACATCCATAGACTCACGAGCTTGGGGAGTCTCAGGCTCTGTCTTCTTGGCTGTGAATTTACCCATGACCATCATAGAATTTAAAAAACAAAAGGAAACCAAATGGAATGAAAGGGATGGAATACCTGCGAAGTAGAAAAATGCTCGGGAAAGCGATGCAGGGGTACAAACAATGACTCGGAAGACTTGGTATTGTGCGATTTATTTTGCTTATACATTTATCATAAGCCAAGAGTATTTTACCACAGTAATTTTCCGAAAACAGTTATACAGGCCTAAGGTAGCTCAGGAAAAGAGGGTGGGGTAAAACGAGTAGTGCTGACGTCATAAGGACGCTGACTGTGAGACACGCGGCATAAAGGTGTTGGGTGTTAGACTCTTGTTAGGTGAATACTGCGTGTTGGGTTAATGCCAGTACTGGTCTCTGTACCGGCTGTCCTAGGACTTACCTTACCGTTGGATCGTGGTAACAACTATACATTGGGACCTGGCCCATTAGGGATGCAAGGTGATTTCGGTAACAGCTCTAAATCCCATGCCCTTTTCTCTGTAAATCGCTCACCTCGTGTCCTGCTCTTTGACACGTCATCGGGTCCGGGGGAAGGCTGCTGGCCTCTTGTGCCGACCCCGGAATTGTTCTTGCAACCTTCGTTCATATGCATATAGAGTATAAGCAGGCCCCACCATATATTTGTTTCTTTGTGCCTTTGAAACCTTTTCTATTTCGGTCAAAACCTTAACTATATTTCCACTTTATTTCAAAGTGTGCTTGTCCCTTTTTTATATATGGCTAAATTAATCATATTTCCCCTTCACAACTTTTCAAAACTTAGCCATTTGAATGCATTCAGGTAATATACCCTTATGATATTTCTCATAAAATTAAGGGTGAATGATATAATCAACATTGGCTCCACCTGGGGATGGAACGTTCATCCTCGAACATGTCGAGAACTTTGCAGACCATATGTTAACCATTTTTTCTTAAACACAGCTTCTTAGCACCTGTCTTTTTCTTCATGGTTTTTCACAACAAACATTATTAAAAATAAATATAAAAGCAGCTAACTAATGTACAGTATAATACATTGGGCCCTCTCAGCCTGGATCAAAACTGGAAGTAGGGTTTTAGGAACTAACCATTTACAGGGGCATCAAACAAGTCACCCTGCAAATTTTCTAACTTGAATGTGTTGTTTCCCCCTTGTTCCACAATTTTTAAAGGGACAAACCATAATGGATTGAATTTACCATGCTTCCCCTTCTCTGCTCTTCATATATCCCATCTAAGTACTAAATCCCTGATCTGCATCTTTTTTTCTTTTGCGTGCTGGTTGAACAAGTCCTTCATTTTTTCTTGATATTCGGTCAACCTTTGATTCACGTGATTTCTGGTCTCCTCCAATTCTATCAGCTGGTTCATTCTCCTGGTAATATCATTAAGCTCCCCCTGGCACTCATGCATGAATATGGCCACTGGTAACGCCAACTGTATAGGAAAAACTGCTGCCCTCTGGTATACCAACTCATATGGAGATTTCCCCATTGATCTCTTGCTGGTGATCCTGTTTGCCCACTAAGCAAACTTTAGCTGAGAGTCCCAATTTTTCTAGTTTTCATTGATAGCTTTCTTCAGTGCTCTCACCGGAGTTTTATTGTAAGACTCTTCTAGACCATTTCCCTGTGGGTAGTAGGTGGTGGAATGTCCCAATATAATGTTATATTGCTGGCAGAAGCTGACAAACTTAGCCGACTTAAAGGCCTGGGCATTGTCAGTGACAATATTTGCTGGGAAACCAAACCTCGAGATGATGTTCTCTTCCAGAAACTTTATTACTACCAAGTCCATTGCATTCCTTGCTAGTACTGCTTCCACCCATTTAGTGAAATAATCTGTGGCATTTAATATCCACTTATGCTGCCCACTAGATGCAGGGTGAATTTCACCAATAAATTCAATCCCCCATTGTTGGAATGGTTCATCTATATGTACAGGGATCATGGGAAAAGGTGCAAACTTCTGTCTATCTACAAATTTTTGGCACTTATTATAGGCTCTGATCTGAGCAAACACATCTCCAAAGAGTTTGGGCCAGAAGAAACTAGCTTTTAGAATTTTATGGGTAGTAGCTCTCCAGCTGTAGTGACCTCCACAAATGCCTTCGTGAAAATCCGCCATTATTTCCTCTACTTCATTCTCTGTAAGACATAGGAGAAGGATGCTAGAGGGTTCTGTCCAATACAGACGACCATTGGCAACCACGAATTTCTGTGACCTCGGCCTCAATTTTCTGTATTTAGCTTTATCACAGCTAGGGGGGAATCTAAGAGTTAAAAGATATTCAACAATTTCCTTATACTAGGGACTGAGGAGACACTTCATGTGAGTCTTCTGAGTAGCCGTTTCTATTCCACACCGTTCATCTATGTTTTTAGATTCTTCATTTGATGTCATAGAAATATTTATACCCAGAGCCTGGCAATTTGATTCTGACAGGATTTTAGCTAATCCCTATCATTTAATTAACTTGGTGGAGCATATTTCCAGCTCATATTCCTGTATCTTCGCAATCCACTTGCCCCTTTTTCCCTCATTATCCCCTTGGATCAGAATATATTTTATGGTTGTTTTGGGCATAAATTCCATAATGGAGGATTGGAGTACATACATCCGAAATGCCTTGAGGGACTTTAGTAAGGCATAAGCTTGTTTTTCTAGGATGTTGTATTTCAACTTCACATCACAGAGCACTTGGCTGAAAAAAAAAATAGGTTGCTCATATCCTTCCTCATTATTTTGCAATAAAACTCCTGCCACTGTATGAGGTGATGCAAACAAAAAAATCATGAAGGGCTTAGCGTAATCTGGTTGAGCCAACACTGGAGCTTCTGCAAAAGTGTAATGTTCCTTTTTCAGAAACATTGTCAATCCACAAAGTAAATCTATTCCAGAGATGGACTGAAGGGGAATTTACTAGATTTGTCACCTTCATAAAGAAGGACGAGCTCCAGAGGCTTCCTAGCCCACTATCAGACTCTATCTATAGAGTGATTGTCAAAGGACAATATCCCCAATAGGGAAATACAACAATTTTGGGAATCTCTTAAGATAACCCCAACATTGCAGCTACCAGCAATAAAAAATACGTCAAATGGTAAATAACAGTGAATCATATACACATGAAATTCCAGAGAACTCAATGGCCATCATATTGGAACATAGCAGAAATTAAATATACATCTCCTTGAGGAAATGATCACTGAAGAAAGGCACAACAAGCCTCAAGAACCCTGTACATGAGAATGTGAAATACACAGGTGCATCAAGAAATCCCTAGGCCATGACTGTGCAGTTCATATAAGGGACTACTACATAAATAATGAAAATACATAGATATGACAATGTAAGATCAAATAAAGAAGGGGGAGCATGATCTCAACCCCTGAAAATGCAATAAATCAATCCTCTAAAAGGATTGGCTGAAATCTATACAAAAATGGCATTTTACATAAATGTCGGAGTTGCTGGCCAGCAGCAAATGAAGAGTTGGAAATGGATGGAGAAGGCTAAAATATCTGCTATATATGAAGATCCATTCTCCAATTAAAATCTAAAGTGAAAGGCTGATCCTTGCACCCAAGAATTCCCCTCTAATATCTGCTAATCCCTCACAGCAAATATTCACCAAGGAGAACGATGTCTAAGAGAGGGACTGCGCTGCCTTTGATGGAAAATGGTTGGCCTGATGCCAAATATGGTTGGATATTCTCAAGAACCACCTTTTCTGATCTCGTAATGAATAGAACATCTCTCCACTGAAAAACTAGCTCTTGATGGTGTGTGGAAACCTCCCCAGCAACACTAAAAAACACTACACAATATCTGCTATAGAAACTACGCTGATGTAGATGGCTGAAGCTATGACATGAATGCCTAAATATGGGGAATGGATTTCAATCCTTCATGAGCTACTCAATAAGGAGAGGAAATCCTCAACATGACTCCCTCGTGCCTGAAGGCACTGCAACTCTGCTGAATAGCAAGAGGCAGCAAAAAGTCTCTAAGACTCAAATGTAAAATGATCAAAGCTAAAATCAATGGCTGCCTTGCTCCTCTTTTAAACAAGTGAGCCTCTCTCCATGGACCCTACTTCTAATTAGGTTTTCCTCTCATCTATAAACTTCCTCCCTACGTTTTCCACTTGTGCTTTCCAACTCATGCCAATGCAATTTGACTTGGTCAACCTTGGCCAAGCATGTATGAAAAAGCATCCTTTCACACATGGAGGTGTGAAATCCAGATCCAAATAATATCCTCTTTCATACTTAGAGGATTTTTATTCTCTAGTGATGCAAATAATGGGTCCCCTACCCATTTTATTAATCTCTTTAACAAAAATTAATGTTCCATAACATTTGGAACATTACAGTCCTCCCCTCTCAAAATATTTCTTTCCCTCTAGAAATTGCAAGGATGAATTGAGTTTATTTCTACCCTTCCTCCTATATAATCCTTATGTGATGATCTACCCAAGGAAAAGGATGCCATATCAGCAATCAAGTCTCCAAACTGTCCCTCCAACAAATGAAATCTAGCCTTGGGGTGAACATTCCCAAATAGCTATCATGTAGAAACAAATAACCATGAAGGAACTAAGAGCTTTCCAAGGGCCTCCTTGAGGAATGAGATCTGATATATAATGGGACTTTTCATCCCCCATATGAATCTCTCATCTCCAAGCCATCAATCATAAAAATAAGTTGCCTCCCAACAAGACAACTGATGGAAAATCTCCCTCCACCTTGAGCTCCGGAAATGAAGGTGGGCTGAAATCTGATCATGGAAAGCACTATAAATTTCCCCATGCTATCCTCTTTCCCACTTGTGAAAATTTTGGAGGATTATGCTGATCTTGGGCTGCAAATTTATTTCCCTCAAATGGAAAAATGAAGAGTAATTCCCCAAGAATTTCTCCTCCATCAATGAAAAATCAGCTGGCCCAAGACATGTCATCTATGATGAATAGGGAAAGATCACCATATAATTTTACCATGACATGTTTTCTATATTTTATACCATGTGAAGCAAGTGAAAACAATTCCTCGTAGGGTTATAATGCAACCTCATCCACTGCAGCTGCAAAAAATAACATGGCAAGCATTGCACAACAACAAATATCACATCTACTACTAAATAGTAAATAGATGAGTGAATCAGCAACATAATGTCAAACACCTACCCATATACATACAAAGGATAGATAAAATTACCAAGCCCATGGATTACCCCACAATTAATCAAATATGTGGCTGTAGCCATGCCTCCTCTCATGTTACCTTTAGAACATGCAATGCAGAAAATATGGGAGTCCTTCCTCATCAAGGACACATTCATCCATGTGTCTCTCCTCTGATCATGTCCTCCATTAATATGAAAGAAATATCAGCCAAGGAGAACATAATCAGCAATAAAATGAGGCAAGTACTTAAGGTTTCATGTTATTCAAGGATGTACCAACAGTCTCCCAAGTAGTCACAGCACAGTTCCCCAAACTGCTGCTTTGAGAAATGATATGGCAAGTTGTTTTCAGCTCATGAATGACAATGTATGTTCTTACATATGATAATTAATGGTGAGTGGCTTAATATTAATACTGAACATACATGGAATATAACACTTGCCCAAGGCCATATAAAATATGGTTGTCTCCATCACATAGTTTGGCCCAATTTTGCTCATGGAGCAACATGAAAAATTTTCCCCTTTGAAAACTCTGCACTTTATTATAATGATAAGAGTATGTAAATCAAAAAAGGTACACACAAGAATCTTACCATAGGCTAGAAGTGAGATTATGCATGTGATCCTCCTCTCTAATGACAACGCTGTGAGCTCATGCAAAAAGGCTTTTGCCCATGACAATTTTTGTTCCTGGGCATGCTCCTTGTCAAGAACAACTCTGGTGATGTTGCTGTAAATATGAAGCCTCCCCCAAGAGGGAAATTCCTCCCAATAAATCCCAGCTAAAGAGTGATCCCCTTGCACTATGAGAGTGCCCTCCTCTACTCCTGCAACACCATCAATCATATGAGAGCAAATTTTCTTGTGCTCTCTCCCATCAATTCCAAGCAACTCAAGTGCTTGATGCCTCCTCATGCTCACATCATATGACTCATGTGATGAAGGTATAATGACTGATATATGTGTCATATCAGAAATATTTATCCTTTCTCCTTGCTACCCAATGATTTAAACATCCTACCATCTCTTATCCATCATTTTGGTACTCCTCCCATGAGGGCTACCATCCTCCCAAACCAATTATTGCTCCTTGCATTTCATGAGAGTTTGAAATGCAGCTTCTTGGACACCTCTTAGGAAAGGCCTCTCTCCCATGACTATGTTGGATCTATGAGGATCCAAAGGTGATGGAGGTGATGTCTCCTCTCCACCCATGTTCAACAACGTTGTTGATTCCTCCAATGATGTAGCAGCTGTCTCTTCCTCTGGTTTTACAATTTTCTTCATGATTCTCCATGGAGGTGTCATGGTTTACTTCATCCTCCAAAAGTTTACACTCCCACCTTGAAGGTTGAACGAAAATCATTAAATATGTATGAGGATGAGTTTTATTCTCCTCCTTGAACCCTTTACACAGTGCAGTGCAAACATGAGGCCCTAAAGTGGCCATGTGATTTGATCTTGGGACCTCCTCATATGAAATTCCACCATCCTTAAGATTATTTGCTGAAATAGAAAGTGGAAATTTACTCATACCTTGGTGAATATTGGGACCTTCTTGTGTGGCTGCAATGGCTTTTCCTCCAATGGCTTCCTCATCCATAGATGTAGAAGGTTGCTCCTCCAAACTATAGCAGTGTTGGTGCAATTCTCCTCCCATGGTGGAATGGCTTCCTCTTCCTTTTTCCTCCCTCCATCAAATGTTTGGATAAACCTTTGAGCAAAGTCTCCAAAATAACTCACCCTTGAATGGACCAAGGGTTTGAACCACCAAACATAGGTTTCCTCCTCTATGTGTAGCACTTCCATCTCCACTTCTTCTTTCTCTACCACTGGATGCAACAAATAAAATGCCTCCAGCTTCTTCTCAATGTAGACAATAGAAACCCATTGCCTCTGATTTCTTCTTTTCCACAGGGCCTTCTCTCCTCCATCTGCTGAATATAATATGGGAACATTGTAGCTCCCTTGAATGCTACAGAATGGGGTTTATAGTCACCCAGTTACTTTCTTAAGATTTGGAAATCCAAGCATCTGCCATGCTGGTCTTCAAGAGAATAGGAAGTGTATGGACCTTCCTCTTCTCCCCTTTTCTTCTCCTCCTCCTCAGGGAGACTCTTATTTAATAAAAAATTAGATGAGATCAGTCTCATCTTCTTCATCATTCTCCTCTGAAATCGAACTCACAGGCTGTGCCAGTTAGATGCTCTGATACCCTTGTAGTGTTCCTTTTTCAGAAACATTGTCAATCGACAAAGAAAATCTATTCCAGAGATGGAATGAAGGGGAATTTACTGGATTTGTCACCTTCATAAAGAAGGATGAGCTCCAGAGGCTTCCTAGCCCACTATCAGACTTTTTCTATAGAGTGATTGTCAAAGGACAATATCCCCAATAGGGAAATACAACAAGATTGGGAATCTCTTAAGATAACCCCAACATTGCAGCTACAGCAATAACAAATATGTCAAATGGTAAATAGCAGTGAATCATATACACATGAAATGTCAGAGAACTCAATGGCCATCATATTGGAACATAGCAGCAATTAAATATACATTTCCTTGAGGAAATGATCATTGAAGAAAGGCACAACAAGCCTCAAGAAACTTGTACATGAGAATGTGAAATACATAGCTGCATCAAGAAAGCCCTAGGCTATGACTGCGCAATTCATATAAGGGATTGTTGCATAAATAATGAAAATACATAGTTATGACAATGTAAGCTCAAATAAATAAGGGGGAACATGATCTCAACCCCTGGAAATACAATAAATCAATCCTCTAAAAGGATTGGCTGAAATCTATACAAAAATGGCATTTTGCAGAAATGTCGGAGTTGTTGGGAAGTAGCAACTCAAGAGATGGAAATGGATGGAGAAGGCTGAAATAGCTGCTGTATATCAAGAGCCCTTCTCCAATGAAAATCTGAATTGAAAGGCTGATCCTTTCACCCAAGACTTCCCCTCCAATATTTGTTAATCCCTCACAGCAAATATTCACCAAGGAGAACGTTGTCTAAGAGAGGGACTGCGCTAAATCTAATGGAAAGTGGTTGGCCTGATGAAAAATATGGTGGGATATGATCAAGAACCACCTTTTCTGATATCCCAATGAATAGAACATCTCTCCACTAAAAAACGAGCTCCGAATGGTGTGTGGAAACCTCCCCGGCAACACCCAGCAACACTGCACAATATCTGCTGCAGAAATTGCACTGATGTAGATGGCTGAAGCTATGGCTTGAATGCCCAAATATGGGGAATGGAGTGCAATCCTTCATAAGCTACTCAATAAGGAGAGGAAATCCTCAACAGGACTCCCTCGTGCCCAAAGGCACTGCAGCTCTTTTGAACAACAAGAGGCAGCAACAAGTCTCTAAGACTCAAATGTAAAATGATTAAAGATGAAATCAATGGCTTCCTTGCTCCTCTTTTAAACAAGTGAGCCTGTCTCCATGGACCCTACTTCGAATTAGGGTTTCCTCTCATCTAGAAACTTCCTCCCTACGTTGTCCACTTGTGCTTTCAAACTCACACCAACGCAGTTTGACTTGGTCAACCTTGGCCAAGCATGTATGCAAAAACCTCCTTTGACACATGGAGGTGTGAAATCCAGCTCCAAATAAGATCCTATTTCATACATAGAGGATTTGTATTCTCTAATAACGAAAAGAATGGGTCCCCTACCCATTTTATTAATCTCTTTAACAAAAATTAATGTTCCATAAAATTTGGAACATTAAAAAAAGCGTTTTTGATCCTGCTAAAGGCCTCTCGTGACTTAGGAGACCACTTCACTTCATTATTATTTTTTAGCATGTCAGTTATAGGTCGAACTATCTCTGCATAATTTGGAATGAACCTCCTCAAAAAATTAATGCACCCGAGGAATACTTGCACCTCTTTTTTATTTCTGGGGAAAGAAATGTCGTTTATAACCTCTACTCTCATAGGGTCAATTTTTACCCTATTTTTCGTCACAATGTGTCCCAACAGTTTACCCTCCTCTAATGCAAACAGTGATTTCTGAGGGTTTAAAGAGAGACCATACCTCCGAAATTTCTCAAAATTCCTATGAAAATGTTTGATATGCTCTGTGTCATCCTTTGAGAAGACAGTGATATCATCGAGGTATACCACTACAAACTTATCCTGCTCCCCAACAAAGGAAATATCCATGGCCCTTTGGAAAGTGGCCCCTGCATTGATCAAACCGAAAGCCATCCGTGCATACATGAAGGTGCCCTAGGGTGTGGTGAAGGTAGTTTTTTTTTTATCTTCTGGGAGCACAGCCACTTGATTGTATCCAGAGAAACCATCTGTCATTGACATCCATGAAGCTCCTACTACTTTCTGCAAAATATGGTCCATCTTGGGTAGTGGGTAGTTATCCTTTAAGGATGCTCGATTTACATTCTGGAAATCAGCACAAAACCTTATTTCTCCATTCTTTTTCTAGACTTGGACCAGATTGGCCACCCACTTAGAGTATCTCAATGGCACAATGATTTTGGCCTTTAATAACTTCTTGATCTCCTTCTCTATGGAAGGAAGTAGCAGAGGGTTAATCTGTCTGAGCTTCTATTTATGCGGCTTCGCATCTCCTTTTAGAGGAATCTTATGTTGAATGATGCTGATTTAGAAGGTATTCAGGTCTTTATAAGACCATGAAAACACATCCTTGTATGACTGGAATAGTTTCTGGTAGTGCTCTTTATATTCTTCCGGAACTTTCTTGGACAGCTTCACAATTTTTGGATCAGCATCGATACCAAGATTCAGGTCTTCTATCTGATTTTGTTCTACCACTTTGTTTGGTTGTAGAGGGATTTCATTTTTGTCGAACAACCTTTCTAGAGGCACCAGCCCTCTAGGTATAAAATTTCCCTTTAGTTGCAACACTTGATGACCAACCACCTTTTCCTCCCATTTGTTTTGGGAAATGTCTTCAGTTTCTTCTTCTTCACCAACATCTATCTCCATGTTTGAAAATTCCCCAAATGTTTCCATGAATCTCTTTACTTGATCTTCATCCTCAAATACTTGCCAGTGTTTGATATTGTCAGGAATTGAAGGTCTATAACAAACTTCAATTTCGTATCTTAGGAGAGGATTCTATGGAGGCCGAAAAGTACTGGCAACCACAACAAGAGAATCTGCCATTCTATTATGTTCTCTGGGCATAAACTGAATGTTAAACACCAGGAAAAATTTTCCACCAAGTTCCATACCTCGTTCCTATAAGCCCTTAGGCTTGGTTGTTTGGTTTGGCACTGATTTTTCACTTGCCTCACTACCAGTTCTGAATCTCCCAGAACTTTTAGGCTCTAAATTTTCATGCTTCTGGCTATTTGCAACCCTAAGAGTATTGCTTCATATTCAGCTACATTATTGGTAGCTTCATATTCCAGTTTAAAAGATAACGGAACCCATTGGCCAGTAGGGGAAATCAGGAGCACCCTAACTCCATTCCCTTCTCTGGAATTGGCTCCATCAAAGTGTAACGTCCAAACTTCGGCTTCTTGATTTTATGAGGATTGTTCCATCTTAATCTGACAGAATGATGGATCTTGCACATAGTCTTGGTCTTCCTCCAACATTAGACATGAGAATTACCCTTCTTTACTATACACTGGTGAATTAATAGAGTTATCATCCTTGGTATCCATCTTTACAAACCTCGTATCTCTATACAGCCTCCTTTCTTTCCCTCCAAAGACAATGATAGTAGCATAAGTCAAATAAAATTTTATTGACCCTCCAATTTTGGTTCCCCATGATCTTGACAACATCATTCCAAAACAAGCTGGGATATCAGCCATCACTATATCCATCATCACACTCTTGGCTGGAATTTGGGCCAGATTGACTACCAAGTCTTTGATCATCCCCAGACACTTGACCCTTTTGGAATCAAAAGAATAAAGGTCTTTGTATGGACGGGTTATTTGCAGACCCAACTGCTCCATAACTGACAAGGGAAAGAGGTTGTGGGATGCTCCAGAATCCAACATATAGTTATGCAATAGTAAATCATGGATTACTAATGACACATAGAAAGTGGGGGTCGAGGCATCCAATTCTTCAACATGGGGGCCAAACATGACCATGGGCCTTTCTTCCTGAAGGTTCAAACTATCTAGGATGGGAGCTGTTTCTAGAGGAAGCATAAAAGAGAAGACCTGGGACTGATAGGTTGGTTGCTTCAATAGTTCAGTCAGAGGGACTGGGATTTTGACTTTTTCAAGATCTTTTTGTAGACTAAAGACAGAAGAGGACTTTTCAATTATATTTTCATTTGACTCTTTATTTTCAACTACAAGTTTCACTTCTTTCTACACAGGCTTGGGGTTTGGGGTAGTGGCCAACTTTGAAGAGGAAGGAATTTGGTCATTTGAATGTAAAGGATCATTTAGAGGCCTCTTACCTTTATTTGTGGCTTTCTACACCATTTTCTCCTTCTGTACAGCTGCTTATTTTTAAGGTACTTCTTCCTCTTGATCCTGTGTACGGGTCCTTCTCCTGGAAGACTTGAGGTCATATTTCCTGTGGAACTGCTCCTGCATGAAATCAACGAACTGTTTGCAGTAGTCATCGATCTCTGGGTTCTTGTAATGAAATCCCCATTCCATCACCTTCTTTCAAAGGACTCTCGATTTCGTCACCATTTGAATAAGCAAGATATGGGTCATCTTGCTCATATGCAATGCCTTCAGTGGGACCATCTACTTTACCTTCCAGGTACAATGGGTGTGGTACCTAATCTTGCTGCTCCTTCCATTCTGTTTGTAGTATTTTCAGGGGTGGATTTCTATACTAGGGATTGTAACCCCTATTTGGAGCATTCTGGAATTTTTTAGAGGATGAATTCTTGTCTTCAAGTTCAAGGTTCACCAGCTTGCTTGAAATATTTTTAATCATTTTGTTCATCTCTTCAATTTTTTTCTCAGCTGACTCTCTATCTTGGCCAGATGTAGTTACCTATTCCTTTCCCCTTCTTCTGGCATCTTGATCTGATATCCCCTTTTATTTTCTTGTGGAAGAAAAATTAGCTTCCAGTTCTAGTGCATCAGTCTAGGCATCATCTAGTGTGGCTGACTTCCTTTCTCTTAGAGAGAACCCAAATTCTTAATCAAAAGTTGCTACAAACACCACTTTGGTAGTAGTCTGGTGAGGTTTCATCTCAGTTGGAAGGATTGAGTATAATTTGTTGAACCTCTTAATGAACTCCGGTACTCCCTCATTACGTCTCTTCCTGAGCGCATTGAACTTTGTGAGGCAGTAACCATGATCTTTATATTCCCCCGATTTTTTGAGAAAAGAGTTTTCCATCTCCTCCCAAGTAGTGATGGAGTGGTCTCCCAATGTTTTAAACCATTTTCTGGCTTCTCCATCAAGGGATTGGACAAAAATTCTCAAGACTACATCTAGATGTTCAACATTAAAGTTCTCTACAAAAGCACAGAAAACTTCAAGATGTTTCTGAGCTTCGATCTCATTTTCCCCGTTGAAACGAGGAAAGATTTTCAGATAATCTTGAGGCATATCATTTAAGACTTGCGGAAATGCCAGGGGGGCATATGTTTTCAACAAGAAACCTGGAATAGCCATCGGGGGTCGTCGAGGTGGTGGGAGAATCTGATGTGAGAGGAAGTGGTGGAAGCAAAGTGTGTATGACAATTGGTACGTGCTACACAGTAATTTGTCACCATCCCTGTAATTCCTCGTCCTGCACATTGGAGGGCCTTTTCTGTGACCTGTGATTAGTGACATGACCTGAAACCATTTTCATGGCATCCCCCTTGACAAGGACAATCATTCCTCTAAAGACAATTTCCTATGAAAAACCCTTAAAACAGACCTTTTGGCCTTGGCGCGACCAGCCAATTTAGCCCTCACGCCAATGGGGAAAATCCACCAAAGAGGGCACACCAACTGGCACTCTGTCCTAGCGTATTGCTCGTGCCAAGCTTAATAAGGATTGTTTTTTAAAAATAAATGGTAGAAGTTTGATTTCAACAAACTCCTGAACGAGTCTCTAAAATGAGTTGGGAGGTTTGGCTCCGGATCTCCATGTATGGGAGGTGGTTTTCCACCTATCATAGAAGCTTCCTTGAGGATAGGGCCAATCCCACAATTGTATGTATCCCAAATCCCCTTCCACCATCTATATAAGCTTGTCATTTTCCCTTAGCAAGCTAGAAGCAAGAGTTGAATTTGTAGTAAGGAGACTATCGCTGAACAACCTTTGAAAGCCAAGCCAAAGAGAGAGAGGTTTGTCCCATTCCCGACGAGCGTCATTGAGACGTGCTCTGCTGTCGACCCGCCGAAGGAAGATCTAGCCTCAGAGCCTTGGGTTGTATCTTTATTTCGTTATTATTAATGATAAACAACTATGATTATGGTTTCATTCATGTGTATTTGTCTTTGATGCGATTAATTACATCCTCTCTGACTGATGTATGGTTACAAGATTTAGATTCTATGTTGTGTATCATTGTGTTTCTTCATATGTGTGCAGGTGTTTGGACGTGTTAAGCGGAACTATCGTAATCTGCCTAAGCAAATGATAGGAAGCATCATCCTTTCTTCGATTACCATTGCATAGGACCTGAGGTAGGCAACTTGTCATGTTTTGTCATTTTTGTAACTAGATACCTGCGTCACTGCGTGTTTGATTGTTGCTAGACCCGATCTGGGCTAGTAGGGATTGACTCTTTCCACAGAGGGGATTTACCTCTCCAAAAAACTGACGACTCCGCTGGGGATACATTAATTGGAGTTTGTCTTATCTTTTCGGTTGCTTTTGGCTTTTGTCTGCTTGATCAGCTCTTTTGGTTGCCTCCTTCTAGTGTAAAACCTTTGTTTAGCCCCCACCATACCTGATATGCTCCCTGTTTGAGCTTTTTTATTTTTGTCATTAGTAAACTCGACTGGCACATTTTTTTACTTGACAACTGTGCCACTTGGCACTTGTTGCTGGTTAGGCCCCCGCGCCAATCCTGTTCTGGCACTAGATGCAGCAAGACAGTCGCGCCAATCTTGTGTGGTGCTAGGGTTTGCTTGTTTTTTAGCCTTCTGATCTTGGGTTATGGTTTTGGTGTCATTTTTTCGATAGCCTGAGTGCTCTGGAGTCTTGATTGGCTGAGTTTAACCTCCATCCTCTAGTTGTTTGTCCTCTACTATCTGTTTTACATTCTAGCCCTTAGGCATCTAGGTGCTATGGTGTGCTGAGCCTCCCATGGGAGTTTTTGGTTTCCGTTTGTTCAATCAACTTCGTTTTTGCTTCCTTGCATTCGTTTGGTGGTTTTCCATTGTTTTATTGCGTTATTTGAGTGATATCTCTCTTTTTCATTCAATTTTTGCCTTTTCTCATTTCGAGCCTAGATTACATGGTTTGTATGAGTCTTTGGGATTCCTCTTTGATTTGAGGGATTTCTCTATCAGTTTGAGATCTCATTGTGTGTTTTGCATTGAGTGAACTTGCTTGTTTTTACTCTTCTACTATCGTTTCTCAAATTGATCTCTTTATTAGTTTTCATTTTGTTTAGTGCATTTTTCTCTTAAAACATTGAAAATATAAAAACAAGTCTTTTGCTTTTGATTGGTTAGTGTAAACTGAAAAATTTTCTGCGTTATTAGTGTTATACAACTCTAAAGGAAAAGCTTTTAGTTTCATTAGCATGCATTAGAGACATTAGTCATTGTTTTGTGATCATTTTTTTGTTGTATGGAAACCTCTCAACCTTCCCGTAGTTATCTAATCATCGAACAAAATGATAGTGTGCATGTAGTGTGCATTTAGGGGATTTTTGAGACATAACATTCTCTAGGGCCTGAAATTGAAACATAATTGAAGATCAACTATAAAATTTATTCAATTTACCTTGAGGCAGCATTGAAACATTAATGAAATATCTAGAGGTCTAGGCTAGTGACGTGTTCCAGTGTCATTAAACTTAGTAGATGTCATTCACCTCTTGGCTTTAGACAACACTAGTACGGAGTTGTGCTCCCCGTACCATCGCGTATATAAAGGGAGACCCCACTAGGTTGCTATCCTTTATCCGTAGGAAGCTGAGTCTACTACCTTATACCCATGATACACCGGACACAGCATTCGGGGAGATTTCCTGCACGTACGTCAATTCCTTGGTTGATTTCTCTTTCATTTTTGAACCAAGGTGTATATTGCAGTTCACGGATATCTGGTACACCCTTTTTGCCTATATTTCTAGAGTAGTCATTTTGATCTGTTCTAACTCATTAAATTTGAAAGGATCATCAAACGCTTGTCCTTTCATGCTTGTTTTTAAATTGAAAGAGATAGAGTCACCTTTTATCCATTTCTCGACTCTTAAAACATGAAACGGTAAAGTTTCTAAGTTTCAATGTGGTAAAATTAATCACCTGCAATCACACGCCCTTTTAGTTTGCTTGCTGGCCGTTTGATTTTTTGCCTTGGTTTTTGCCCATGTGCTTTTGTATGATCTCTTCCTCTTTTCGTTATTGTCACAGTGGCGGAACCTTTAGTTTCTTCTGCGTTATTAGTGTTATACAACTCTAAAGGAAAAGCTTTTAGTTTCATTAGCATGCATTAGAGACATTAGTCATTGTTTTGTGATCATTTTTTTGTTGTATGGAAACCTCTCAACCTTCCCGTAGTTATCTAATCATCGAACAAAATGATAGTGTGCATGTAGTGTGCATTTAGGGGATTTTTGAGACATAACATTCTCTAGGGCCTGAAATTGAAACATAATTGAAGATCAACTATAAAATTTATTCAATTTACCTTGAGGCAGCATTGAAACATTAATGAAATATCTAGAGGTCTAGGCTAGTGACGTGTTCCAGTGTCATTAAACTTAGTAGTTGTCATTCACCTCTTGGCTTTAGACAACACTAGTACGGAGTTGTGCTCCCCGTACCATCGCGTATATAAAGGGAGACCCCACTAGGTTGCTATCCTTTATCCGTAGGAAGCTGAGTCTACTGCCTTATACCCATGATACACCGGACACAGCATTCGGGGAGATTTCCTGCACGTACGTCAATTCCTTGGTTGATTTCTCTTTCATTTTTGAACCAAGGTGTATATTGCAGTTCACGGATATCTGGTACACCCTTTTTGCCTATATTTCTAGAGTAGTCATTTTGATCTTTTCTAACTCATTAAATTTGAAAGGATCATCAAACGCTTGTCCTTTCATGCTTGTTTCCAAATTGAAAGAGATAGAGTCACCTTTTATCCATTTCTCGACTCTTAAAACATGAAACGGTAAAGTTTCTAAGTTTCAATGTGGTAAAATTAATCACCTGCAATCACACGCCCTTTTAGTTTGCTTGCTGGCCGTTTGATTTTTTGCCTTGGTTTTTGCCCATGTGCTTTTGTATGATCTCTTCCTCTTTTAGTTACTGTCACAGTGGCGGAACCTTTAGTTTCTTCTACTAGTATTCCTTACACAGACGATTCATTAGAGGTCTCTCAGTCCTCTGCTGAACCTCAGCAGCCTATCGTCTCCGAGTTTCCTGATGGGGGACCAGTTCTGTTTGAGCTTCCCTTTGGTGGACCAGTTGAATTCAATTGGCCCTTATCCAATGCTTGGTTTTGATTTGGAGTGGGGGAATATTTCCCTCCTCTTACATCAGGATCGCCCTTTTTAGTTGTTGTTATACCTCCTAGTCCTCGCCGTCTTTTAAAAGATCTAGCGGCAGGGTCAGATATGGACTCATCCAGTCCTTCTCCTAGTGAGGAAACCCCTACATCTGGTGAAGATTACCAACTGTTCCTAGAAAAAAACCCTGAGTCTTCTATCATGTCTTCGCCTGGTCCTTCGATTCCAGCGGGGTATAGATCCTTAAGTCAGATTGTGGTCGCTGTCACCTCTATGGGAGTATCTACTCCATCTACGAGGCCAGTTATTCCTTCGTTGGGGATGTCTCCAAGGACACCCCTCACATCATCTCCTCAGGTCACATTTGTACCTGTTAGGCCTACTGTCCGTGTAGTTGCATCTACGCCCGCTGTTACTACTCAGTCCACGAGGACCTCGTCTCTTCCTGAAGACGTTTACATAGCATCCGCTATTCCAGAGAATATCTCTCCTAAGGAGTATCGGTTGTCTCTGCAGTAGTCGAACTCTAAGGTTGGTCAGTCCTCCCAAGATCCCAACCGTTCTTATTTTTCCCATTATGGGCTGGATGGTACACTCGTTTACGTCTTTCCATATCAGTATGATGAGAAAGGAAACCCTCTACGTTTTCCTGCTCCAGAGGCTTATCAGTATGTTCAAGGTTTTCTGTCTGCCCAGGCTTGGCAACCTTCCAACCCGCAAGGACAATCCTTCCAGGGCCAACCTTTAGGCCAGCCTAGTTACCTATATGACCCGCAAGGACAAACTTTACAGGGCCAACCTTCGGGCTAGCAGGGGTTGTTATACGGTTCGCAAGGACAATCCTACAACCCTCAAGGTCAAACTATACAGCCTCACCCTGTGGTCCAACCAGGGCGACCTCTAGGACCCACAGGTCAACCGGGGTATCAACTGGGATTGTTGTACGATCCTAGGGGAAAAATCCAACCCTCTCAACCTATGGTGCAACCTCTTCAACCTCAGTTTCCTATTGGTCCGAATGTTGCACAACCGGGGCCATCTTATGGCCCTGTTATAGGTCAAACTGGTTATCAGCCACAACCTGGCCCTATTCCACCACCAAGCCAACCGGCTCATCCAGGGTGGCCTGGTGTCCCTCTTCAGCCAAGTCAACCTGTTCAACCAGGACAACCTGCTCACCTGGGTCAACCTGTTCAACCAGGGCAGCCCATCCAGCCGAGCCCTGTTCATTAACCAAACCAGCCTGTTCAGCCAAGTCAACCTGCTCAACCAGGCCAACCTGCACATCCAATTAACCCTACTCAACAACCGATGTACTCTATGCCACAGTGGAATCCGCCTATGCACCCAACTTATTAGGCTCAACAGGGCCCCACTTACTAGTAACCCACTCAACCCCAAGGCAGTTATTATCTTCAAGGTCAGTCTCGACCAATTTATAACCCCGGTTATCAACCCCTCTTGCAAGATGCGCACGCCACCCTTACTTTTACATCCTGTCATTACCATAGGCCCTTTTGCTAAATGGAGCATATATTTTATGACATGCAACCCTCACTCGGTCGGGGAGCATGCTTATATAATCTTTGCCATGGACTACTTCACTAAGTGGGTCGAAGCAATGCCTACATTAGCTGCTGACGGTAAGACATCTGCTCAATTTATTTTAAACCATGTTATTACACGTTTCAGAGTCCCTCAGGCCATTTTCACTGATCATGGCACTCATTTTCGGGATTACATGATGGAAAAACTGACATCAAAGTTGGGCTTGTGACATGATAGCTCAACGCCATACACCCCAGGTAAATGGCTAGGTTGAGGCCATGAACAAGGTAGTGGTCACGATGCTTCAACAAACAATTGGTATCCACAAATCCAACTAGCATCTCCAATTGTTCTCAGCTCTCTGGGCTTATCGAACGTCAGTAAAGAGCGCGACCGGATTCACACCGTTCCAGTTGGTGTATGGTCTGGAAGCGACTCTCCCGGTTGAATGTGAAATTCCTTCTCTGAAATTGGCTGTGGAATTACTGCTCGACACTTCCCCGGAGGAAGAACATCTCTTGTATTTGGAATGACTGGATGAAACCCACCGCTTGGCTGCTTTGATTATCGAAGCACAGAAAAAGCGGGTTAAGGCTCATTTTGATCAATCGATTTCTCCACATTCTTTCATTAAAGGGGACCTCATCCTCTTATATGACCAAGCACATGATAAACTTGGAGCGGGAAAATTCCAGCCCATGTGGCATGGGCCCTATATTGTTAAACGAGTATTAAAAAATGGAGCCTATGAGCTAATTGACTAAGAAGGTATTCCTCTGGCGCAGCCTAGAAATGGGTTGTACCTCAAGAAGTACTATGCTTGAGTTATTCTTGTGTGTTGTGTGTGTACATAAGTGAGTGATTTCATTTTTTGTGCATGTGTGGTGTGGTGTGCTTTGTAAGCATCTTTCTGTTGATTGGGTCTTCTTGATTGCGCAGATGTCTATTACTCCCTTTGTCGGTTTCGCGGATGGTGCCTCCCGCAGTACCAGGAATCTATCTTCAACAGCCTGGGTAATCTACGATCCTACTGGTGAGTTAGTTAATTTTCAAGGTGTTTGTCTAGGGCCTACCAAAAATAATTTCGTGGAGTATAGTGTCATTTTGGAATTATTAAACAAGGTTGTTAACCTCGGTATTCATGCATTACTTGTATATCTGGACTCACAACTTGTAGTATTACAGCTTAATGGTCATTATTCAGTTATAAACCCATCCATTTTACGATTTTATCTACGTATTCATTTACTGGAAAGGAATTTTGATTACATTACATATCAACATATACCCAGACATATGAATCTGTTAACAGATGCAGTAGCTAATATGGTTTTAGATAGACATTTACGCAACTTGTAAAACATCATCATATGTAAAAAGATCCATCCAGAAATAGATATATATATATATATATGTGTGTGTGTGTCTAAATGTTTGTAGTTTGTGTACATCACATAAAATAAAAAATATACATGTATGTTTTAATAATAGCCGGAGACAACATGTCAACATGTCTCTAAAAAATGTGCAAATGAAAAGCCCTAAAAGACTAATCAGCATGGTGCTCGTGGTAGCATGTCACCACCCGCACCAGTCGCCTCAGTAAACAATGCAGGCGACTAGGCACCCCCACAGTGTTGTAGAGGTAAATCCCCTTTGCAGACAGAGTCGATCCCTACTAGCCCATATTGGGGATAGCAACAATCAAATCATGTTAAGACGCAGGTTTCTAGTTACAAAATGACAAGAAATGATAAGTTTCTTACCTCAGGTCCTATGCGATCATCGTTGACAAGAAGGATTACGCTTCCCGTCCTCCGCTCCGGAAGATCACGATCCTTCCACTTAGTGCGTCCGAACACCTGCACACATGTGAAGAAACATGACGATACACAACATAGAATCTAAATCTTGTTACTATACATCAGTCAGAGAATATGTAACTCATTGCATCAAAGATAAAGATACATGAATGAAACCATAATCAAAGTCTCTTATCATTAATGAAACGAAGGAACGATACATTAAGCTCTAACGCTAGATCTTCCTTCGGTGGGGTCGACAGTGGAGCACGTCTCAATGAAGCTCATCAGGAATGGGACAAATCTCTCTCTCTTCGACTTGGCTCTCAAAGGCCGTCTGGCGATAGTCTCCTTGCTGCTGATTCAGCTCTTAGTGCTAGCTTGCTAAGGGGAAACGGCAAGCTTATATAGATGTTGGAAGGGGATTTGGGATCCCTACAATGGTGGGATTCACCCTATCCTCAAGGAAGCTTCCATGATAGGTGGAAAACCACTTCCCCTACATGGAGATCCAGAGCCAAACTTCCCAACTCATTTTAGGGACTTGTTCAGGAGTTGGTTGGAATCAAACTTCCGCCATTTATTTTAAAAAAACAATCCTTATTAGGCTTGGTGTGGGCAATACACTGATACAGAGTGCCAGTCCTTGTGCCCTCTTTGGTTGATTTTCCCCATTGGCACGAGGGCTGAACTAGCTGGTCGCACCAAGGCCAAAAGGTCTATTTTTAGGGTTTTTCATGGGAAATTGTCTTCAGAGGAATGATTGTCCTTGTCAAGCGGGATGCCATGAAAATGGTTTCAGGTCATGTCACTACTCATAGGTCACAGAAAAGGCCCTCCAATGTGCGGGATGGGGAATTGCAGGGATGGTGACAAATTATTGTGTAACAGATTCCCCCTAAAGCATGAGGCCTGAGAGAGAGAGAGGGGTGAAATTATTTACGAGAACATGCCCAACTGAAAACACTGCCGTCAAAAAACCTACGTAGACAAGTACAATTGATATCTCAAATACATGATATGTGGTATGGGCGCAGCCATCCATAATAGAGTATACAATAATCAAGATCCAAGGTATGGGCACAGCCATCCAGGAAGGATCAATAAATCGACTCAGGTATGGTCGCAGCCATCCAATCAATGAGTCATGTAACCAATCATGATAATCCACAAAACCCGCAGCCTGGATTCCATTAGACAAAACCTAGGGTCTTGCACTCCATCTCGACCCAAACAAAGTACAAGTCCAAGCATGTGAATAAGTGAGCTGAAGTCGAACATGCAATAAAATTGTCTGATTACTAGCCAATGATGAAAGTTGTTAACAGACGCGAGAGGTACCACCAATAATGATAATGGACCTCAAGGTTTTATAGGTATAATCCACGGAATGTGAACAGTGACCTGGCGTCGAACACCCACAGAATCGTTTGATCGAAGGCCAATGATGAAAGCCCCACGTCAAATGTGAAGAACCTACCATTGAGGCATGCAGGCTCCAAGGTACTAGAAAGGAGTCTCTATATCAGCTTCCTCGACCACACGAGACAGAGGAACATATTTCTTGTGAATCAGGATCAGATGATGATGTTTTACAAGTTGCATAAATGTCTATCTAAAACCATATTAGCTACTGCATATGTTAACGCATTCATATGTCTGGGTATATGTTGATATGTAATGTAATCAAAATTCCTTTCCAGTAAACGAATGCGTAGATACAGTCGTAAAATGGATGGGTTTCTAACTGAATAATGACCATTAAGTTGTAATACTACAATTTGTGAGTCCAGATATACAAGTAATGCATGAATAATGAGGTTAACAACCTCGCTTAATAATTCCAAAATGGCACTATACTCCACGACATTATTTGTGGTAGGCCCTAGACAAACACCTTGCAAATTTACTAACTCACCAGCAGGATCATAGATTACCCAGGCTGCTGAAGACAGATTCCTGGTACTGCGGGAGGCACCATCCGCGAAACTGACAAAGGGAGTAATAGACATCTACGCAATCAGGAAGACCCAATCAGCAGAAATACGCTTACAAAGCACACCACACCACACATGCACAAAAAATGAAATCACTCACTTATGTACACAAACACCACACAAGAATAACTCAAGCGTAGTACTTCTTGAGGTAAAGCCCATTTCTAGGCTGCGCCAGAGGAATACCTTCATAGTCGATTAGCTCATAGGCTCCATTTTTTAATACTCATTTAACGATATAGGGCCCATGCCATATGGGTTGGAATTTTCCCGCTCCAAGTTTATCATGTGCTTGGTCGTATAAGAGGACAGGGTCCCCTTCAATGAAATAACGTGGAGAAACCGATTGATCAAGATGAGCCTTAACCTGCTTTTTCTATGCTTCGATAATCAAAGCAGCCAAGCAGCGGGTTTCATCCAGTCGTTCCAAATACAGGAGACGTTCTTCCTCTGGTGAAGTGTCGGGTAGTAATTCCACAGCCAATTTCAGAGAAGGAATTTCACATTCAACCGGGAGAGTCACTTCCAGACCATGCACCAACGGGAACGGTGTGAATCTGGTCACACTCTTTATTAACGTTTGATAAGCCCATAGAGATGAGAACAATTGGAGATGCCAGTTGGGTTTATGGATACCAATCATTCGTTGAAGCATCGTGACCAATACCTTGTTTACGGCCTCAACCTGGCCATTTGCGTGGGGGTAGTATGGCGTTGAGCTATCATGTCGCAAGACCAACATTGATGTCAGTTCTGCCATCATGTAATCCCGAAAATGAGTGCCATGATCAATGAAAATGGCCTGAGGGACTCCGAAATGTGTAATAACATGGTTTAAAATAAATTGAATGGTTGTCTTACCATCAGCAGCTAATGTAGGCATTTCTTCGGCCCACTTAGTGAAGTAGTCCATGGCAACGATTATATAAGCATTCCCCCCTACCGAGTGAGGGTTACATGTCATAAAATCTATGCCCTATTTAGCAAAAGGGCCTACGGTAATGAGAGGATGTAAAGGTAGGGGTGGCGCGTGCATCTTGCATTGAAAGACGTAGCACGCATGAACTTCTTCAAGCCGCAATCACGGAGAGCATTCATGCGTGCTTCCTTCTCCATGGCCATTTCATCTTATTCACCATGTTCCCTTTATTTCCACTCGATCACCATTGTGACTGTGTACCTGCACCAAAATGGTCATAAACACGTTATTAGATCTCTGGAACACTCATAAATTCAGCTGATTGGTTCACATTTTGTTAAATTTAAGCAAAAATTTAGGTTGCGCCATTGGTGCGACTGTTTTGCTGACATTCATGCCAACTGTCGCGACCCCTTTGCAAAAATGACCCAATTGGCACGAGTCCGTGCCCGATACCTACGCCAATTGGGTGAGCCCTAAAATTTCAAATTTCCCCTCAAGGATCCAAAAAACACAATGGGATTTTATGAAAAATATATCAAAACAGAGCTAAGGGAAGCAACTCTTACCTAAAGAAAACAAGGACTGAAACGATGTACTGGATCATCCACAATTGTCGCCGCAAGTTCGCACAGCAAAAACTCACTATTGCTCTCCACAGGAGGTAAAAAGTAAAAGTAAATATGTTTTTACTATTTGTGGCATATTTATAACTTTTGAAAGTCAAATTAGGTTTTGAAGGTCATTTTTCCAATATTTTATTATATTTTGTCGAAAAATTGGTTTTACGCTTGCTTTCTTGTGCAGCAACAGATTTTTACACACTTGAACGATGGTACGAGTTGTATTTTATACCTTTTCGGACTCGATAAAAACACGAAAAAGTCA
The DNA here is from genome assembly GCA_034641835.2 of Pinus albicaulis. Taxonomy (NCBI): domain Eukaryota; kingdom Viridiplantae; phylum Streptophyta; class Pinopsida; order Pinales; family Pinaceae; genus Pinus; species Pinus albicaulis. The sequence goes on from JAXQQM020087367.1 coordinate 244,645, forward strand.
CTACTGGAGTCATCTTCTAGCTCTTTTCTGACTCTCTAAACATGAAAATATTGCCGAGTCGCTTGTCGTTTTGATCTTGTTAAATTGACTGTGAAACAAAATCTACCCAGTATACGTTTACCCCTTTTTTGGGCGGGGATAGATTATTTACGAAAAAGGAATACCCTAGCCGATCGCGACTAGGAGGTTTTCTTAGACATAGTTTTCTACCTTTTCGGATCTGAGGAACTGTCTACAAAAAGGGACTGTTGGAGTTTAATTTTCCGCTATCTTTTCAAACTCTCTAAACTTGAAAATATGTTGAGTTCTTCCTTTGTCAGACTCGTTAAACCCTGATGACATCGGATTCTGTCGTAATGACGATACTCGAGTTTCTCCTTCATAGGGCTCGTTAAATGTACTAGGTTGGATTTTTCCGAAAGACAAACTTATATCACAAGCATATGCTATCCCCTTCAAGCTTGTTTTCAAAAATAATTGGGGTACTCACCAAAAATGGTGGGTAAAAATGAAACCAGTATCATCGTCGTGACAATAGTATGTCGCTCTTGAACATGGCACGTGTCTGCATTCGTGTCGGGTTGGGGACATCTCATCTCGTTTTCTACTTGCCTCCATGGGTTTTTGTTATTCCTTTTAACCGCTCATCTACTCTTTTCCTCATCGTCATGACCCCAGATATTTTGATGTCAAATACTGCCAAATCCATTGTCGTGCTGCTGATATGTTCAAGAGAAGTTGACCTTTGCAGTTTTCAACCTACCTCTGATTCTCATCTGATTCTGATTCACAAACATTATGTTCCTCTGTCTCATGGTCGAGGAGGCTAATCTAGAGACTCATGTCTTGTACCTTGGAGCCTGCATGCCTCAATGGCAGGTTCTTCGCATTCGACGTGGGGCTTTCATCATTGGCCTTCGATCGAATGATTCTGCGAGTGTTTGATGCCAGCTCACTGTTCACATTCCATGGATTGTACCTATAGTACCTTGAGGGCCATTATCATTATTGGTGGTACCTCTCATGTTTGTTAACATATTTCATCATTGGCTAGTAATCAAACAATGTTCTTGTATGTTCGACTTCAGCTCACTTATTCACATGCTTGGACTTGTACTTTGTTCGGGTCGAGATTGAGCACAAGATCCTAGGTTTTGCCTAATGGAATTCAGGATTTGGGTTTTGTGGATTATCATGATTAGTTACATGACTCATTGATTGGATGGTTGCGACCATACCTGAGTCTATTTATTGATCCTTCTTGGATGGCTGTGCCCATACCTTGGATCTTGATTATTGTATACTCTATTATGGATGGTTGTGCCTATACCACATATCATGTATTTGAGATATCAGTTGTACTTGTCTACGCAGGTTTTCCGATGGCAGTGTTTTCAGTTGGGCACGTTCTCATAAAGCATTTCACCCCTCTCTCTCTCTCAGGCCTCATGCTTTAGGGGGCATCTGTTACACAGTAATTTGTCACCGTCCCTATAATTACCTGTCCCGCACATTGGAGGGCCTTTTCTGTGACCTGTGAGCAGTGACATGACCTAAAACCATTTTCATGGCATCCCCCTTGACAAGGACAATCATTCCTCTGAAGACAATTTCCTGTGAAAAAACCCTAAAAATATACCTTTTGGCCTTGGCATGACAAGCCAGTTCAGCCCTCGCGCCAATGGGGAAAATCCACCAAAGAGGGCGCACCAATTGGCACTCTGTCCCAGTGTATTGCTTGTTCCAAGCTTAATAAGGATTGTTTTTTAAAAATAAATGGAAAAAGTTTGATTTCAACAAACTCCTGAATGAGTCTCTAAAATGAGTTGGGAGATTTGGCTCTGGATCTCCATGTATGGGAGGTGGTTTTCCACCTATCATGGAAGCTTCCTTGAGGATAGGGCCAATCCCAAAATTGTAGGGATCCCAACTCCCCTTCCACCATTTATATAAGCTTGCCATTTTCCCTTAGCAAGCTAGAAGCAAGAGCTAAATTTGTAGTAAGGAGACTATCGCCGGACAGCCTTTGAGAGCCAAGCCAAAGAGAGAGAGCTTTGTCCCATTCCTGACGAGCTTCATTGAGACATGCTCGACTGTCAACCCGCTGAAGGAAGATCCAGCGTCAGAGCCTTGGGTTGTATCTTTCTTTCGTTATTATTAATGATAAATGACTTTGATTATGGTTTCATTCATGTGTCTTTGTCTTTGATGCAATGAATTACATCCTCTGTGACTGATGTATGGTTAGAAGATTTAGATTCTATGCTATGTATCATTGCATTTATTCACATGTGTGCAGGTGTTTGGATGTGTTAAGCAGAAGGATCATGAACTGCCAAAGCAGAGGACAGGAAGCGTCATCCTTTCTTCGACGACCATTGCGTAGGACCTGAGTTAGGCAACTCATCATGTTTTTTCATTTTTGTAACTAGAGACCTGCATCACTGCGTGTCTGATTATTGCTAGACCCAATATGGGCTAGTAAGGATCGCCTCTGTCCGCAGAGGGGATTTACCTCTCGAATAGCATGTATTGGACAGAGGCTTGAGGTGCTGATGGAAAAGATGGATTGTTAATAGTAGACACTTCAGTGACTTCTTTGACTTCTTCAGCTTTGAGAGTGTGATGAGGAAAGAAGTTGGTGGTATCTACGGATTCAACTTCGTCTTTCACTTGAACGTTTCGCAGGAAAGGATTATCTGAGAAGTAATCAGGGTTTTTTACAGAGGATTCAGGACCTTGATTTTGGGCTATTTGGGAGGAGGAGGATGGTGAGTCTTCCAAAGAAAATCTAGGGAAATCTGTATGGACTGATTTCCTTTCTCTCCAACCCCTCTTTTGTAAAATATTTTCTGGGTCAGACACCGAAGGTGTCTTCGACTGAGATGTATCTGACCTCAGATGTGGCTTTCAGGAAGCCAGGACTACAAATAGATTTATCTTATAATTAACAGTGAAGTCGCCAAGGTGAGTGATCTAGAACTCTCAACTCTTCTTGCTCACCTGTTCTAAAGAGTGAATAAAGATTTTTTCGAGGCCCAGGGATTTATCTTTTCTCAACTTTGTATCTCCGGTAATGGTGCCAGAAATATGTTGTCACTCCTAGAGATAGCCTTGAGTTGCAATAGACCAGTGCCTAGGAGATCTTAATTAGTAAGGAGGCATGTAGTTCAACTTGTAAAGTTTTTCAAGAAAAGGGGCTCTCATGCTATCAAATCTGAGTAGATAAGTTTGGTGTAAGTGGAACCAAGAATTTCAATACTTAAAAACAACAAAGGTAATTTTGTAACAACAGAATGTGAAATTTGATATAAAACGTGTCCGAATATTTTAAGATAGCTTTCTGAAAAAGGGGGTTGGATTCTAAAGTGGTTCACAGAGGTAAATAATCAGATAATGGTAATTGTGTAAGAAAAGAGGAGGATACTAACAGTAACAGAAACAAGATCTAGAAATGACAATAAACATGTATTGGGCTTATATAGTGATAAGAATCCATACATGAAAATAACTTTTAAAGATAAAGTTCCATTGCTGCAAATATCAGGAGAACTCCGGTAGAAGTGAAAGATGAAACAACATATCTTTCTTGAGCCATATTTAAAGTGCTAGACATGAAGAAATATGAGTATCAATCAATGATAAATTCACACCTGAACATGTGAGCACTTGCATTCCAGAACATAGATATGAGAAATATGGAAATGAACGAGATGAAAATTTACGCTACAAAACATAAGAGAGAGTTACAGGCTGTGAAGCATTCAGATCAGAATCCCTAGTACAGACGAAACTCCTTATCACTGAAACCCAATGTGCTCTTCAACATTAATATCAAAATATCAACAAAAATACATACAGATTTCTCTTTAGTCAATTCTCTTGAGACCTGTTTTTCTGTTGTTTCAATTGTGCCAGTGCAAAAGTTAACTGCTCAGAAAGTGAGATAGTCCCTTCTAGGGCAGGTGGAGTGCATACATGAGTGTCCCAGGTTATCTACAATTCATTCATATTTCCTTGTAGAATGGCCATCTCTTCCAAAATATTTTCTTTTTCCTCCCTCTCTTTTGCAAGAGAATCAGCCAAGCTTGCCTTGTCTTTTTCTGCTTGGACTAACTCAGCTGTCTGTACATGACTGAGAGCCCGGTATATTCACTTTGTGTTTCAAGGCTGCGACCTGCTTTTGCAACTCCTCGATAAGATGACTCTAGGGGTTTCCCAAAAACTTCCACACCTAGGAGACCCGCGATAAGAGCAAGGATAGGCTGGATGTCCTCCTTGAATAGGGTCAAGGGTAGTGAATCTATGGTGGGGAGAGTTGTGAAATGGGAGTCAGTTATGGCGGCGATGAAATAGCTCTGATGTCTCCATGGCAGTTTTGAAAACTGATGAGACAATTTTATTTCATTAAAACTGACATAGTTCGAACTGGTAGGAAAAAAAAGGGCTTTTCTGATGGTTTCGGGAGAAATAGTGAAGATTTTGTTCCCCTGAGATGAGAGGAACATGCCCCGACGTTCATCGTAGGCATCCCGGAGCCAACAGATGAATTCGACCACTGGGTATACTGGGGGGTTATTTGATGATACAGACCAGAAAAAATGACACGAAACCTATCTTTATTTTCCACATGTTTTCTAAACAGCTCAGGCTTGATGCTGCTAATGGGAAATGGGTATTGCAGGTCATAGATGTCAGCTTGCGATTCTATGAATGGATCAGGCCTAGGGACAGCCCTGGACTCACAGACTTAGGAAGTTTCGGGATTTGTATTCTTGGCTGTGACTTTACCCATGACCATCATAGAATTTGAAAAACAAAAGGAAACCAGATGGAATGAAAGGGATGGAATACCTGTAAAGTATAAAAATTCTTAGGAAAGAAAAACAGCGGTATAGACAATGACTGGGAAGACCTGGTACTGTGTGCTTCCTTTCGCTTATATATTTATCATAATCCAAGAGTATTTTACCATAGTAATTTACGGAAAATAGTTATACAGGCCCAAGGCATCTCAGGAAAAGAGGGCAGGGTAAAACGAGTAGGGTTGACATCATTATAAGGACGGTGATTGTGAGACATGTGGCATAAAGGTATTTGGTGTTGGACTCTTGTTTGGTGAATACCGCGTGTTAGGTTAAATGCCAGTACTAGTCTCTGTACCGGCTGTCCTAGGACTTACCTTACTGTTGGATCGTGGTAACAACTATACATCAGGACCCAGCCCACTAGGGACGCAAGGCGATTTCCGTAACAACTCTAAATCCCATGCCCTTTTCTCCGCAAAATGCTCACCTCGTGTCCTACTCTTTGACATGTCATTGGGATTCCAGGGGGGGAAGGCTCTGCCTAACCCCTCTCATTTGCGACCCCCCCGGAATTGTGCTTGCAACCTTCATTCATATGTGTATAGAGTATAAGCGGGCCCCACCTTATATTTGTTTCTTTGCGCCTTTGAAATATTTGCTATTTCGGTCATAACCTTAGCTATATTTCCACTTTATTTCAAAGTGTGATTGTCCCTTTTTGATATATGGCTCAATTAATCATATTTCCCCTTCACAAATTTTCAAACATTAGCCATTTGAATGCATTCAAGTAATCTACCCTTATGATATTTCTCATAAAATTAAGGGTGAACGATATAATCAACACCATGCAAATGGACATGACATATGCCACCATCCCTGTCTTCAGTCAACTTAGGGGACTTTAGAGGGAATCACACATGAAATTTATGGTTGGCAGTCAAGAAAAATCAGAGAATTCCCTTCTTTATTCTATTCACACAGACTTAGACTCGTTCATTATTTGCAATGATGAAAGCATTGGTGAACTAGAGTTGGATAGTGAGAAATCACCCAACATAATGAAAATTAAGGAGGGAGAATCTCTCAAACAGTGTGCCAAAGCTGAAAGTTGCAACAAACAAAACAGAGAGCATGAGCAACCCACTATCCATCAGACTAGTGCAAATCAAGGGATTCAAGAAGAAAGGCTAGAACTCCATGAAAACCTTAAGGAACAAGTCCAATCCAAACATGTTTCCGGACCAATAGAATTGCATTATGACATTTAGAACACACAGGACATAGAGGACAGCAATGAAAATAATACCAAGTTTGAAACTAGCCCTCTTTGGAGTATGAGTTTTAATGGGTCTTGTAATAAAACTAGTGCAGGAGCAAGTGTATGGCTTCACCACACTGAGAACAATTATGCTGAAATCCATGCATACAATCTAAATTTCCAATGCACTAATAACATAGCAGAGTATGAAGCACTCCTCTTAGGACTGTAGTCACTGAAGAAATTAGGAGCCAAGAGGATAGTTGTTCATGGAGATTCTGAACTGATCATTAGGCAGATAAATGGAGAATACACTACCAAAAATCCAAGACTAAGAGCCTATAGAAATGATGCCATGGACCTTTTGCAAACCTTTGAGGAATATGAACTTGTTTTTGTCCCTAGAAGCCAAAAAATCCTTTCCAATGGATTGGCTTGCGCTGCTAGCTCATGTAAAAAACCCTATGACAACAAGCAATTGAATGTCAAAGTGAAATATAGGCCAGTTGTCCCAGACAATGAAAAATATTGGCAGGTCTTTGAGGGAGATAAACAGATAGAAGACTTTTTGCAGTTCAAAAATGAGTTTGAATTGCCTAATTCAGACTCAAATTATGATAAAAATCGTCTGGATGAGGAACAACGTGACCAAAAGGAACCTCCTCCAATTGCAGAAATAGATTTGCTAACCAGTGAGTTCGAAAATCAAACAGAAGAATACATAAACTCAGAAAAAGAAGACATAGAGGTATTACAGTCCAAAGACAAAGGCTTACCCAAAGGACTAGCGCCTCTAGAAGACTTGTTTGATTTTAATGACATTACCAAGAAACCAACAATAGAACCCACCGATTCTGATATCGATGAATGTAATATAGGCAGTAAAGACAAACCCAAAATGATCAAACTGTCTAAAACATTGCTAGCTCACATTAAACTAAAATATATTGAGTTGTTTAAAGAATTTTTTGATGTTTTTTCTTGGAGCTATGAGGATTTAAAGGCATATGACATAGATACCATTCAGCACAAGATACCTCTCAAGGAAAACCAGAAACCATTCAGGCAAAAATTGCGTAGAATAAACCCTGTGCAATTACCTCTGGTTGAGAAGGAAATTAGGAAAATGTATGATGCTGGAATCATTGTCCTTGTGAGATACTCAGAATGGGTGTCTAATCTGGTAGCTGTGAGGAAGAAAACAGGAGAAATTAGGCTCTGTATTGACTTCAGGAACTTGAACAGAGCCTCGTTAAAGGACAACTACCCCCTACCTAAAATGGAACACATCTTACAAAGGGTAGTTGGTTCCAAAAGGATCTCTTTGCTAGATGGTTCTTCAAGATATAACCAAATTTTGGTACTACCTGAAGATCAACTGAAAACAGCCTTCACTACTCCTTGGGGCACCTTCATGTATGTAAATATGCATTTTGGATTAATGAACGGAGGTGCCACCTTTCAAAGAGCCATGGATATTTCTTTCTCAAAAGAAATAGGACACTTCATTGTGATTTATTTAGATGACATCACAATCTATTCCAAAACAGATGAAGAACACCTAGCACACCTCAAGAAAGTCTTTGAGAAATGTAGGAGGTTTGGGATATCTTTAAATCCCAAGAAGACATTTTTTGGTCTCCAAGAGGGAAAACTTTTGGGTCATATCATATCAGAAAAAAGGGATTAAAATAGACCCAAAAAGGGTTGAAGGTATATTTCAAATCAGTCACCCTAGAAACATCAAAGAACTCCAATCTTTCATTGGAAAGATTAATTTCCTAAGAAGGTTCATACCTAACCTAGCAGAACTCCTTAGGAACATGACAAACATGCTAAAGAAAGAGATGGGAGCCAAATGGACACTGGAAGCAAAGAAATCCTTTGAACTGGTTAAACATGCACTTACCCAAGCACCGGTTCTCATTAGTCCTGATTTCACTAAGGACTTCCTCATATTTTCATTTGCATCAGAACATACTGTGGCTGCTGTCCTATTACAGAAAAATCCAAAAGGAAAAGAGAAGCCAATTGCATTTTTCAGCAAGGAACTGAGGGATGCACCTCTGAAATATAATATAATGGAGAAACAGGCCTATGCAAGGGTCAAGGCCTTGAAAGATTTTAGAGTTTATATCTTACACTCTCACATTATTGCATTTGTGCCTCATGCAGTGGTGAAGGACATTCTGTCACAAGACCCTGATGGAAAAAGAGGAAAGTGGATTTCTGTGATACTGGAATATGATTTGGAAATTAAACCCACTAAAATCATCAAGGGTCAAGGCCTAGCACAGTTAATGGATGAATTTAACTTACGAACACTTGATATAAACATGATAGATGCACTAGATGAACATGTAGAATTACCAACTCCACTTGTGGAAGATAATTTCCTTATATGTGCTTACTAATCTCAATGCACCTCCTGGTTTTTCCAAAACAAAGGACAGATTCTTAAAGTTAAAAGTTGTTAATTACTGCATTTTAGTGTAATGTTCCAAACTTTTAGCTTCCAAGCTAAATGGAACATTAGAGTTAGCAGCAACTATAGTTGGAAAATAAATGGGTAGAAAAGCCCATTAGTCTCATAAGGAGGATAAAAACACTCCAAGTGTGAAAGAAGACACTCTTTCAAGCTCAATAAAACACCTCTATGTGTGAAAGGATACAATTTAGCTGCTTTGACTTGGTCAACTGCGCAGTCTTGAAGGAGAAGAAACCTTAGGAAGAATAACGCAATTTTGGAGGGAAGTGAATCTTTGGATAGAGGAGACCTAATTTGGTGGGCCCAAGGAGAAGAAAACTCATATTCTATATGAGGAAGATGATGGGGGCATTTTTCTTTATGTTTTAGATCATTATTCATGTCTCTCTAGACATTTTCTCACTCTTGTTGTTTAGCAGAGTAGCAGTGTTGTTTAGCACTTGGGTGTTACCGGGCGGGAATCCCACCTCTTCCTTTGAGGAGTCTCATTGGGAAAGCTTGAATTCATCATTACACATTAGGTTTTTAGGCCAAGATTCAGCCATCTTCATCAGCACAACTTTCTCGGAGATTGTGCAGTGTTGCTGGGTGCATCAGTGGAAGGGATTGAGATCCCACTTTCTGAGCTAATCTTTTGTTGGAGGGAGATTTCCTTTCATCCAGAGATCTGTTTGGAGGGTCTTGGAGAATATTTCAGATCAGTGGTATTATACCACACACTTCTCATAGTTTCCAACACAGTTGTAGCTGGGAACTGCATTATTTTGGGAGGCAGATTTCATTGCAGGGTTTGGTGGTTTCCTTGTGGTTTTTCCTTGTGATTGAGAGGTTCATTCTCTCATGGGAGGAAGCCTTTGAAGGATCTGTATCAGATCAGATTTATATCAGCCTCTTACACTCTCATGCTTCATGTTTTAGTAATTATTCAGAAATTTCTAAATATTATATTTGTATTTAGAGTGTTTGACAAGAAACCCGTGCCGGGTTGTCTTGCTTTTTGTACAAGGAGACTAGATCTCATTCCTTGAGAATTTTTTATTAATATATGAGTACATATATTGTTTCCTTCATTTTCTGAGTATAAACCCTCTCATAAACTACACATCCCATCAATCAACAACTCTAGTATTTTGCAGTCTTGGGGTTTTAGCACTTTTTGGCAATACTAGTAGTGGGAGATATGTTTAGCCCACCTAGTTTGCTTTGTTTCAGCTCTATTCTTGGATTTAGATTTTTTATTTCTATATATATGGTATCTAAGAGTTCATTTCAGTATTTTATTGCATGCATGGCTGGAAATGCGTTTTTACTGCTTGCTTCCTGAGTTTTCCCAAGGGGGAACATTTACATAGCTATAGATAGAGCCTGAGAAGGAGCCAGCTAGCCTCCGGATCTCATCCTCTTTTTAGAGGTGACATATCCAGTAAATTCCCACTCAGTCCATCTCTGAAATAGCCTTGTTCCTATTTTCGACAAAGGAACATTTTAGTGGTGAAAAATCTGTTGATTTCCATTTCAGAATATTACAGTGGTATCAAAGCTTCGAAATTGGCTCAGCCTGTGAAGTTCAAAATTCAGAAGCAGAGGGCTCAAGGATGAAGAATATAAGTTTACTCTCATCCATCTTCATATCTCAAGAGAAAGAGGGAAAATACATTGAGATTCCGAGGGGGTCTCAAAGAAGAAGAGGTTGCAATGAGATCTCAAGCCATTACATTTCAGAGAAAGAAGAGGTGGATAGAAACCAGAAAGCTTCAGTATGTGCAGAAGGAAGGGAAGATAAGCTGACAAAAATTCTTCCAAAATTTATGCAGAGCTTTCAAGGAGAGCTAAAGAACACAAGACTGGAGATGGGATCTCCAAAAGAGGATGAATCTAGAGCAGAATCTAGATTTGCACATGGTGAGGAGGAGCATGCAGCTGCACACCATAGTGCACAGCGCAGTCAAGAGCCCAGATCTATCTTGATAGGGAAGAATGGAGCTGACATCTTGCATTTCACATTGCTGGAGGCAAGACCTTCAGTTCATATTCTTGAACAAGAGGACATGGGGATATCTTTTTCACAAAGGGATCGAGTTGTTGGAAGGTTGCCCACACATATTACTGAAGAAGAGGGCAACAACTTTGTCATATCTAGAGCACATCCAGTGCCTCATGCAGAGGAGGGAGGATCACATTCTCCCACAGGAGGGATTCTTGCTTTTTTGCAAGGAATTCCCCAGGATCTCATACATAGAGGTCCAAGCACAATCAGTGAACAACATGATTGTGTAGCATTGCAGCTGGAAGGAGGAGGAAAGGAGGAAGAGCAGCATCAATTGATGAGAGGCATACACCCTTCTCTATTTTAGAAAGCTAATGAAAGGAAGAGGAAGGCTGATTTGCACAGTGAGGGCAAGGGAAAGGTTGCCCAATCATCTCTATAGTCTACTCTTAACATTTATGTCTCACTATATGGAGGCATTCCACCTGGGAGGCCACCTGATATTCAGTTGATGAGAGATGTCTTGTCTTTGGGTTCACCACTCTTGGATTTTGGAGAGGTGAAGAGTTTTTAGGAGAACTTTGACATGGGGGATGTCAATGTAGCAGGCAGCAGAATGAGTGGAGCTTCACATGCCAGATCACCAGCGCTGTCACTGAGGAGGATTGATCCTTATTGGAGGTCTCATATTTTTGGAGAGTACTCCAAGGATTTTGGTGTATGCATGATTCTTGATGACACGGATGGAGATGATAGATACATGGTGGATGATGTGGTCATCTATTCCTATAGCAGGATCTTCTTGACTAGATCTTCTAGTCTCAAGGAGAAGTTGCTACATGCAGCACATGAGGACTTCTCTTCTATGCACCTTGATACATATTTCCAGTTGACGGAGGAGTTCACTTGGGAGGGCATCCAGCATGACATATATCAGCATATGGAGAGATGCATAGCCCGGATGGTGATAGAGAGGATGTCATAGCCACCTTCCTACTCATTGAGATTGAGGGAGAGTTTTCAGTTGAGCCATTTCAGCTCAAGACCTCAAGTACATGATGGAGGAGGTATAATTTCACATTCTGTATTGTACTTCTTTTCATTATTTGAGTAGCATGATGTATCAAGAAGAGTTTCTTCTTCTTGCATATTATATGATGATGTACTTGCAGCTACTTGTAGCATTGATTTTGGCTATCTTTTTGATGAGCTGTGGGGGAAGCCATACGTCTCTTGGTGTGCACCAATGACACCATATTTTAACTTCATGTTCTCATCTTATGAAATGACTATGGCAGCAAACAAGTGGCTAGCAAAGAATTGTTATTTCTTGTTTTGATCTAGGCCAAGGAGGCACTGCGCTGGTTCCATGAGAAGGACCCAGATTCACTCTCTGGTTTCCATTTGGAAACTTGTTTTTATTGCATCTTGCTTCCATGTATTGTTGTTGTATCTTTGTTTAAAGGAAGCTTGTATGAGGGAGATATGAGGCAGAAACAAAGGTTGTTGTTTCTATGGTATCACTTGGGAGAGTATGGGAAAAATTCTTCCCATACTTTTCATGATATTTCTGAAGAGAAGAAAGGCACATTCATGGTGCAAGGAGGCTACCCTTCAGCATTGAAGGATCATGAGAGACTTCCATATAGGAATGAGATCTTCTCACAAAGCAGCATGATGGTGGATGACTTTGGCATATGGAATGTCAAAGAGAGGAGTCATGGAGCCTTATTTCTAAGGCCTACAGCGTTGTCACATGGGAGAGTGTTCTTATTGATGGAGTGTTCCAAGGAGTATATGTACCCCTTATTTTTGCATATTTTTATTAGAGAATCCTCATGGGGGAACTTATACATGGGCCTCACTTTCATCTCACACATGATGCATGGTATGAAATACATTGATGTGCTTATTGATTACTGTATTGAGTATTTGTACTTTCTCACCATATGTAAATGGTGCATTGCTCCATATGAGAGAAAGAGTATTTTTGGGTTTCATGGTCACTTTAGGGCCAATGTTTATGATGATATTAGCCCATATATACATGAATTTGGGCAATTGTATTGTTATTTTATATATGTACAACTGATATACGTTGATGCTTACTTCCCCATGTTTTGAGAACAAACATATACAACTTGTAACTTGTTGCAGGACCACTTGCCATATGACATTTTCAAGCAGCAGTTGGGAGAACTGTGTTGTATCCACCAGAGAGACCATATGTAGCATCCAAAATTGCACATAATCTTCAGCCATCTTCTAATTTGGATGCCATGTGGTGATGATGTGCCATTCATCTTGAAAGGAATGGTTTGGGTGGCATGACTCATGATTTTGGAGGAGGAGTCTTTGGAGGCTCAATATTCTTCTTGCCAATGGAGGGAAATCATGTTGCAGCCCAAGATCAGCATACCTCCTACACTTATCATAAGTGGAGAAGAGGACAGCGTGGGATAGGCCCTCTTTCCTATCATGTTCACTTATTCAGCCCACCTACATTTCAAGAGCACAAGGTGGAAGAATCTTTTCAGGAGTTACCATGTTGGAGGGTGACTCACTTCATTTGGATGATTGCATGGATGAGGGAGGCAATCATTCACCATGTTGATCATCACTCCTAATTTTTGGAGGCCATGAGACATATAGCATGTTTCCATTCACACTTTCCACCTTTGATTGATGCAGACAATTTGGTTATGCACAATTGGGAGGGAACATTGGATGACAGTTTATTCGCAGATTCTCTTGATGCACTGATGGAGGCTATTTATGGAGGCCACATGAGGAGGAGGGGAGATATTTTTCTCTCCTTATGAATTTTCTTGAGGACAAGCAAATATTTTGGAGGGGAGGACTGTAATGTTCCAATTTTTTAGAATCCAAGCTAAATGGAACATTAGAGTTAACAGCAGCTATAGTCAGAAAATAAATGGGTAGAAAATCCCATTAGTCTCCTAAGGAGGATAAAAACACTCCAAGTGTGAAATAAGACACTCTTTAAATCTCAATAAAACACCTCTATGTGTGAACAAGGATAAAATGCAGCTGCTTTGACTTGGTCAACTGCGTAGTCTTGGAGGAGAAAAAACCCTAGGAAGAATAAAGAAATTTTTGAGGGAAGTGAATCTTTGGATAGAGGAGACCTAATTTGGTGGGCCCAAGGAGAAGAAAACTCATATTCTATATGAGGAATAGGATGGGGGAATTTTTCTTCATGTTTTAGACCATTATTCATGTCTCTCTAGACATTTTCTCAGTCTTGCTGATTAGCAGAGTAGCAGTGTTGTTTAGCACTTGGGTGTTCCCGGGCGGGAATCCCACCTCTTCCTTTGAGGAGCCTCATTATGAGAGCTTTAATTCATCATTCCAAATTAGTTTTTTAGGCCAAGCTTCATCCATATTCATCAGCACAGCTTTGCCGGAGATTGTGCAGTGTTGATGGGTGCAGCAGTGGAAGCGATTGAGATCCCACTTTTTGAGCTAATATTTTGTTGGAGGGAGATTTCCTTTCATATAGAGATTTTTTAGGAGGGTCCTGGAGTATATTCCATATCAGTGGTATCATACCACACACTTCTCATAGTTTCCAATAGATTTGTAGCTAGGAACTTCGTTATTTTGGGAGGCAGATTTCATTACAGGGTTTGGTGGCTTCCTTGTGGTTTTTCATTGTGATTGAGAGGTTCATTCTCTCATGGGAGGAAGCCTTTGAAGGATCTGCATCAGATAATATTTCTATCAAAATATTACACTCTCATGCTTCATGTTGCAGTGAGTATTTAGAAATTTCTGAATATTATATTTGTATTTAGAGTGTTTGACAAGAAACCCTTACCGGGTTGTCCTGCTTTTTGTATAAGGAGACTAGATCTCATTCCTTGAGAAGTTTTTATTAATATATGAGTATATATATTGTTTCCTTCATTTTATGAGTATAAAAAATCTCATATAATGCGCATTCCATCAAGCAGAAACTCCGGTATTTTGCAGTCTTAGGGTTTTAGCACTTTCTGGCCATACTAGTAGTGGGAGATCTGTTTAGCCCACCTAGTTTTCTTTGTTTCAGCTCTAATATTGGATTTAGATTTTTTATTGCTGTATGTATGGGATATAAGAGTTCATTTCAGTATTTTATTTTATGCATTATTGGAAATTCATTTTTACTGCTCGCTTCCTAAGTTTTCCCAAAAAGGAATATTTACATAGCTATAGACAGAGCCTGAGAAGGGGCCAAATAGCCTCTGGATCTCATCCTATTTTTAGAGGTGACATATCCAGTAAATTCCAAATCATTCTATCTCTGAAATAGACCTATTCATATTTCTAACAAAGGAACATTTCGGTGGTGAAAAATCTGCTGATTTCCATTTCGGAATATTACATTTAGATAATTGTTTATATTGGAAGAATGTCAGTGGTTTATTGCTTAAATGTTTTCCTGAGATTGATTCAGAAAGGAACAGTCATGAGTTTCATGAAGGAGAATGTGGAAGCCACCTAAATTGGAAAACCACTGCTAATAAAATCCTTAGAGCTAGTTATTACTGGCCTACCCTCTTTCATGATATCCAAAAAATGATAGTTGCCTCCCATAAATGCCAAATATTTGAAGGTAGGAGAAAACTGCTTCCCTTACCCTTGCAACCAATCATTGTTGAAGCTCCTTTCCAATAGTGGGGCCTAGAATTCATTGGGGAAATCGATTCTGCCTCATCTACCCAACATAGATGGATACTCACAACCATGGACTATTTCACCAAATGGATAAAAGCCATCCCTTCTAGGAATTCCACAGATTCAATTATCATAAAATTCCTTGAAGATCATATCCTGTCTAGATTTGGTTGTCCTAGGAAAATTATCACTGACAATGCCACTGCATTTGGTTCTAAAAAGATGGTTGACTTCTGTCACAAATATCAGATTGTGCTTGGTCATTCTACAACTTATTACCCTCAAGGAAATGGACTAGCAGAATCTTCAAATAAAAGCCTAGTAAACATAATAAAGAAGCTACTGGAAGAAAATCAGAGATCATGGCACAACGAGCTGGTACACGCCTTATGGGCAGATAGAATGACAACAAAGAAATCAATCGGAATGTCTCCCTATCAGCTGGTGTATGGGGCTGATGCAGTTTTTCCTACCATTTTGGGAGTGCCAGTGATGAAGTTGGTCCAAGAAATACAATCATATGAAGATATCATGATAAGAAGGATAAATCAGACCATACACCTTCAGCAAACTAGGGAGGAAGTTTATAACAGAGCACAGAAAGTACAAGAGGATATCAAAAGGCTATTTGACAAGAGGACAAATGCCAGTGATTTCAAGATTGGTGACAAAGTACTCAAATGGGATTCCAGGAGAGAAGATAAGAGCAAACATGGCAAGTTTGACAATTTATGGAAAGGCCCTTACATTATTCAATCATTTATTGGTCATAATGAATTTTTTCTACAGGAGGTGGATGGTACAGACCTGTTTGGGGGTCCTGTCAATGGAAGGATGCTCAAACACTATTTCTGCTAAAACTTCTATTTAAAGATTTCATTTTCCATTGTAAATATCACTGCTTCGTTTTATTTTGAAAAATTGAAAAATACAAAAACAATAGAAAAAGAGAAAAGAGGGCAGATTAGAGAAAAAAAAGGAAAGGTACAACCCCATATCAAGAAGAAAGGAAGTCTGAAAGTGTGCAAGCTTAAATATCACTACTTGAAAGAGCATGGCTATCTAGTCATACTGCCTAATCATGGCTAGATAGATTTCAATTTAATGTTGATAGGTTAGTGAATCATATTTTCCAAATAGTTTAATCTTGGCTTATCAGTAGAAAATAATATGATAGAGAAAGAATTGGTTCTAATATTGCTAGGTCCCTATATTACTAGTATAGTCCCTTATTGTTATTAGTGTAACCCCCTTATTGTTATTATTGTACCCTTGTAACCCCCATTTTGTTATTATTGTGCCCTTAAATTATTATTGTTAGGTCGGCTAGGATTACATTGTGGCCCACTAGGATTAAATTATGGCCACATGGACTCCTATATATAGAAAGGAGGTTTTGTAAATTGTATTGTCCAAGAATTGTTCATTTATGTAATGTATTGGAGGTTTACCCCTCGAAGTGGCTTATTTATAAGGCTTTGATATCTCTTTTCTTCTATTTTTGGAGCTGGTTACTCAACATTTGGTATCAGAGCTTTGGATTCTAGGGTTTCGCTGCTCCAAACAAGTCATCGTGGAATTTTCGCTATAAAGTTTTTGCTACAAAGTTTCAGAAGCTGAAATTTTTAGGGTGTGAAGCCAAAATTTTGAGGAAGATCTTTTAAAAATTTCAGAGCTTGGTTCGCAATATTTTTGGAGATATGATCTGTCGATGTTAGGTATTTTTTAAGGCTCCTAAATAGGTCATCGTGGCATTTGTGCTATAATTTTTTTTCTACAAAGGTTCAGAATCTAAAAATTTTAGGGTGCGAAGCTCCAATCCTAAGGAAAATTGTCACAAAAGTTCAAAGCTTGGTTCGCAATATTTTTTCAGATATGATCTGTGAAAGGTAGTGCTATTTCAGGCTCCCAAATTTCATCTCAAAGAGTTGATCATGGGAAACATTCAATAAATCTCTCTCTGAGCATCATATTGGAGTTCCGTAAAAATTGGTTCCAAGCACATGGAATGTAGTTTCTTGGCTATCAATTTTAGAGGCAAAGGATGAAAAATTGACATGTGGCAAGTCGTACAATTTCGCTCTACTGAACCAGTCCATAATTAGGTCATTGTGGGAGATTGGACATAACTTTGTCTGGAGAATCCAAATCAGGTCAGACCTATGGCATTCAAAAGAGGATTTAGAGGGCTACTTCAATGCTAAATTTCAGATATTGAAGATTCACAATCACAAAGATAATCCAATTTCAATATCAAGCTCCTTAAAAGCAAGAAAAAGGTGTGTATTTTGTTTTTTTTCCGAATTGCATAAGTCTTGTTTGAAAAATCAATTTGAATTGATTCCAAGGGCATATTTTAGAATAGATATCAGTATTTGGTTCTAAAAAATTCCCCGTAAAAATAATTCAACACCCATTAAGCCTTTAGAAGGCTCTACTATGACTCATGAAGATGAAGAATTGCAACATGATCTATCAAAATTACAAGAGCAAGTGCACTAAATTTCGCTTTCACAAAGAGCAAAAAAAAATGAAATGGAAGTTTTGAAGAAAGGCATGGAAGCAAAGATGGATGGTGTGAAGAATAATATTGATGGTTTGAAGAAAGTCATGGAATATAAGATAGATGGCATGGAAGTTGGCATGGAATCTAAGATGGATGATAGGGAAGCTAAAATGGAAAACATGAAGAATGATCTAAAATCAGACATAGAAGGTTTGACAAAGTTGATACAAGAAATGTTTCCTAATGGTGAAAAGATAGTAGAGTAAACTCGTGATGAGAACAAAATAAATTTTAATCGTGATTTCATAAACTCTATTGTTGGCGGGAAGAACCACCATATTCCAAAAATGGATATGAGGAATTTTGATGGAAAGGATCTTGTAACATGGATACTACATATGGAGCAATATTTTGATGTCCATAATGTGCAAAACATACAAAAGGTACACATTGAAACTTTACATTTAGAACAAAATACATTTTTATGGTATCGATGGCTTTGCTCCTGTAAAAAAATTGTCACTTGGTCAATTTTTAAGGAGGAAATGATAGCACATTATGAGGATACAAAGAGCAACACCTTCTTTAGCCAATTGATAAATCTCAAACAAAAGGGTTTAGTGGGGCAGCACATTGAGGACTTCCAAAAATTGAATATAAGGGTAACTGATATTCTAGAGGAACACAAGATTGATCTCTTCATAGGCACTTTAAAGGATAACATCCGACATGAAGTTCGCGTTTTGGAACCCGATTCATTGGAGAAGGCATTCAGGTTGGCAAGAAAAGTTGAATGTAAAATTATGGCGACAAGGAAGCCTACCACTCAATTCTATAAAGAAGGAAGTGTTGCTACGCCTAGATTTCCACAACCTACAAGGTTGACACCATAAAAATTGGAAGAAAAAAGAGCAAAAGGGCTTTGCTACAGTTGTGATAGCAAATACACTAAAGGTCATAAGTGTGCTGAGAAGAAATTATTTTACATAGATTGTGAAGAGGAAGAATAAAATGAACAAGAAGAGGATATAAACTAGGAACCAGCCCTAGAAGAGGAAGAAATGAATCCGACCATATCGCGTAATGCACTAGCAGGAATTACCACTCCTCAAACTCTCAAGATAGAAGGACATATCAAGAAGAAAAAGGTAATAGTGTTGATTGATTCAGGTAGCACACACAATTTTATTCATTGTAAGGTAGCCAAGGAATTAAATTGTTTCCTATACCCAACACCAGAATGTCAAGTGATGGTTGCAAATGGAGGAACTATAAATTACTCTGGAAAATGCTATAATATCAAGCTCACCATGGGGGAATATGTATTGACTAGTCCAATGCTTTCCATTCATATGGGAGGTGTTGATGTTGTACTAGGAGTATAATGGTTACAATCTTTGGGGATGGTAGCTTTTAATTTTCAAGAACTTTTCTTGAAATTTTTTTCAGAAGGAAAGGAAGTCGAATTACAGGGTATTGCAAGGAAACCAGGAAAGATAATAAGCTCTAATGTCATGACAAAGCTTCTAAAGAAATAACAACGATGTGTAATTGCACAATTATGCTCACTAGAAGTTCCAACATCAAAATCATCTATTTCTGCAGATCTCCAACAAGTCTTAGACAATCATTCCAAGGTTTTTGAAACTCCCAAAGGACTCCCACCTATTCATGATCATGATCATGCTATTCATTTGATTCCAGGAAGTGTTCCTCCAAACATCAGGCCTTATAGATATCCTTACGTCCAAAAGAGGGAAATTGAACGTATGATTGCAGAAATGTTAGAGGCAGGTATAATTCAACCTAGTCAAAGTTATTTCTCTGCTCCTGTAGTATTGGTACACAAGAAGGATGGATCATGGAGAATGTGTCTGGATTATAGGGAGCTCAATAAGCTCACCTTTAAAGATAAATTTCCCATTCCTGTGATTGATGAATTATTGGATGAATTACATGGGGAAATTTAGTTTACCAAGTTGGATGTTCGTTCAAGATATCATCAAATTAGAATTAAGACTAAAGATTCCAAAAATAGCATTTTGAATTCATGAGGGTAATTATGAATTTTTGGTCATGCCTTTTGGCCTTACCAATGCACCTTCTACATTTCAAGGGTTGATGAATTCCATTTTCAAACCCTTCCTTAGAAAATATTTGCTGGTATTTTTTGATGATATACTAATCTATAGGAGGTCTTGGAAGGATCATGTTGAACATGTTGACAGGGTGCTCAAACTATTGCAGGAGAAACAATTATATGCAAAAATATCCAAATGTTTCTTTGGAGTATAAGAGGTGGAATATATGGGTCATATTGTATCTCACGAGGGTGTTAAAGTAGACCCTAACAAAATTAAAGCCATTAAGGAATGGAAAGTCCCCACAACCATAAAGTAGTTGCAAGGATTTCTTGGGTTAACAGGGTATTATCGTAAGTTTGTTAAGAATTATGGGAGAATAGCAGCACCTCTAACAACATTATTAAAGAAACATGCATTTTCATGGACTCCTGAAGCAACAAATGCCTTTGAACATCTTAAAGAGGCAATATTCCTAGCACCAGTCTTAGCTACGCCAAACTTCACAAAAACCTTTATTGTGGAATGTGATGCCTCAGGAAATGGAATTGGTGTTGTTTTAATGCAGGAAGGAAGACCCATTGCTTTTGAAAGTCGTCCAATCAAAGGAAAGTATTTACAGAAACCCATTTATGAGAAGGAAATGTTAGCAATACTGCATGCACTAAAGAAATGGCGAACTTACCTAATGGGAAGACACTTCAAGGTAAAAACTGATCATGATAGTCTTAAACACTTTTTGGAACAAAGACTATCGTCAGAAGAACAGAAAAATGGGTCACAAAGATGTTGGGTTATGACTTTGAAATAATCTACAAAAAAGGAAAGCTTAATGTTGTTGCAGATGCACTCTCAAGAAAGAATGAAGAGGTGGAAGCATTGCTTTGTGCCATTTCTATTATCCAACCAGATTGGATAACTGAAGCAAGAGATGAATGGAAAAAGGACAAAGATGTATGGACACTCATTCAAAAGTTGCAGCAAGATCCTAGTACATCTGATACATTTAGTTGGAAAAATGATTCCTTATGGTACAAAGATCGCGTATATCTTTGTAAGAATTCCCAACTAAAACAAAAGATTCTTCTGGAATTGCACACTTCTCCTTTAGGAGGACACTCAGGATTTTTAAAAACTTACCACAGGGTGAAGAAAGAATTTTTTTGGGATGGCCTTAAATCTGATATTCAAAAGTTTGTGGCGGAATGTTTGGTTTGCCAGCAGAATAAAGTCGAGACAATTAAGACCCCGGGACTTCTACAACCTTTATCCATTCCAAGTCAACGTTGGGAGGAGATTTCAATGGATTTATCACAAGTTTACCTAAGTCCGAAGGAAAGAATTTCATCATGGTGGTAGTTGATAGACTTACCAAGTATGCACACTTTTGTGCATTATCTCATCCATTTAAATCAAGTACAGTTGCTACTACATTTATGGACAGAATTCAAGGCTACATGGAAGCCCAAGGGTTATTGTGAGCGACAGAGATCCCATTTTTACTGGAAATTTTTGGACGGAGTTATTTTCTTGTTTGGGTACTCAATTAGCTCATAGCTCATCTTATCATCCTCAATCGGATGGTCAAAATGAGATAGTAAATAAATGTTTGGAAGGATATCTTCGTTGTTTTGTATCTGATAAACAAACACAATGGGTCAAGTGGTTACCTCTCGCCGAATGGTGGTATAACACTTCCTTCCATACTGCAGCAAAAATGACCCCATTTATGGCACTTTATGGATATCATCCACCATCCATCACATCATCTTTAAGGGAAAATTCGAAGCTTCAAGCAGTGGAAGATCACATCGAGCATCAGCAAGAAGTTCTCCAACTCTTAAAGGATAACCTGAATTTGGCACAAAATCGAATGAAACAACAGGCAGATCAACATCGCAGCGAGAGAAGTTTTGATGTAGGAGATTAGGTATTTTTACGGCTACAACCATACAAACAAATGTCCCTCAAGCAAGCTAAGAAGGATAATAAATTATCGCCAAAGTACTATGGTCCTTACAAGGTGTTGCAAAAGATTGGTATTATGGCATACAAATTGGAGCTTCCTGATTCTTCGCGAGTGCATCCAGTTTTCTATGTTTCATGCTTAAATAAGGTTATAGGTGAACATCTTCCATTCAAACAATATTGCTAGAACTTGATGAGGAAGGACAAATCATATTGGAACCTGAAGCGGTCACGGAAAAAATAACTCGACAGCTACGGAATCGATCAATTTCAGAGTATCTCATCAAGTGGAAGAACTTACCCACTGAAGATTCTACATAGGAGGATGAGAAGTTTATACAAAAGCACCCAGAGATACTCAAGTGTTGAGGACAACACTTTTTTGAAGGAGAGGGGCATGCCAGGTCCCTATATTACTAGTATAGTCCCTTATTGTTATTAGTGTAACCCCCTTATTATTTTTATTGTATCCTTGTAACCCCCATTTTGTTATTATTGTGCCCTTAAATTATTATTTTTAGGTCGGCTAGGATTACATTGTGGCCCAATAGGATTACATTATGGCCACATGGACTCCTATATATAGAAAGGAGGTTTTGTAAATTGTATTATCCAAGAATTGTTCATTTATGTAATGTATTGGAGGTTGCCCCCTCGAAGTGGCTTATTTATAAGGTGTTGATATCTCTTTTCTTCTATTTTTGGAGCTGGTTACTCGACAAATATGCTCAAAATCTGAACCAAATAATCAAAGAGAAAGAATGGCTCTAATCAAATCGAAACCTGAGCTAAAGAAAGGAAAAAAACTGGTCCTACCATGCTGAAAACTTGGATCAGATCAAGAAGAGGAAGATAGCTCAAAAGATCAAGATCAAAGCTAAAAGGAGGAAGGAAGGATTATCATTATTTTCAGATCATAAACCTTCCAAATTCTATTTCACTTTTCTGCAAATAAAGGCCTATGAATAGTTTGTTTTGATGTCATGGCCATCACAGCAAATCAGACAGCTTAATCCTAGTTTGACTGTGTTTTCAATTTCTCTTTAGAATATAGAGAATGCAGATCTGTCAGAAAGTTTAATCCTGACGGATGGTAGATTAGGTAGAGAAACTATGAGTTCAACTGTTTAGTCTGACCTCATGGAGGAATAAGGGTAGATTTAGATTAGTTTTTCATGTTTTCCAAAGAATAAAATGTTGATGTCTAAGGTTTGCAAGTACAAGTGCACCTGATGAAGAAAATATGTTAGGAAAGTAGGTTGGGTAGGTATTTGTTTGGGGAATGGACCATTCTGTTTGATATATTTCTGATCATCTTTCAAAGCAATACAGTCAAAGAAGAAAGGTTGTCAAGGATAAAGCACAAGTCTGCATTTCAGAGATAAAATTCTGAGGTTCTTGACACCTCCAAGGAGCTTCCATCCCCAAGTTGGAGCCATTGTTAGCCATCCATAATTTTGACATATGCAAAGATGGCTAAAAAGGGGTCTTTTAGTCTTCAAGAAACAAATTTCAGGAAAAATCTGTGACTTCTTGAAGCCTCTACTATGGTCCTTATCCTTCAAAAAAATTGGCTATTTGATATTTGCATTCAAAAGCCTCTTCTCCATTATTCCCTCCTAAAAATCCCCCTTTCCCTTCATTATCCCTCAAATTCCCCAAAACATCCCCTTTGAAACCATAAAAATCCCTTTTTATTTGTTTAAAGACCCCTTTGTTTACTCCATCGGAACTTGAAAAAACCTAAAAAGACTCCATCTCGGCCTATTTTCCGCTCATTTTAAACCTTTAGGCCTTGTGCACTTTCCTGCTTTAAACCCCCCAACGTCGATCTCTCCACAAATCTGACAGTCCTCGGCAAATCGCAAATTGCAACTCCAAATGCCTGCGTCCCTTCCTCTTTTTCCCCCCTGATGCGATATTCTGAGGGCTTAAATATTCCGCCCCTCTCTCATATGACCCAAGCCCCGTGACCAAGTGCATTAGCACATCGAAAATCCATTTTTCCATCGCATCAGCACATCGAAAATCCATTTTTCCATCGCATCAGCACAATCCAAAGTTCTCGCTTCCGTCTTCTTTTTCTGCCGATGGCCGATCGGCCGATGAAATCGTGACCATCAATCTCCCCAAGGATCAGACGGTCGGCGCACTTCCCGCTCCATCGCACATTGAAACCCCCCTCCCCCGATCACGTTTTCCCCTGTCGATGTGATCCCCCAATAAAACCCTGACCACCTATCCACTTCCAAATACGACGGTCCTGTGTTCATCGTTGTTTCTTCTCTCATCGCTGATCGGCTCATTGGTGATCCTTTTTTTGGTGCCCAGACCCTTTAACCCGCTGATAGCTGATCTTGCGATTGGATCTAAACCTTCCCTTCTTTATTCCAATCTAAGGGCTAGGATTCATTGTGGAAATACCAGGTTCATAAATCTTTCCATACCCCAAAGTTCCACCGCTATATGTATTTTCTTTATATTTTCCATATTTCCCTGTTGGTCCCACCCAACCACGCAGAGCCTTCTCGCTGTGTTATCCTGTAATCTCCATTGTAGATCTGGCCCCCCCACAATATTGGAATGTCTAAAGACTTTTTCACATTCATTTCAAAAATAAATCTAATCTACCATTTAGAACGCGAAATGGGTGGTTTTTAGAGCCATACGTGTCAACCATTGGACCGAATCACATTCCCTCGGGGCAATACCGCTTACTGCCCAAACTTCACGCGAAAAATACTATCGGTTTTCCAAATCCATCTTTTTATTTTTCGCGCCATAAATCTTGTTTAAACCTTCTCTACATGGTTTCTTCCATGGAAGCTCACCCCGCTACATTCGCCTCCTCTGCGCTGCTCCTCCGCCCATGCCTGAGCCCTCTGTTGCAGTTAAACCAAGAAACCCAAGATTTCTTAACTCGTTTATCATCATAAGCAGGTTTAATGGTGGATTTTTCCATAGATCTCCCACGGCCAAAGAATCAGGGTTTAAAGGGGCTGAGGGATCGAATTTCAGAGTTTAATCAAAGGTTTTATGGACATTGATTATAAATAAAACCCTCCAGGGCGCCGAAACTACGGGTACACTGAAAAGGAGATCAGAAAGATAAAGACAAAGAGGTTAATCTTTAAGTTGAAGAACACACACCTAAACTTACAATCTCAAAGGACAACACAGTTTGAATACAAGTCAACAGAGGAAAGCCTCTAAAGCCACATCCATAGAAGCATTTATTTCTCCTAATGACTAAAAGGAAACCTACAGCTTATGTTACTTCACACAGACACTTTGACAGTCATCCTACTGCCTAACCCTATGTGAAATAATTAGAGCAGTTATTAAGCAAACATGGGGCTACAAAACCCAAAAAAATGACAGATTGCTTATCCGAGAAGTCAAACAGGGTACTTCAGCCACAGTTATCTTCAAAGAAACACTTTGAAGTTATTACCTTGCCTACCAGATATGCATAGAAACAGGAAAAAACTAACAAAATGGTACAAGTAGTCAATGTTATGTTTATTGAGAAGAATGGGCATTCGAACACTTCTCCCACTCTGTCTTAATTCACATTTATTACCATTTCTGTAGCACTCTTCCTCGTTCACCTATAAGTATTCACATAAAATTTATTGTAAAGGGTTGGAAAAATGTTAATTGCTGAATTTTTGTTGAGTTAGAGTTACTGAGTAGTTTTAATTTAGTAGGCTAGGAAGAGAAGAATTGGACTGTAAAAGCTGTTGGGCTCAAATTATGTAACTGGTTTTGGACATCAATACACCAAAAGATTCACTATATCCTGATTTAAATCATTGGTGATGTGTTTTCCTCATTCTCTTTGTGTCTTTCCTTATGTTTTCCATTCCGTTCACATTCTCTGATAAAGAGAAGCAAAATATAGATTAGGATTTACTTCTAAAGTACCCTAATTCTAACTGATAACATTTATTTGTATTTTTTCCTCTAAATGTGTATTTAAGAGTGATATCAATAGAGTATAACTAGTCAAGAATGTTGGTGAGCCCATGTCTTGCTGAGTAGAACTTGAGATACTATTCTTAAATGTTATTTTCATTGCATTCTAAGTAGAGTCTTAAACAAGGAAGTCTATGGTTAGCCCTGTCCCTTGTTTGGTCTTAAAGAGTTGCTTTGATGATTTACCTTAAGAGTAGGCCGAAAGAAGGAAAGGTTTAAAGTCCTTGTTTGATCTTAGGTTTATTTTTATGTTTATCTCATATGTGTTTTTCATGAGTGTACGCCAAAAGTAGGTTAGGCTAAAATTCCTTGCTTAATCTTAGGCTGCCTTTGTTTTCTTACAAGTTGCTACTTTCATTTCACTCCTTAATGTTCCCTATCGCAAACTCAACTTAAAAGATCTTCTGATATAGATGACTTTCCCTTTGAAAACTCTTGGATGGTTGATGTGTGAGTAAACCCATTTATGACTCCATAGCCTAATAGTTTAGCACTCTATGACCTATCTTCCCATGATGAAACATCCTTCCACTTACTTCCTTCTTCACTTCATATGACCATCTCAGTTAATGATTCCCAACTGAAACAAAACAAACAACCTCTTTAACTTCATAATTAGCCTAATATCTTAACTAAGCATAAAGAAATATCTTTGAAAACAATACTTACATAGAGAGATCCCTCTCTGAATCCAAGATGGCTAGATCCTAGGATTCCAAAGCGGTTCTAATGTTGCCTGGTGATTTGGTAAGCCAGTCTACCAAATCTCTAGGACCCCAACACTGTGTGCATTTATGGAGCCGTGTCTATGCTTATGTTAGCTCATGGTCTTCAAGGCATTTTATAATGCATAGTCATTGGAATATTTCTCTCTCCCTTTGACTATGGCTTTTGTATAAGATGGGACCCATCCTTTAATTAAAAATATGATTCCCCTTTGAACCAGATATTACCCTTCTCCTTCCAAACCTCATGGCAAAATTCAACTCACATATGAGATACATTTGTCTTATGTATTTCATTCCCTTCAAGGCCTCTGATGTAATATTTTCTTTCATCCAATGAGACTCTAGCAGATGAGATAATCTCGGCCGGTGAGAGCTTTCACAAAGATCACAAGCATTGAGCTTCCAAACCTGACAACAAAAGAGGTTCCTTTTGTCAAATGGATTGGTAATGGATCGCCTGTTGAAAGGGAAACATGGGGCCACGCCAATCTAGGAGGCCTCCTAAGATTATTTCCATAAGAATGCAGTTGCCAAGTGATCAATATCACTAGCCTTGCCATAACGAGGATGAAGTTTAATTGTTGTCATTCCTCTCATGAAGCTCGTAGAGTGCGTACAGATTTGCATAGCAATAATAAGGAAGATATGAACAAGCAGGATTGAAATCATTTATCCACTGAGCTAGGGTTGTGGTGCACTTTATGGGATGCCTTTCAGGTTTAATTTCATCATCTACCATATCAAAGCCGAACATCCTTTGTACACATTGTATAGTCGAGGAGACTGAATTAACCAGATGGCACTTTCGTTGTATATCTCATTGTTAACAAAACCACTTCTCGACCGATTCCATTGGCTTTGTTTCCTTTCATAAATATATATACCATATTCCGCCATTTGACATTCACTTTCTTCCAGATCAGATCATACTTATTTTGACAGCTCAGTAAGAGAACAACCTTGAATGATATTGTCTTGCTTTAGGGAAATCTTATGAGTTTAATTTTCCCACATGGGTTATACTTCATACTAGACTTATCAAATTGGTGAAATGTATTCTCTTCTGCATGTACATCTAGAAGATCAACATTGACCTGGTATCTTGTAGGACTTTCAAAAAATTCCTTTGAGGTGAGACATTTGCCATCCTGGAATATAACTACCTAGTTTGGTTCCTCCTTTAGCTTAGATTTGATAAAATGCAGCAAATGCTTCTGGTTCATGCATGAAGGCACAAGGTACGAACATTTCCCAATGGAGTGATTCTAAGTATTTGATGTACATCAATGGATAATGTTTTTGCATCAAAAACATGAAAAGCTCTTTCCTTGATTCTTTATTTGGATAAACATGTACCACACCATCCTCCTTTTAACAATACTGCTCACTTGCTCCTCCCCCTCACCTATTGGCGCATCCTTGTCATTTTTCGTAACGTGGTCTTCAACTGTAACCTTAAATATCATCCCCACATGGGTTTTGGGGCATGTGGATGAAAATGTCTTGTTTCGCAGCTATGGCCTTGTTGTTTCCCTGCAATTTATTTCCCTTGCTGTGGTGATGACATTTATGAGTATATCATCCGTGGGAATGACCTATAAGAAACATTATAACATCAATTAGTTCACAGTTACCCTATAGAGAATGATGCCCTTAAATAATTTACATGAGCTTGGTGAAGTATCCAAACAAAATGCCTAAATGATCCATGATGAAAGGGCTTCTAACGAATATACTTAATGCACAAATAAGTTTCCATTCGAGTGTATGCATGATGATCCTCCCACACATGGCTTGACTGCGATGAAAGAATCTCGTCATGATGGTGAGAAGGTTCAATGACTACAAGCCAGGTCAAAACCCTAATGGCTAAGTGAGCAGGGGGACTCAAAATTTTAAATATACCCAAAATTTTGGGTGGTGTTGTAGCAGCTACAATAGACCCATAACCACAACTTTAACCTTAATCTTTACTTAACCTTAACCTTAACTATAACCTAACCATAACCTTGACCAAACCCTTAACCTTAACCTGACTAAACCCGTAACCTTAACATGACTTAACCTTAACCTTGACCGTGACCTTAACCTTAACCTTATCCTTAACCTTCACCTTAACCTAACCTTAACCTTGACTTTAACTATAACCTAACCTTAACCATGACCTTAACTATAACCTAACCATAACCTTAACCTTTACCTAACCTTAACCTTGACCTTAACGTTACCTTAACCTTTACCTTTACCTTAACCTTAACCTTAAATTTTCCTTAACCTTAGCCTTAACCTTAACCTTGACCTAACCATAACCTTAACCTTAACCTTAACTATAGCCTAACCCTAACCATAACCTTCACTATAACCTAACCTTAACCTTAACCTTACCCTAACCTTAACCTTAACCTTAACCTTAACTTGACTAAACTCATAACCTTAATCTTACCTTAACCTAACTTTAACCTTAACCTTAACCATAACCATAACCCTAAACTTGACCAAACCATTAACCTTAAACTTAACCTAATTAAACTCCTAACCGTAACCTTAAACTTAACCTAACCTTAAAATTAACCTTAACCTAACTATAACCTTACCCTTAACCTAAATTTAACTTAACCTTGACCTTGACCTTAACCTTAACCTTACCCTTAACCTTCACCTTAACCTCACTAAACCCATAACCTTAACCTTACCCTTAACCTTAACTTGAACCTTTACCCTTAACCTTAACTTTAACCTTAACCTTACCCCCTTAACCTTGACCTTATCCTAACCTTAACCTTAACTAAAACCTAACCCTAACCTTAACCAAACCCTTAACCTTAACCTTAACTTTAACCTAACCTTAACCTTGACTTTACCCTTAATCTAACCTTAACCTTAAACTAACCTTAACCTTGACTTACCCTTAACCTTAACCTTAACCTAACCTTAACCTCAACCTAACTATAACCTTACCTTAACCTAACTTAAACTTAACCTTCACCTTGACCTTAACTTGAACTTTAACTTTACCCTAACCTTAAGGGTTTAGTCAGGTTAAGGTTAAGGTTAAGGTTAAGGTTAACGTTAGTATATAGTGAAGGTTAAGGTTAAGGGTAAGGTTAGGGTAAAAGTTCATGTTAAGGTTAAGGATAAGGTTAAGGTTAGGGTTAAGGTTAGGGTTAGGTTAAGGTTAAGATAAAAATAAGGTTAAGGTTAAGGTTAGGTTAAGGTTAATGTCAAGGTTAAGGTTAAGGTTAGGGTTAGGTTAAGGTTAAGATAAGGATAAGGCTAAGGTTAAGGTTAGGGTAAAGGTTAAGGTTAAGGTTAAGGTTAATTTAAGGTTAAGGTTAGGTTAAGGTTAAGTTAAGGGTAAATTCAACTCGTAACCTTAACCTTCACTATAACCTAACCCAAAATTTGACCAAACCCTTAACCTTAACTATAACCTAACCTGAATCTTAACCAAACCCTTAACCTTAACCTTGACTTTACCCTTAACTTAACCTTACCCTTAACCTTAACTGTAACCTTAACCTTACCTTAACCTAACTTAACCTTAACCTTGACCTTGACCTTAACCTTAACCTTAACTTTACCCTAAACTTAAGGGGTTAGTCAGGGTAAAGATAAGGTTAAGGGTTTGGTCAAGGTTAGGGTTAGGTTGAGGTTAAGGGTGAAGGTTAATGGTAAGGTTAAGGTTAAGGTTAGGTTAAGGGTAAAATTAAGGTTATGGGAAGGTTAAGGTTAAATTCAAGGTTAAGCTGAAGGCAAAGGTAAGGATAGGATAAGGTTAAGGCTAAGGTCAAGGTCAAGGTTAAGGTTAAGTTAGGTTAAGGTAAGGTTAAGGTTACGGTTAGGTTGAGGTTAAGTTTAGGTTAAGGTTAGGTTAAGGTGAATATTAGGTTAAGGGTAAAGTTAAGGTTAAGGTTAAGTTAAGGTCAGGGTTAATGTTACGTTAAGGGTAAAGTCAAGGTTAAGGTTAGGTTAAGGGTAAGCGTTTGGTCAAGGTTAGGATTAGGTTATAGTTAAGGTTAAGGTTAAGGGTAAAGATAATTTTATGGTTAAGGTTAAGGTTAGGGTTAGGTTATAGTTAAGGTTAAGATTAGGTTAAGGGTAAAGCTAAGGTTAAGGTTAGGGTTAAGGTCAGGAGAAGGTTTTAGTTAAGGTTAAGGTTAAGGTTAAGGTTAGGTTAAGGTTAGGATAAGGTTAAGGATTAGGTTAAGGTTAAGGTTACGGTTAGGTTAAGGGTAAAGTTAAGGTTAGGTTAGGTTAAGGTTAAGGTTAGGTTAAGCTTAAGTTAAGGTTAAGGTAGGGTTTGTTCAAGGTTAGGCTTAGATTATAGTTAAGGTTAGGTTAAGGGTAGGTTAAGGGTAAAGTCAATGTTAAGGTGAAGGTTAAGGGTAAGGTTAAGGTTAAGGTTAAGGGTAAGATAACATTAAGGTTAAGGTTAAGGTTAAGGGGGTAAGGTTAAGGTTACGGTTAGGTGAAGGTGAAGGTTATGGTTAGGTCAAGTTTAAGGTTAAGGTTAAGTTAAGGTTAAGGGTAATATAAGGTTATGGTTAAGTTTAAGCTTAATATTAAGTTAAGGGTAAAGTCAAACATTAACCTTAACTTTCTCTTAACCTTCCCCTAACCTTAACCCTAACATGAACCTTAACCTTAACCTTAACCCAACCTTAACCATAACCATAACCTTAACTTTGCCCTTAAACTAACCTTAACCTTACCCTAACCATAACCTTAACTTTACCCTTAACCTAACCTTAACCTTAACCTAACATTAACCTTGACCATAACCTTAAAATTTACCTAACCTTAACCTTAATCATAACCATAACCTTAACCTTGACCTTAACTATAACCTAACCCTAACCTTGACCAAACCCTTAACCATAACCTTAACATGACTAAACCCGTAACCTTAAGCTTAATCTTACCCTTAACCTTAACTTATCCTTAACCTTAACCATAATCTTAACTTCAGGTTAAGGTTAAATTTAAGGGTAAGGTTAGGGTTAAGGGTAAAGGTTAAGTTTAAGGTTACATCTTTAGTCAGATTAAGGTTAAAGTTAAGGTTTTGGCCAAGGTTAGGGTTATGTTATTGTTAAAGTCAATGTTAAGGTTAAGTTAAGGTCAAGGTTAAGGTTAAGGTTAATGTTAAGGTAATAGTTATGGTTCAGGTTAGGTTAAGGTTAAGGTCAAGGTTAAGGTTAAGGTTAGGTTAAGGTTAAGGGTGAAGGTTAAGGTCAAGGTTAAGGTTATGGTTAAGTTTAGGTTAAGGTTTAGGTTAAGGTTAAGGTTAGGTTATAGTTAAGGTTAATTTTGAGACCCATAACCTTATCCTTCACCTTACCCTTAACCTTAACCTTGACCTTAACCTTAACCTTAACCTTACTAACCCCGTAACCTTAACCTTAACGTTAACCTTAATTATAACCTAACCCTAACCTTGAAAAAACCCTAACCTTAACCCTAGCCCTAACCCTAAGCTTAACCATAACTTTACTCTTAACCTAACCTAACCTTAACTATACCCTTAACCTAATCTTAAACTTAACCTAAGCGTAACCTTACCCTTAATCTTGACCTTAACCTTAACTTAACCTAACTTTAACCTTAACCTTAACAATAACCTAACACTAACCTTGACCAAACCCTTAACCTTAACTTGACTAAAGCTGTAACCTCAAACTTAACCTTTACCCTTAACCCTAACCTTACCCTTAAATTTAACCTTAACCTAAGGTTAAGATAATGGTTAAGGTTAAGGTTAAGGATAAGTTAAGGTTAAGGGTAAGGTTAAGGTTAAGGTTACGGGTTTAGTCAGGTTAAGGTTAAGGTTAATAGTTTGGTCAAGGTTAAGGTTAGGTTTTAGTTAAGGTCAAGGTTAATGTTAGGTTAAGGTTAAGTTTATGATTAAGGTTAAGGTTAGGTAAAGTTTAAGGCTATGGTTAAGGTTAAGGTTATGGTGAAGGTTAAGGTTAGGTTAAGGTTAATATTAGGTCAAGGGTAAAGTTAGGTTATGGTTAGGGTAAGGTTAAGGTTAGTTTAAGGTTAAAGTTAAGGTTAAGGTTATGTTTAAGGTTAGGTTAAGGTTAAGGTTAGGGTTAAGGTTAGGGGAAGGTTAAGGTTAAACATAAGGTGAAGGTTAAGGTTTGACTTTACCCTTAACCTAATCTTAAGCTTAACCATATATTACCCTTAACCTTAACTTAACCTTAACCTTGACCTTGACCTTGACCTAACCATAACCTTCACCTTCACCTAACCATAACCTTAACCTTAACCTTACCCCATTAACCTTAACCTTAAATTTATCTTACCCTTAACCTTAACCATAACCTTAAACATGACTTTACCCTTAACCTAAAGTTAACCTTAACCTTAACCTAACTATAACCTAACCCTAACCTCAACCTTTACCCTTAACATTAACCTTAACCTTAACCTTGACCATGACCTTAACATTAACCTTAATCTTAACCTTAACCTTAACCTTATCTTACCCTTAACCTTAACTTATCCTTAACCTTGACCTTGACCTAACCGCAACCTTAACCTTAACATTAACTATAACCTAACCGTAACCTTAACCTTCACTATAACCTAACCTTAACCTTAACCCTAACCTTACCCTAACCTTAACCTTAACCTGACTAAACCCATAATCTTAACCTTACCTTAACCTAACTTTAACCTTAACCTAAACCTTAACCATAACCCTAACCTTGACCAAACCATTAACCTTAACCTTAAGCTGATTAAACCCGTAACGTAACCTTAAAATTAACCTAACCTTAAAATTAACCTTAACCTAACTATAACCTTACCCTTAACCTAACTTAAACTTAACATTGACCTTGAAATTTACCTTAACCTTAACCTTACCCTTAACCTTCACCTTAACCTTCACCTTAACCTTAACCTTAACCTCACTAAACCCATAACCTTAACCTTACCCTTAACCTTAATCTTAACCTTACCCCCTTAACCTTAACCTTAACTAAAACCTAACCCTAACCTTAACCAAACCCTTAACCTTAACCTTAACTTTAACCTAACCTTAACCTTTACTTTACCCTTAATCTAACCTTAACCTTAACCTAACCTTAACCTTAACTTTACCTTAACCTTGACTTACCCTTAACCTAACCTTAACCTTATCTTAACTTTAACATAATCCTAAATATAACCTTACGTTAACCTAACTTAACCTTAACCTTCACCTTGACCTTAACCTTAACTTTAACTTTACCCTAACCTTAAGGGTTTAGTCAGGTAAATTTTAAGGTTAAGGTTAGTATATAGTGAAGGTTAAGGTTAAGGGTAAGGTTAGGGTAAAATTTCATGTTAAGGTTAAGGTTAAGGTTAAGGTTAATTTTAAGGTTAAGGTTAAGGTTAGGGTTAGGTTAAGGTTAAGATACAGATAAGGTTAAGGTTAGAGTAAAGGTTAAGGTTAAGGTTAATTTAAGGTTAAGGTTAGGTTAAGGTTAAGTTAAGGGTAAAGTCAACCCATAACTTTAACCTTAACCTTAACCTTCCCTATAACCTAACCCTGACGTTGACCAAACCCTTAACCTTAAATATAACCTAACCTGAACC
This sequence comes from Pinus albicaulis, assembly GCA_034641835.2. Lineage (NCBI taxonomy): Eukaryota > Viridiplantae > Streptophyta > Pinopsida > Pinales > Pinaceae > Pinus > Pinus albicaulis. Next base: position 278,717 of record JAXQQM020087367.1, read on the forward strand.
TTAAGCAAACCCTTAACCTTAACATTGACTTTACCCTTAACTTAACCTTACCCTTAACCTTAACTGTAACCTTAACCTAACTTAACATTAACCTTTACCTTGACCTTAACCTTAACCTTAACTTTACCCTAACCTTAAGGGTTTAGTCAACTTAAGGATAAGGTTAAGGGTTTGGTCAAGGTTAGGGTTAGGTTGAGGTTAAGGGTGAAGGTTAAGGGTAAGGTTAAGGTTAATGTTAGGTTAAGGGTAAAATTAAGGTTAAGGTTAGGGTTAAGGTTAGGGGAAGTTTAAGGTTAAAGTTGGGGTTAAGCTGAAGGTTAAGGGTAAGGATAAAGTAAGGTTATTGTTAAGGTCAAGGACAAGGTTAAGGTTAAGTTAGGTTAAGGTAAGGTTAAGGTTACGATTAAGATTAAAGTTAGGTTAAGGTTAAGGTTAACATTAGGTTAAGGTTAAAGTTAAGGTTAATGTTAGGTTAAGGTCAGGGTTAAGGTTACGTTAAGGGTAAAGTCAAGGTTAAGGTTAAGGTTAGGTTAAGGGTAAGGGTTTGGTCAAGGTTAGGATTAGGTTATAATTAAGGTTAAGGTTAAGGTTAAGGGTAAAGATAATTTTATGGTTAAGGTAAAGGTTAGGGTTAGGTTATAGTTAAGGTTAAGATCAGGTTAAGGGTAAAGTTAAGGTTGAGTTTAGGGTTAAGTTTAGGAGAAGGTTTTAGTTAAGGTTAAGGTTAAGGTTAAGGTTAGGCTAAGGTCAAGATAAGGTTAAATATTAGGTTAAGGTTAAGGTTAGGTTAAAAGTAAAGTTAAGGTTAGGTTAGGTTAAGGTTAAGGTTAGGTTAAGGTTAAGGGTTTGGTCAAGGTTAGGGCTAGGTTATAGTTAAGGTTAGGTTAAGGTTAGGTTAAGGGTAAAGTCAAGGTTAAGGGTTTGGTCAAGGTTAGGGTTAGGTTAAGGTTAAGGTTAAGGTTCGGTTAAGGGTAAAATTATGGTTAAGGTTAAGGGTAAGATAACGCTAAGGTTAAAGTTAAGGTTAAGGTTAAGGGGGTAAGTTTAAGGTTAAGGTTACGGTTAGGTGAAGGTGAAGGTTACGGTTAGGTCAAAGTTAAGGTTAAGGTTAAGTTAAGGTTAAGGGTAATATAAGGTTAAGCTTAAGCTTAAGCTTAAGATTAGTTTAAGGGTAAAGTCAAACCTTAGCCTTAACCTTAACCTTCCCCTAACCTTAACCCTAACCTGAACCTTAACGTTAACCTTAACCTAACCTTAACCATAACCTTAACCTTAACTTTACCCTTAAACTAACCTTAAAATTACCCTAATCATAACCTTAACTTTACCCTTAACCTAATATTAACCTTAACCTAACCTTAACCTTGACCATAACCTTAACCTTAACCATAACCTTAACCTTAACCTTAACCATAACCTTAACCTTAACCTAACCTTAACCTTGACCTTAACTATAACCTAACCCTAACCTTGACCAAACTCTTAATCTTAGCCTTAACTTGACTAAACCCGTAACCTTAACCTTAACCTTACCCTTAACCTTAACGTATCATTAAACTTAACCTTACCCATAATATTAACCTCAGGTTAAGGTTAAATTTAAGGGTAAGGTTAGGGCTAAGGGTAAAGGTTAAGTTTAAGGTTACAACTTTATTCAGGTTAAGGTTAAGGTTAAGGTTAGTGTTAAGGTTATGGTTATGGTTAATGTTAGGTTAAGGTCAAGGTCAAGTTTAAGGTTAGGTTAAGGTTAAGGTCAAGGTTAAGGTTAAGGTTATGGTTAAGTTTAGGTTAAGGTTAAGGTTAAGGTTAAGATTAAGCTTAGGATATAGTGAAGGTTAAGGTTAAGACTCATAACCTTATCTTTGACCTTACCCTTAATATTAACGTTAACCTTAACCTTACTAACCCTGTAACCTTAACCTTAACCTCAACCTTAACCTTAACCTTAACTATAACCTAACACTAACCTTGACAAAACCCTAACATTAACCCTAACCCTAACCCTAACCTTAAGCATAACTTTACCATTAACCTAACCTTAACCTTAACTATACCCTTAACTTAATCTTAACCTTAACCTAAGCTTAACCTTACCCTTAACCTTGACCTTAACCTTAACTTAACCTAACCTTAACCTTAACCTTAACTATAACCTAACACTAACCTTGACCAAACCCTTAAACTTATCTTAACCTTATCCTAACCTTAACCTTAACCTTAACCTAACTATAACCTTACCCTTAACCTTAACCTTGACCTTAACTATAACCTAACCCTAACCTTGACCAAACCCTTAACCTTAACCTTAACCTTGCCCGTTCAACCTTAATCTTAACCTAATCTTAACCTTAACTAAAACCTAACCCTAACCTTAACCAAACCCTTAACCTTAACCTTAACCATAACCCTAACCTTAACCTAACCTTAACCTTAACCTTAACCTAACTTTAACCTTAACCTCACCTTAACCTTAACCTAACTATAACCTCACCCTTAACCTTAACCTTCAAATTAGCTATAACATATCCCTAACCTTTACCTTAACCTTAACCTTAACCTAACCTTAACCTTAAATTTACCTTAAACTTGACTTTACCCTTAAACTAATCTTAACCTTGACCAAACATTTAACCTTAACCTTAACCTTAACTTTACCCTTAATGTAATCTTAACCTTAACCTAACCTTAACCTTGACTTTACCCTTAAAGTAACCTTAAACTTTACCTTAACCTTAGGTTAAGATTATGGTTAAGGGTAAGGTTAAGGGTAAGGTTAAATTTAACGTTAGGTTAGGTTAAGGTTATGGTTAAGGTGAAGGTTAGGTTAAGGTTAAGGTTAAGGTTAAGGTGAAGGGTAAAGATAAGGTTATGGTTAAGGTTAAGGTTAGGGTTAGGTTATAGTTAAGGTTAATGTTAGGTTAAGGGTAAGATAAGGTTAAGGTTAAGGTTAGGTTAAGGTTATAGTTAAGGTCAAGGATAAGGTTAGGTTATAGTGAAGGTTAAGGTTAAGATAAGGTTAAGGTTAAGGTAAGGTTAATGTTAGGTAAAGGTTAAGGTTAAGGTTAATGTTAAGGGTTTGGTCAAGGTTAGGGTTAGGTTATAGTTAAGGTTACGGGTTTATTCAAGTTAAGGTTAAGGGTAAGGTTAGTTTAAGGGTGAAGTTAAGGTTAAGGGTAATGTCAATGGTTTAGTCAGGTTAAGGTTAAGGGTTTGGTCAAAGTTAGGGTTAGGCTCAAGTTACGGGTTTAGTCAGCTTAAGGTTAGGTTTAAGGTTAAGGTTATGGTTAAGGTTAAGTTTAAAGGTAAAGTCAAGGTTAAAGTTAAGGTTAAGGTTATGTTAAGGGTAGAATTAAGGCTAAGGTTAAGTTTTGGTGAGGGTTAGGGTTAGGTTATAGTTAAGGTTAAGATAAGGTTAAGGTTAAGTTTAAGGTTATGGTTAAGGTTAAGTTTAGGTTAATTTAAGGTTAAGGTTAACGTCTGGTCAAGGTTAGGGTTAGGTTATAGTTAAATTTAAGGTTAAGGTCAAGGTTAAGGGTAAGGTTAAGGTTAGGTTAAAGTTAAGATTAGGTTAAGGGTAAAGTTAAGGTTATGGTTAGGGTAAGGTTAGGGTTAGGGGATGGTTAAGGTTAGGTTAAGAGTAAAGTTAATTTTAAGGTTAGTTTAAGGGTAAGGGTTTGGTCAACGTTAGGGTTTGGTTATAGTTAAGGTCAGGTTAAGGTTAAGGTTAAGGGTTTGGTCAACATTAGGGTTAGGTTATAGTTAATGTTAAGGTTAAGGTTAAGGGTTTGGTCAAGGATAGGGTTAGGTTATAGTTAAGGTTAAGGTTAAGGTTACGGTTTTAGTCAGGTTAAGGTTAAGGTTAGGTTAAGGTTAAGGTTAGGTAAAGTTTAAGGTTAAGGTTAAGGTTAATGTTATGGTTAAGGTTAAGATTAGGTTAACGTTAAGGTTAAGGTTAAGATAAGGTTAAGATAAGGTTAAGGTTAAAGTTAAGGTTAAGGTTAGGTTAAGGTTAAGGGTGAAGTTTAAGGGTAAGGTTAATGTTAAGGTTAGGTTAAGGTAAATGTTAAGGTCAATTTTGGTTAAGGTTAGGTTAAGGGTAATGTCAAAGTTAGGGTTAAATTTAAGCTTAATGTTAAGGGTAAGGTCAAGGTTAAGGTTACAGGTATTAACCTTAACGTTCACTATAACCTAACCTTAACTATAACCTAACCCTAACCTTAACAAAACCTTAACCTTAGCCTTAACTTAACCATAACCTTAGCCTTAACCTTACCTTTAACCTTAACCTTAACCTTAACCTAACATTATCCTTGACCTTAACTATAACCTAACCCTAACCTTGACCAAACCTTAACCTTAACCTTAACTTAACCTCAACCTTAACCTTAACCTTTCCATAGCCATAACCTTAACCATAACTTTACCCTTAACTTTAATCTTAACCTTACCTTTACCTCACTATAACCTTACCATTAACCTCAACCTTGAACTTAACTAACCTTAACCTTAACCTTAATCCTAACCTTAACCTTAACTTTACCCTTAACCTAATATTAACCTTACCCTAGCCTTACCCTTAACCTTAAACTGAGGTTAATATTATGGTTAAGGATAAGTTAAGGTTAAGGGTACGGTTAAGGATAAGAGTTTGGTTAAGGTTATGATTAGGTTATAGTTAAGGTCAAGGTTAAGGTTAAAGTTATAGTTAAGGGTAAGGTTAAGGTTAAGGGTAAAGTTAAGGTTAAATTAAGGTTAAGGTTAAGGTTAAGGATAAGGTCAAGGTTAAGTAATGGTTAATATAAGGTTAAGCGTAAGTTTAATATAAGGTTAAGGGTAAGGGTAAGATTAAGGGTAAAGTTAAGGGTAAGGTTAAGGGTTTGGTCAAGGTTAGGGTTAGGTTATAGTGAAGGTTAAGGTTAAGTTGAGGGTAAATTCAACGTTATGGTTAGGTTCTAGTGAATGTTAAGGTTAAGGGTAAAGTCAAGGTTAGGGTTAGGTTAAGGTTAATATTAGGTTAAGGGTAAAGTTAAGCTTAAGGTTATAGTTAAGGCCAATGTAAGATAAGGTTAAGGGTAAGCCTAAGGTTATAGGTTTAGTCAAGTTAAGGTTAAGGTTAAGATTAGGTTGCCGGTAAGGTTAAGGTTAGGTTAAGGTTAATGTTAAGGGTAAGGTTAGGGTTAGGTTATAGTTAAGTTCAAGGTTAAGGTTAAGGGCAAGGAAACCCTTAACATTAACCTTAACCTTAACCTTTACCCTAACCTTACCCTGACCTTACCCTTAACCTTAACTATAACCTAACCCTAACCGTGACCAAACCTTTAACCGTAACCTTAACCTGAGTAAACCTTTAACCTTAACCTTAACCTTACCCTTAACCTTAGCCTTAACCTTACCCCCTTAACCTTAACCTTAACCTTAACCTAACTAAACCCGTAACCTTAACCTTAACCTTAACCTGACTAAACCCGTAACCTTAACCTTAACCTTAATATAACCTTAAATCTAATTTTACCCTTAACCTAAACTTAACCATAACCATAACCTTAACCTTAACTTTACCCTTAACCTCACCTTAACCTTAACTTTACCCTTAACCTTAAAATTAACCTTAACCTTAAACTTTATCCAACCTTAACCTTAACCATAACCATAACCTTTACCCTAAACTTAACCTTAACCTTAACCTTGACCTTAAATATAACCTAACCGTTACCTTGACCAAACCCTTAACATTAACCTTAAACTTAATATTACCCTAAACTTAACCATAACGTTAACCTTAACCTCAGTCTTAACCTTGACTTTACCCTTAACCTAACGTTAAGGTTAATGTTAAGTTAGGTTAATGTAAGGTTAAGGTTATGGTTAGGTCAAGGTTAAGGTTAAAGTTAACGTTATGGATAAGTTAAGGTTAAGGTTAAAATAATATTAAGGTTAAGGGTTTGGTTAAGGTTAGGGTTAGGTTACAGTTAAATTTTAGAGTTTGTTCAAGGTTAGGGTTAGGTTATAGTTAAGGTCAAGGTTAATGTTAGGTTAAGGTTAAGGTTATGGTTATGGTTTAGGTTATGGTTATGGGAAGGTTAAGGTTAACGTTAAGGTTAGGTTAAGGTTAATGTTAGGTTAAGGGTAAGGTTAAGGTTAAGTTTAAGGTCAAGGTCAAGGTTAACCTTAACCTATCCTTAACCTTACCTTAACCTTTACCTAAGCTTAACCTTAACCTTAACCTTAACCTAACCTTAACCTTGAACTTAACTATAACCTAACCCTAACATTGACTAAACCCTTAACCTTAACCTTTCTTAATCTTAACATTGACCTTGACCTTAACCTTAACCTTACCCCCTTAACTTTAACCTTAACCTCACTAAACTCGTAACCTTAACCTTAATCTTAACCTGAATAAACCTGTAACCCTTAACATTATTTTAATCTTACCTTAACATAACCGTAACATTGACCTTAAACTTAACCTAACCTTAACCTTAACCTTAACTTTACCCTTAACCTAACCTTAACCTTAACTTTAACTATAGCCTAACCTAACCTTAACCTTACCTTAACCTAATTTAACCTTGACTTAACCGTAACCTTAACCTTAACCATAACCTCAACCTTAACCTTGACCTTAACCTTAACCTTACCCTTAACCTTCACCCTTAACCTTAACCTAACCCTAACCTTAACCTAACTTTAACCTTGACCTTAACCTAGCCTTATCTTACCCTTAACCTTGACCTTGACCTTAACCTTAACCTTACCTTTACCTTAATTTTAACCTTAACCTTCCCATAGCCATAACCTTAACCTTGAATTTACCCTTAACCTAACCTTAACCTTAACCCTAAGATAACCCTAACCTTGACCAAAACCTTAACCTTAAATATAACCTAGCCTTAACCTTAACCTTCCCATAACCATAACCTTAACCTTGACCTTGAATTTACCCTTAACCTAACCTTAACCTTAATGCTAATCTTACCCTAACCATAACCTTAACTTTACCCTTAACCTAATCTTAACCTTAACCTAAGCTTAACCTTACCCTTAACCTTGACCTTAAACTTAAATTTAACTATAACCTAACCCTAACCTTAAATTTAACTATAACCTAACCCTAACCTTGACAAAACCTTAACCTTAACCTTAACTTAACCTAACGTTAGCCTTAACCTTAACCTTAACGTTAACCTTAACCTTACCCTTAACCTTAACCTTATCTTAACCTTAACTATAACCTTACCCTAACCTTAACCCTAACCTTACCCTTAATGATAGATTGTAGATTTCTATGGTGTAGTCTTTTAGATACAAAACTCAGAATCTCAACAGTCCTCATTTTTTAGTCTACATTTATGGTCTAAATCAAGACCGATCTTCATGTCAAATATACAAAGAAGAGAAATGCTTAGGTTAAATAAATAGAGGAAAAAATGACAGGGAAAAGAGCCAACCAGTTAAGGTTAGGTTAAGGTTAACCTTACCCTTAACCTTAACCTAACCTTAACCTTAACTATACCCTTAACCTTCCCCTAACCTTAACCCTAACCTTAACCTTAACCTTAACCTTCCCCTAACCTTAACTTTAAGCTTAACCTTAAGGTTAAGGTTACAGGTTTAGTCAAATTAAGGTTAAGGTTAAGGTTTCGTCAAGGTTAGGGTTAGGTTATAATTAAGGTCAAGGTTAAGTTTTAGGTTAAGGGTAAGGTTCGGTAACGTTAAGGTAAGGTTAAGGTTACGGTTAAGGTTAATGTTAAGTTCAAGGTTAATATTAAGTAAAGGTTAAGGTTAAGGTTAATATTAAGGGTATGGTCAAGGTTAGGGTTAGGTTATAGTTAAGGTCAAGGTTAAGGTTAAGGGTAAGATTATATTTAGGTTAAGGTTAAGGTTATTGTTAATGCCAGGGTAAGGTTAAGCTTAGGTTAAGGTTAGGGTTAGGTTATAGTTAAGGTCAAGGTTAAGGTTAGGTTTAATGTTAGGATAAGGTTAAGGGTTTAATGTTAGGTTAAGGTTTAACCTTACCATAACCTTAATCTTAACCTTAACCTTCCTTTAACCTAACCTAACCTAACCTTAACCTTATCCTTACCTTAACCTAACTTTAACCTTAACCTTCCCCTAACCTTAATCCTAACATTACCCTTAACCTTCAGCTTAATTTTAACCTAACCTTAACCTTAACTTTACCCTTAACCAAACCTTAAGCTTAACCTCAACCTAACCCTAACCTTGACCTTGACCTTAACCTTAACATTAACCTTAACCTAAACTTAACCAAACCCTTAATTTTAACCCCGTAACCTTAACCATAACCTTAACCTTAACCTCACCTTAACTTTGAATTTACCGTTAACTTAACCTTAACGTTGACCTTACCTTAAGGTTAGGTTAAGATTAAGGTTAAGGTTAGGTAAGGGTAAGGTTAAGGTTATGGTTTTAGTCAGGATAAGGTTAAGGTTAAGGGGGTAAGGTTAAGGTTAAGGTTAAGGTTAGGTTAAGGGTAAATTTATGGTTAAGGTGAAGGTTAAAGGTAAGGTTTAGGTCAAGGTTACAGGTTTAGTCAGGTTAAGGTTAAGGTTAAGGATTTGATCAAGGTTAGGGTTAGATTATATCTAAGTTTAAGGTTAGGCTTAACGTTAGGGTTAATTTTATAATGAAGGTTAAAACCTGTACCCTTAACCATAACCTTAACCTTTACCTTAACCTTAACTTTAACTATAACCTAATTGTAACATTTACCTTAACTATAACCTTAACCTTAACTATGACTTAACCTTCATCTTAACCTTAACTTTACCCTTAACCTTAACCTTACCCCCTTAACCTTAACCTTAACTTGATTAAAGTTGTAACCTTAATCTTACCCTTACCTAACCTTAACCTTAACTATAACCTAACCCTAACCTTAAATTTAACCTTAACCTTATCTCAACCTTAACCTTCATTATAACCTAACCTTAACCTTCACCTTAACTATAACCTAACCCTAACCTTGACCAAACCCTTAACCTTAACCTTAACCTGACTAAACCCGTAACACCTAACCCTTAACCTTAGCCTTAACTTTACCCTTAACATAATATTAACCTTAACCTAACCTTAACCTTGACTTTACCCTTAACCTAACCTTAACCTTGACCTTAAAGATAACCTAACCCTAACCTTGACTGAACATTAACCTTAAAGGTTCAGGATAAGGTTAAGGTTAAGGTTAGGTTATAGTGAAGGTTAAGGTTAAGACCCGTAACCCTAACCTTAACCTTAACCTTGGCTTTACCCTTAACCTAACCCTAACCTTAACCTTAACCTTAACCTTATCTTAACATTAACCTAACCTTAACTTTAAACTTAACTTAACTATAACCTTACCCTTAACCTTAACATTGACCTTAACTATAACCTAACTCTAACCTTGACCAAACCCTTAACATTAACCTTAACCTTAACCTTTACTTAACCTTAATCTTGACCTTAACCTTAACCTCAACCTTACCCTTAACTTTAACCTAAACCTTAACCTAACCTTAACCTTAACCTTACCCTAACCTTACCCTAACCTCAACCTTAACTTTACCCTTAACCTAACCTTAACCTTAACCTAACCTTAACCTTAACTATAACATAACCCTAACCTTCACAAAACCTTAACATTAACCTTAACTTTACCCTTAACCTAACCTTAACCTTAACCTTAACCTTGACTTTACCCTTAACATAAGCTTAACCTTCATTATAACCTAACTCTAACCTTGACCAAACCCTTAAACTTAACCTTAACCTTACCCTTACCTTGACCTTAACCTTAACTTTAACTATAACCTAACCCTAACCTTGACCAAACCCTTAACATTAACCTTAAATTAACCTTAACCTTAACCTAACTTTAACCTTGACCTTAACTATAACCTAACCCTAACCTTGAACAAACCCTTAACCTTAACCATAACCTGACTAAACCCTTAAAGTTAGGGTAGTTAAGGTTAAGGTCAATGTCAAGGTTAAGGTTAAGTTATGATAATGTAAGGTTATAGTTAGGTTAAGGTTAAGGTTAAGGGAGTAAGCCTTAACATTAACCTGACTAAACTTGTAACCTTAACCTTAACCTTAATTAAACCCTTAACCTTAACCTTCCCCCATGGAAAATTTTAGGGGCTAATATTCGTAGGTGTGCTAATTTTCCATGCTTTTTCCTAAAAAAAGATTCGCCAATTTCCATTTTTTATAAAATTGATTCGCCCAAATTTTAAAATATAAAATTATTTTACGTTAAAAATAGCCAAAATTATATAGAGAGTATATATATAATCATGATAAATTTAAATAACTTTACAACTACATCAATAGACATTTTATAGTTTTCATAATAGGTACTAGTGAGATTCGCCCATTTTTTAAACTTCAAAATTATTTTCCATCCTTAAAATTTCCCATGCCTTCACCTAACCTTAACCTTAAGCTTACCCTTAACCTTCACCATTAACCTTAACCTAACCCTAACCTTGACCTGAACCTTAACCTAACCTTAACCTTAACCTTACCCTTAACCTTACCTTAACATTAACCTTAACGTAATCTTAACCTTAACTTTACCCTTAACCTAACCCTAACCTTAAGGTCAAGGTTAAGGTTACGTTAAGGGTAAAGTTCAAGTTATGATTAGGGTAAGGTTAGGTTAAGTTTAAGGTTAAGGTTATGGTTAAGGTAAGGTTAAGGTTAAGGTTAGGGTTATGGCTAAGGTTAAGGTCAAGGTTAAGTTAGGTTAAGGTAAGGTTAAGGTTACGGTTACGTCAAGGTTAAGAGGTTAGTCAGGTTAAGGTTAAGGTTAAGGGTTTGGTCAAGGTTAAGGGTGAAGCTTACGGGTAAGGTTAAGGTTAAGGTCAAGGTTAAGGTTAAGGGTAAGGTTAATGTTAAGGTTAGGTTAGGTTAGGGTAAGGTTAAGGTTACGGTTAAGGTTAAGGTTCAAGTTAAGGTCAAGGTTATATTAAGTAAAGGTTAAGGTTAAGGTTAATATTAAGGGTATGGTCAAGGTTAGGGTTAGGTTATAGCTAATTTCAAGGTTAAGGTTAAGGGTAAGGTTATAGTTAGGTTAAGGTTATGGTTAATTCTAGGGTAAGGTTAAGGTTAAATTTGAGGTTAAGGTTAGGTTAAGGTTAGAATTAGGTTATAGTTAAGGTCAAATTTAAGGTTAGGGTTAATGTTAAAGGTACGATTAAGCCCTTAACCTTCCCATAACCTTAACCTTATCCTTAACATTACTTTAACCTAACCTAACCTTAACCTTATCCTTACCTTAACCTAATGTTAACCTTAACCCTAAACTTAGCCTAACCTTACCATAACCTTACCCTTAACCTTCAGCTTAATTTTAACCTAACCTTAACCTTAAATTTACCCTTAACCAAACCTTTACCTTAACCTCAACCTAACCCTAACCTTGACCTTAACCTTAACCTTAACCTAACCTTAACCAAACCCTTAACCTTAACCCTAACCTAACTAAACCTGTAACCTTAACTATAACGTTAACATTAACCTAACCTTAACGTTGACTTTACCCTTAACTTAGCCTTAACCTTAACCTATCCTTAACCTTACCTTAAGGTTAGGTTAAGGTTAGGTAAGGGTAAGGTTAAGTTTAGGTAAGGGTAAGGTTAAGGTTACAGGTTTAGTCAGGTTAAGGTTAAGTTTAAGGTTAAGGTTAAGGTTAAGGGGGTAAGGTTAAGGTTAAGGTTAAGGATAAAGTTAGGTTAAGGGTAAGGTTAAGGATAAAGTTAGGTTAAGGGTAAATTTATGGCTAAGGTGAAGGTTAAAGTTAAGGTTAAGGGTTTGGTCAAGGTTAGGGTTAGGTTATAGCTAAGGTTAAGGTTAGGGTTAATGTTATAGTGGATGTTAAGGTTAATACTCGTAACCTTAACCTTAACCTTAACCTTTACCTTAACTTTAACTATAACCTAACCTTAACCTTTACCTTAACTATAACCTTAACCTTAACTATGACTTAACCTTCACCTTAACCTTAACCTTACCCTTACCTAACCTTAACCTTAACTTTACTGTTAACCTAACCTTAACCTTAACTATAACTGTTAGGTCCCTATATTACCAGTATAGTCCCTTATTGTTATTAGTGTAACCCTCTTATTGTTATTATTGTACCCTTGTAACCCCCATTTTGTTATTATTGTGCCCTTAAATTATTATTATTAGGTCGGCTAGGATTACATTGTGGCCCACTAGGATTACATTATGGCCACATGGACTCCTATATATAGAAAGGAGGTTTTTTAAATTGTATCATCCAAGAATTGTTCATTTATGCAATGTATTGGATGTTTCCCCCTTGAAGTGGCTTATTTATAAGGCGTTGATATCTCTTTTCTTCTATTTTTGGAGCTAGTTAAACAAAAATAACCTAACCTTAATCTTAAATTTAACCTTAACCTTATCTTAACCTTAACCTTAACCTTGACCTTAACTATAACCTGAACCTAACCTTGACCAAACCCTTAACCTTAACCTTAACCTGCTAAACCTATAACACCTAACCCTAACCTTGACCAAACCCTTAACCTTAGCCTTAACTTTACCCTTAACCTAATCTTAACCATTACCTAACCTTAACCTTGACTTTACCCTTAACCTAACCTTAATCTTGACCTTAAATATAACCTAACCCTAACCTGTACCAAACCTTAACCTTAATTTTAACTTAACCTTAACCTTCCCATTACCATAACCTTAACCTTAACTTTACCCTTAACCTTCACCTTAGCCTTTACCTTACCCTTACCTAACTTTAACCTTAACCTAACCTTAACCTTAACTTTACCCTTAACCTAACCTTAACCTTGAACTTAAATATAATTTAACCCTAACCTTGAACAAGCCCTTAAGGTTAGGGTTAGGTTATAGTTAAGGTCAAGGTTAAGGTTAGGTTCTAGATCAGGTTAAGGTTTAGGTGAAGGTTAAGGTTAGGATTAGGGTAAATGTTTAGGATAAGGTTAAGGTTAAGGTTAAGATTAGGGCAAAGGTTCAGCATAAGGTTAAGGTTAAGGTTAAGGCCCGTAACCTTAACCTTAACTTTAACCATGACTTTACCCTTAACCTAACCCTAACCTTAACCTTAACCTTAACCTTATCTTAACCTTAACCTAACCTTAACCTTAACCTAACTATAACCTTACCCTTAACCTTAACGTTGAACTTAACTATAACCTATCCCTAAACTTGACTAAACCCTTAACATTAACCTTAACCTTAACCTTTACTTAACCTTAACATTTACCTTAACCTTAACCTTACCCTTAACCTTAACCTAAAACTTAAGCTTAACCTAACCTTATCCTTAACCTTACCCTAACCTTACCTTAACGTTACCCTTAACCTAACCTTAACCTTATCTTAACCTTAACTATAACCTAACCCTAACCTTGAAAAAAGCTTAACATTAACCTTAACTTGACCCTTAACCTAACCTTAACCTTAACTTTAACCTTGACTTTCCCTTAACTTAAGCTTAACCTTCACTATAACCTAACCCTAACCTTGACCAAACCCTTAACCTTAACGTTAACCTTACCCTTAACCTTGACCTTAACCTTAAATTTAACTATAACTTATCCCTAACCTTGACCAAACCCTTAGCATTAGCCTTAACTTAACTTTAACTTCAACCTTAACCTTAACCTTGACCTTAACTATAACCTAACCCTAACCTTGAACAAACCTTTAACCTTAACCTTAACCTAACTAAACCCTTAAGGTTAGGGTAGTTAAGGCTAAGGTCAAAGTCAAGGTAAAGGTTAAGTTATGATAAGGTAAGGTTATAGTTAGGTTAAGGTTAAGGTTAATGGGGTAAGCCTTAACCGTAACCTGAATAAACCCGTAACCTTAACCTTAACCTTAACCTTTCGCTAACCTTAACCTTACCCTTAACCTTCACTCTTAACCTTAACCTAACCCTAAGCTTGACTTGAACCTTAGCCTAACCTTAACCTTAATCTTACCCTTAACCTTACCTTAACCTTAAGCTTAACCTAACCTTAACCTTAACTTTACCCTTAACCTAACCCTAACCTTAAGGTCAAGGTTAAGGTTACGTTAAGGGTAAAGTCCAGGTTATGGTTAGGGTAAGGTTAGGTTAAAGTTAAGGTTAAGGTTAGGGTTATGGTTAAGGTCAAGGTTAAGTTAGGTTAAGGTAAGGTTAAGGTTACATTTAGGTCAAGGTTAAGAGTTTAGTCAGGTTAAGGTTAAGGTTAATGGTTTGGTCAATGTTAAGGATGAATGTTACGGGTAAGGATAAGGTTAAGTTAAAGGTTAGGTTAGGTTAAGATAAGGTTAAGGTTACGGTTAAGGTTAAGGTTAAGGTCAAGGTTAATATTAAGTAAAGGTTAAGGTTAAAGTTAATATTAAGGGTATGGTCAAGGTTAGGGTTAGGTTATAGTTAAGGTAAAGGTTAAGGTTAAGGGTAAGGTTATAGTTAGGTTAAGGTTAAGGTTAATGTTAAAGTTAGATTAAGGTAAGGTTAAGGTTACAGATTTAGTCAGGTTAAGGTTATGGTTAATGCTAGGGTAAGGTTAAGGTTGAGGTTAAGGTTAGGTTAAAGTCAAGGTTAAGGTTAGGGTTATTGTTAGGTTAAGGTTAAGGGTACGATTAAGCCCTTAACCTTCCCATAAACTTAACCTTAACCTTAACCTTACTTTAACCTAACCTAACCTAACCTTAACCGTATCCTTACTTGAACCTAACTTTAACTTTAACTTTCCCCTAACCTTAACCCTAACCTTACCCTAATGTCACCCTTAACCTTCAGCTTAATTTTAACCTAACCTTAACCTTAACTTTTCCCTTAACCAAACCTTAACCTCAACCTAACCCTAACCTTGACCTTGACCTTAACCTTAACCTTAACCTGACTAAACCCGTAACCTTAACCATAACCTTAACCTTAAACTAACCTTAACTTTGACTTTACTCTTAACTTAACCTTAACTTTAAGCTAACCTCAACCTTACCTACAGGTTAGCTTAAGCTTAAGGTTAAGGTTAGGTAAGGGTAACGTTAAGGTAATGGGTGTATTCAGGTTAAGATTAAGGGGGTAATTTTAAGGTTAAGGTTAAGTTTAAGGTTAGGTTAAGGGTAAATTTATGGTTAAGGTGAAGGTTAAGGGTAAGGTTAAGGTCAAGGTTACAGGTTTAGTCAGGTTAATGTTAAGGTTAAGGGTTTGGTCAAGGTTAGGGTTAGGTTATAGCTAAGGTTAAGGTTAGGGTTAATGTTATAGTGAAGATTAAGGTTAATACCTTTAACCTTAACCTTAACCTTCACTTTTACCTTAACCTTAAATTTAACTGTAACCTGACCTTAACCTTTACCTTAACTATAACCTTAACAATAACTATGACCTAACCTTAACCTTAACCTTAACTTTACCGTAAACCTTAACCTTAACCTTACCCCTTAACCTTAAACTTAACTTGACTAACCCGTAACCCTAACCTTACCCTTACCTAACCTTAACCTTAACCTAACGTTAACCTTAACTTTACTGTTAACCTAACCTTAACCTTAACTATAACCTAACCCTAACCTTAAATTTAACCTTAACCTTATCTTAAACTTAACCTTCACTATAACCTAACCTTAACCTTGACATTAACTATAACCTAACCCTAACCTTGACCAAACCCTTAACCTTAACCTTAACCTGACTAAACCTGTAACACCTAACCATAACCTTCACCAAACCCTTAACCTTAACCTTAACTTTACCCTTATCCTAATCTTAACCTTAACCTAACCTTAACCTTGACTTTACTCTTAACCTAACCTTAACCTTGACCTTAAGTATAACCTAACCCTAACCTTGACCAAACCTTAACCTTAACCTTACCTTAACTTTAACCTTAACCTTAACCTTCCCATTACCATAACCTTAACCTTAACTTTACCCTTAACCTTAACCTTAACCTTAAGCTTACCCTTACCTAACTTTAACCTTAACCTAACCTTAACCTTGACTTTACCCTTAACCTTAAATTTACCCTTAACCTAACCTTAACCTTAACTTTACCCTTAACCTAACATTAACTTTAAACTTAAATATAACTTAACCCTAACCTTGAATAAAACCTTAACGTTAGGGTTAGGTTATAGTTAAGGTCAAGGTTAAGGTTAGTTTATAGTGAAGGTTAAGTTTAAGATAAGGTTAAGTTTTGGGTCAAGGTTAAGGTTAAGACTAGGGTAAAGGTTAAGGTTAAGGTTAAGGTTAATGTTAAGTTATAGTGAATGTTAAGGTTAAGACCCGTAACCCTAACCTTAACCTTAATCTTTACTTTACCCTTAAGCTAACCCTAACCTTAACCTTAACCTTAACCTTATCTTAACCTTAACTTAACCTTAACCTAACCATAACCTTACCTTTAACCATAACATTGACCTTAACTATAACCTAACCCTAACCTTGACCAAACCGTTAACATTTACATTAATCTTATTCTTTACTTAACCTTAACCCTAATCTTAACCTTAACCTTAACCTTACCCTTAACCTTAACATTAACCTTAACCTAAACCTTAAACTTAACCTAACCTTAACCTTACCACCTTAACATTAACCTTAACTTAAACCTTAAACTTAACCTAACTTTAACCTTAACCTTACCCTAACCTTATGCTAACCTTAACCTTAACTTTACCCTTAACCTTAACCTAACCTTAACCTTATCTTAACCGTAACTATAACCTAACGCTAACCTTGACAAAACCTTAACATTAACCTTAATTTTCCCCTTAACCTAACCTTAACCTTAACCTTAACCTTGAATTTACTCTTAACTTAAGCTTAACCTTCACTATAACCTAACCCTAACCTTGACCAAACCCTTAACCTTAACCTTACCCTTTACCTTGACCTTAATCTTAACTTTAACTATAACCTAACCCTAAGCTTGACCAAACCCTTAACATTAACCTTAACTTAACCTTAACCTTAACCTTACCTTAACCTTGACCTTAACTATAACCTAACCCTAACCTTGACCAATCCCTTAACCTTAACCTAACGTTAACCTTAACTAAACCCTTAACCTTAACCTTCTCCTAACCTTAACCTTAACCTAACCCTAACCTTGACCTGAACCTTAACCTAACCTTACCCTTAACCTTACCTTAACCTTAAACTAACCTTAACCTTAACTTTACCCTTAACCTGTAGTATACCTAGGGGGGATAATATAGGGTATAGAGGGAGGTACCCAAGGGAATAATATGATGTAATAATATAGGAATGATAAATAAATGGGCCATAGTTAATAAATAAAGTGGTTAACCGACATTATGTAAGGGACCACATGTAACTAGGGAATAAAGTAGTAAGCCCATTGTATGGGATGTATGGTATTGAGAGACCCATGGTAATTACCCATGGTATTGCATGTATTAAACCTATATAGAGGCTAGAGACTCTCCATTGAGAGATGTCAAGGATTATTGTATGGGCAAGGATATGGCTTGTGGAGTGATCTCCTGAAGGAGTGAATGTATGGTGTTGCCCTACCTTAAGGGTTTTGATATTAATTAAGATCTGAAGTTTTGTCTTCTATGGTGTTATTTATTGGGCATATTCTCTATTTTTGTATATTTTCTTGTTATATCTACTACAAGTGGTATCAGAGCACTTTCTTGGGCAGAGTTTGGGAGCTTTGTTTTTTCATTTTTTTGCTGGAAATTTTTGGGTGGCAAGTTTGTAGAGCAGATCTGAAACTTTTGGCACAAATTTTTCTGAAATAGATATAATATCTAGATTCCTTATGCAAAAATACCCAACTTAAAAAAAAAATCAGTCGAATCGGAGTCCGGATGAGGGTGATATTGCTGATTTAAATTCAGTTGTGTTGTAGAAATGTTTTTGACGACAATTTGTGTACGACGACTCTCCTGACATTTTTTTTAAGGTTTTGGTGCAAAATTCAAACAACCAATTATAGATCTGAGCTCCCCTTGAAAAATCACCCGATTTCAAAAAAAAAAAATCAGTCAAATTGAAGTTTGGATGAGGGAGTTATCACTGATTTAAAATCTGTCATTTTTTTAGAAATTTTATGACGGTGGGATTGTTGCAGCATAAATATGTGTTTTTAGATTACCTATATCGAAATTTCAGCCACACGAATTGATGCAGAATGACTATTCGATTTCTAAAAACAGGTTATATTAAGGATTTTGAGTTATATTGACCAAGTAATGTCCATTTTAAATTTTTGCCAAAATAAGTGATTTTATTCAAAAACCCTTACTTTGTTTTAGAGGTTTTCACAAGATGAAGTTTACAAGAAAAGATGATGGCCCTAATATTGAAGATTTTTTACAATATCACAAGGCTTAATACCAAAATTTTTGGATATGCTTCATAGGGCTTCATATGAAAGATGAGGCAAATAAATGGTGGACCTCACTTGACAGCTCGGTACGAAAACTTCCCGAGAAAAAACTTGAAAAAGTCTTTTTGGACAAGTGGTCTCAAGCCGGAAAGAAGGATAGTAAGAGCCGTAAAGACTTATTTTCTACTAATATTTCCATATTACGGGTTCATGAAAGTATTCAGAAAGCGAACATCATTGTGTCTATCATTCCTAGTTGCAAGCATAATTGTATCAATGTGAATTTAGCTAAAAAATTGCAAGTTCCAGCAAAGCATATTGAAAACACATAGGTTGATAATGAAGATGTTCAAATTTATAAATATTTGAAGATTTCTATGGGTAAGTATGTGTTGCATTCTGATTTTTATGCTTCAAATATGGATGTTGTGGATGTTGTTTTGGGACACCCTTGGATGGAATCTATTGGTACTATCAATTTTAATGTGCAAAATAAATTCATGAAACTCTAGTATAAAAAGAAGAAAATTACATTGCATGATATTTGCATTAGGAACCATGCAGAGACCGGGGAGGAAGAAGCAAAAATATCTAATGACACAGACACATCAGATGATGAGACTTTGATGGTGGACAGCCAAACACAGACATCAAAGCAAGTACCAACAAAAGAACCAGACACCACTCCATCACCAATAATGGAGGAATTAATGAAAGATATTACATCAGTTAAAGCTTCAACGTATCACCACCCGCATCACCCAGCAAGACAACAACCAGTAAGGTGGCAGAAAATTAGCAACAAGGAAAACAACCCCTGGATGACACATAGAGAGGTGCAATGATCCACTCACAACACATCAGCACAGAAGAACCACCAAAACCTACTTCCATCTCAAGCGAGCGAAGCACCGACTAGATCGAGTGTTCACCTTTCTCTTGGATGGCTAGATACACGTGAATGGTACCATTGGAATAATATTTTGAGTAGATCTTATTATTTGTGTTCTTCTCATGTTTCGGGGACGGAACATGTTTAAGGGGGGTGTACCCATGGTATTCTCAATACCATACATCCAATACAATGGACTTACTAGTTTATTCCCTAGCTACATGTGGTCCCTTACATAATGTGGGTTAACCACTTTATTTATTAACTATGGCCCATTTATTTATCATTATTATATTATTACATCATATTATTCCCTTGGGTACCTCCCTCTGTATCTTATATTATCCCCCCTAGTTATACTACATAACCTAACCCTAATCTTAAGGTCAAGGTTAAGGTTACGTTAAGGGTAAAGTTGAGGTTATGGTTAGGGTAAGGTTAGGATAACATTAAGGTTAAGGTTATGGTTAAGGTAAGGTTAGGGTTATGGTTAAGGTTAAGGTTAAGGTCAAGGTTAAGTTAGGTTAAGGTAAAGTTAAGGTTACAGTTAAGTCAAGGTTAAGGTTAAGGTTTTGGTCAAGGTTAGGATTAGGTTAAGGTTAAAGGTGAAGGTTACGAGTAAGGTTAAGGTTAAGGTTATGGTTAAGAGTAAAGTTAAGGTTAGGTTAAGGTTAAGGTTAGGTTATAGTTAAGGTCAAGGTTAGGTTAAGGTTAAGGTTAGGTAAAGGTTAAGGGTAAGGTTAAGGTCAAGGTCAAGGTTAACCTTAAGCTAACCTTAACCTTAACCTCAACCCTAACCTTAACCTTAAATTTACCCTTAGGTTATGGGTTTCGTCATTTAAAGGTTAAGGTTAAGGGTTTGTTCAAGGTTAAGGTTAAGGTGAAGGTTAAGGGTAAGGTCAAGGTTAAGGGTAAAGTTAAGGTTAAGGTTATGGGTTTAGTAAGGTTAAGGTTAAGGTTATGTTTAAAGTTAAGGTTAGGTTATAGTTAAGGTAAAGATTAAGTTAAGGTTAAGGTTAGGTAAAGGTTAAGGGTAAGGTTAAGGTCAAGGTCAAGGTCAAGGTTAACCTTAAGCTAACCTTAACCTTAACCTCAACCCTAACCTTAACCTTAAATTTACCCTTAGGTTATGGGTTTCATCATTTAAAGGTTAAGGTTAAGGGTTTGGTCAAGGTTATGGTTAAGGTGAAGGTTAAGGGTAAGGTCAAGGTTAAGGGTAAATTTAAGTTTAAATTTATGGGTTTAGTAAGGTTAAGGTTAAGGTTAAGGTTAAGATGAAGGTTAAGGGTAAGGTCAAGGATAAGGGTAAAGTTAAAGTTAAAGTGAAGGTTAAGGTTAAGGTTAGGGGAAGGTTAAGGTTAAACTTAGGTTAAGGTAAGAGTTTGGTCAAGGTTAAGGTTAAGGGTTTAGGTTAAGGTTAAGGTTAAGGTTTTGGTAAAGGTTAGGGTTAGGTTAGAGTTAAGGTTAAGGTTAGATTAAGGGTAAGATAAGGTTAACGTTAAGGTTAAGGTTATGGTTAGGTTAAGGTCAAGGTGAAGGTGAAGGTTAAGGGTAAATCCAAGGTTAAGGTTAAGGTTAACGTTAGGGTAAAGGTTGAGGTTAAGGTTAAGGGTTTGGTCAAGGTTAGGGTTAGCTTATCCCTTAAAGTTAGGGTAAAGTTAAAGTTAAGGTTAACGTTAAATTAAGGTTAAGGTTAAGGTTAGGTTAAGGGTAATGTCAAGGTTAAGGTCAATGTTAGGGTTAGGTTATAGTTAAGGTCAAGGTTAAGGCTAGGTTAAGATTAAGGTCAAGGTTAGGGTTAGGTTATACTTAACGTTAAGGTTAAATTCAAGGTTAAGGATTTTGGCAAGGTTAGGGTTAGGTTGTACTTTACGTTAAGGTTAAAGTCAAGGTTAAGGATTTTGTCAAGGTGAGGGTTAGGTTATAGTTAAGGTCAAGGTTAAGGTTAGGTTAAGGTTAAGGTTAAAGGTTTGGTCAAGGTTAGAGTTAGGTTATAGTTAAGGTTAAGGTTACGGGTTTAGTCAGGTTAAGCTTAAGGTTAAGGTTTTGGTCAAGGTTAAGGTTAAGGGTTTGGTCAACGTTAAAGTTAAGGTTAAGGTTAAGATAAAGTTAAAGTTAAGGTTAAGGTTACTTTAAGGTTAAGGTTAAGGGTTTGGTCAAGGTTAGGGTTAGGTTAAGGGGGTAAGGCTAATGTTAAGGTTAAGGGTTTCGTCAACGTTAGGGTTAGGTTATAGTTAAGGTCAAGGTTAAGGTTAAGTTATAGTTAAGGTTAAGGTTAAGGGTTTGGTCAAGGTTAGGGTTAAGTTAAGGGGTTAAGATTAAAGTTAAGGTTAATATTAAGGTTAAGGGTTTCGTCAAGTTTAGGGTTAGGTTATAGTTAAGGTTAAGGTTAGGGTTAGGTTATAGTTATGGTCAAGGTTAAGGTTAGTTTAAGGTTAAGATTAGGTTAAGGGTAAAGTTAAGGTTATGGTTAGGGTAAGGTTAAGGTTAATCGTAAAGATAAAGTTATGGTTAAGTTTAAAGGTCAAGGTTAAGGTTAAGTTAGTTTAAGGTAAGGTTAAGTTTACGGTTAGGTTAAGGTTAAGGTTATGTTAAGTTAAGGTTAAAGTTAAGATTAAGGTTAGTTTAAGGGTAAAGTTAAGGTTAAGGTTAGGTTTAAGGTTAGGGGAAGGATAAGGTTAAGGTTAAGGTTACGGTTATGGTTAGGTTAAGGTGACGGTTAAGGGTAAGGTTAAGGTTAAGGTGAAGGTGAAGGTTAAGGTTAAGTTAGGTTAAGGTTAAGGTTAAGGTTATGGTTATGGGAATATTAAGGTTAAGGTTAAGGTTAAGTTAAGTTTAAGGGTAAGGGTTTGGTCAAGGTTAGGGTTAGGTTATAGTTAAGGTCAAGTTAAGGTTAAGGTTAAGGTTAATTTAAGGTTAAGGTTAAGGGTAAAGATAAGGTTATTGTTAAGGTTATATTTAGAGTTAGGTTATAGTTAAGGTTAAGGATAGGTTAAGGGTAAAGTTAAGGTTAAGGTTTGGTAAAGTTAAAATTAAGGTCAAGGGTAAGGTTAAGGTTAAGGCTATGTTAATGTTAACGTTAGGTTAAGGTTAAGGTTTTGGGATGGTTAAGGTTAAGGTTAAGGGTTTGGTCAAGGTTAAGGTTAGCTTATAGTTAAGGTCAAGGTTAAGGTTATGGTTAAGGTAAGGTTAAGATAAAGTTAAGGGTATGGTTTTAGTAAGGTTAAAGTTCATGTTAAGGTCAAGGTCAAGGTAAGGTTAAGGGTAAAGTTTAGGTTAACCTTGACCTTGACCTTAACCTTCACCTTAACCTTAACATTAACCTAACCTTAACATTAACTTTAACCTTAACCTTACCTTGAAATTAACCTTAAACTAACCTTAACCTAACCTAAAACTTAACCCTAACCTTAACCTTGACCTTAAAATAACCATTAACCTTGACCTTAACCTTTACTTAACCTTAACCTTAACCATAACCTTAACCTTAAACTTATCCTTAATATTAACCTTGACTTTACTCTTAACGTAACCTTAACCTTGACCTTAACCTTAACCTTAACCTGACTAAACATGTAACCTTAACCTTACCCTTAACTATAACCTAACCCTAACCTTCACCAAACCCTTAACCTTGACCTTAACCATAACCTTAACCTTAACCTGACTAAACTTGTAACCTTAACCTTACCCTTAACTATAACCTAACCCTAACCTTGACCAAGCCCTTAACCTTAACCTTAAATTTAACCTTAACCTTCCCCTAACCTTAACCCTAACCTTAACCTTAACTTTACCCTTAACTTAACCTTAACATTAACTTTAACCTTAACCTAATCTTAACTTTAACCTAACCTTAACTTAACCTAACCTTAACTATAAACTAACCCTAACCTTGACCAAACCCTTAACCTTAACCTAACTATAACCTTACCCTTAACCTTAACCTTGACCTTAACTATAACTTAACCCTAACCTTGACCAAACCTTTAAAATTAACCTTAACCTAACCTTAACCATGACCAAACCCTTAAAATTAACCTTAACCTTAACCGTAACCTGAACCTTAACCTAATCTTAACCTTAACGTAACTGTAACCTTAACCTAACCTTAACCTTACCCATAACCTAACCCTAACCTTGAACAAACCTTAACCTTAACCTTCCCATAATCTTAACTTTGACCTTAACTATAACCTAACCTTAACCTTGACCAAACCCTTACCCATAACCTTAACCTTGACCTTAACCTTACCGTAACCTAACTTTAACCTTAACCTTCCCATAACCTTAACCTTTACCTAAGCTTCCCATAACCATAACCTTAACCTTAACATTAACCTTACCTTAACCTAACCTTAAGCTTAACCTTACCGTTAACCTTCAACTTAACCTTAACCTTGACTTTACCCTTAACCTAACTTTAACCTTACTCTTAACCTTCAACTTAACTTGAACCTTGACTTTACCCTTATCCTAACCTTAACCTTACCCTTAACCTTCAACTTAACCTGAACCTTGACTTTACCCTTAACATAACCTTAACCTTAACTATAACCTAACCCTAACCCTAACCTTAAACCTTAACCTTAAACGTAACTTTACCCTTAAGGTTAAGGTAAGGGTAAGGTTAAAGCTAAGGCTAAGGTTAAGGTTCAGGTTAAGGTTAAGATAAGGTTAAGGCGAGGTTAAGGTCAAGGCTAAGGTTATGGGTTTAGTTATGTTAAGGTTAAGGTTAAGGTCAAGGGTTTGGGAAGGTTAAGGTTAAGGTTAAGGTTAAGGTTTGGTTAGGGTTAGGTTATAGTTATGGCTAAGCTAAGGTTAATATTAGTTGAAGGTTAAGGTTATGGTTATGGTTAAGGTTAAGGGTAAGGTTATGGTTATTGACCTAACCCTAACCTTGACCAAACCCTTAACCTTAACCTTAAACCTTAACCTTAACCTTAACTTGAACCTTTACTCTAACCTTAACCTTAACCTTAACCTTAACTTTACCTTAACCTTGACTTTACCCTTAAGCTAACCTTAACCTTAACATTAACCTTAACCTAACCTGAACCTTAACCTTAACCATGACCTTAACATTAACCTAACAATAACCTTAACCTTAATGATAATCTTATCTTTACCCTTAACCTTAACCTAACCCAAACCTTAACTTTACCCTTAACCTAACCTTAACCTTAAACTTAACCTAACCGTAACCTTGACCAAACCATTAACCGTAACCTTAACCTAACCCTTAGCCTTAACTTTAACCTTAACCTTTACCTTAACTTAACCTTAACCTAACCTTAACCTTAGCCTTATGTTAACCTTAACCTAACCTTAACCTTGACTTTACCCTTAACATAACCTTAACCTTAACCTTAACCGTACCCATAACTTTATCTTAACCTTAACCTAACCTAATATTAACCTTAACATTAACCCTAACCTTAACATTAACCTTAACCAAACCATTAACATTAACCTTAACTTAACCTTTACCTTAACCTTAACCTTACCTTAACCTTGAACTTAATTATAAACTAACCCTAACCTTAACCTAACCTTACCCATAACTTTAACCTTAAGGTTAGGGCTAAGGTTAGGGTTAAGGTTAAGGTTAAGGATAAGGTTAAGGTTAAGGTTAGGTTTAAGTTAAGGGTAAGGGTAAGGGTAAGGTTACAGTTAAGGTAAGCATAAAGTTAAGATTAGGTTAAGGGTATGGTTAACAGTAAGGTTAAGGTTAAGGGTAAAGTCAAGGTTAAGGTTAAGGTTAAAGTTTGGTTAAGGTTAGGGTTAGGTTATAGTTAAGGTCAAGGTTAAGTTTAAGTTTAAGGTTAAGGTTACGGGTTTAGTCAGGGTAAGGTTAACGTTAAGGTTAATGTTAAGGGTAAGGTCAAGGTCAAGGTTAAGGTTACATTAAGGGTAAGGTCAAGGTCAAGGTTAAGGTTACATTAAGGGTAAAGTCAAGGTTAAGGTTACGTTAAGGGTTTGGTCAAGGTTAAGGTTAGGTTAAGGTTAGGGTTAGGCTATAGCTAAGGTCAAGGTTAAGTTTAAGGTTAAGGTCAAGGTTAAGGTTACAGGTTTGGTGAGGTTAAGGTTAAGGTTAAGGTTAGTGTTAAGTGTAAGGTCAAGGTAAAGGTTAAGGTTACGTTAAGGGTAAAGTTAAGGTTAAGGTTACGTTAAGGGTTTGGTCAAGTTAAGGTTAGGTTAAGGTTAAGGTTAGGTTATAGTTAAGGTCAAGGTTAAGTTTAAGGTTCAGGCTAAGGTTAAGGTTAATGTTAAAGTCAATGTTAAGTTTAATGTTAAGGGTTTGGTCAAGGTGATGGTTAGGTTATAGTTAAGGTCAAGGTTAAGGTTAAGGTTAAGGATATGGGAAGGTTAATGTTAAGGTTACAGGTTTAGTCAGGTTAAGGCGAAGCTTAAGTTTAAGGTTAGGTTAAGGGTATAATCAAGGTTAAGGTTAAGGTTAATGGTAAAGTCAAGGTTAAGGGTAAAGTTAAGGTCAAGGTGAAGGTTAAGTGTAAGCTTAAATTTAAGGTTAAGGTTATAGGTAAGGTTAAGGTTAAGGTCAAGGTAAAGGTTAAGGTTAAGTTAGGTTAAGGTAAGGTTAAGGTTACGGTTATGGTTAGGGTAAGGTTAGGGTTATGTTATAGTTAAGGTTAAGGTTAAGGTTAAGGGTAAAGTTAAGGTCATGGTTAGGGTTAGGTTATAGTTTTTGTTAAGCCTAGGTTAAGGGTAAAGTGAAGGTTAAGGTTAATGTTAAGGTTATGGGTTTAGCAAGGTGAAGGTTAAGGTTAAGGTTAGGTTAAGTTTAAGGGTGAAGGTTAAGGTTACAGGTCTTAAATTTAACCTTACCCTACCTTCACCCCTTAACCTTCACCCTAAACCTTAACCTTAACCTTCACTATAACCTAACCTTAACCTTGACATTAACTATAACCTAACCTCGACCTTAACCTTAACCTTACCTTTACCTTAACCTTAACCTAACCTTCCCATAACCTTTACCTTAACCTAGCTTTAAATTTAACCTTCCCCTAACCTTAACCTTAACCTTACCCTAACCTTAAACTTAACTTTACCCATAACCTTAATCTTACCTTAGCCTAACCTAACCTTAACATTAACCTTAACTTTATCTTAACCTTAACCTTCCCATCACCTTAACCTTAACCATAACCTAATATTAACCTTAACTTTACCCTTAACGTAACCTGAACCTTAAACTTAACCTAAACCTTAACCTTCCGACAACCATAACCTTAACTTTACCCTTAACCTTAATCTTAACATTAACCTTATCTTAACCTTAACCTAACCTTAACCTTGATTTTACCCTTAACATAAGCTTAACCCTAAGGGTAAAGTTAAGTTAACCTTACCCTTAACTTTACATTAACCTTAACCTTTACTTAACCTTAAGGGTTAGGTTAAGGTTAAAGTTATGGGAAGGTTAAGGTTAACCTTGAATTTACCCTTAACATAACCTTAACCTTAACTATAACCTAACCCTAACCTTGACCTTAACTTTACCCTTAACCTTGACCTTAACCTTAACCTTACCTTAACCTAACCTCAACCATAACCGTAACCTTAACCTAACCTTCAACATAACTTTACAATTAAACTAACCCTAACCTTGACCAAACCCTTAACCTTACCCTTAACCTTAACCTGACTAAACCCGTAACCTTAACCTTACTCTAATATTAACCTTAACCTAACCTTAACCTTGACTTTTCTCTTAACCTAACCATAACCTTAACCTTAAACTAACATTAACCTTAACCTAACATAACCTTAACCTTGAACTTAATCTTAACCTTAACCTTAAATATAACCTAAACCTAACCTTACCCTAAACATAACCTAACCCTAACCTTAACCTTACCCTCAACCTTATCTTAACCTTAACCTTCATTATAACCTAAACTTAACCTTAACCTTAATCTGACTAAACTTGTAACGTTAACCTTCCCTTAACCTAACTTTAACCTTAACCTTAACCTTAACCATAAGCCTAACCTTGACCAAACCCCTAAACTTAACCTTAACCTTACTAAACCCAAAACCTTAACCTTAAACTTAACCTAACTAAACCTGTAACCTTAACTTTAATTTTAACCTAACCTTAACCTTACCCTTAACCTAACTTAACCTTGACCTTGACCTTGACCTTGACCTTAACCTTAACCTTAACCTTACCCTTAACCTTCACCTTAATCTTAACCTTAACCTTGAATTTACCCTTAACCTAACCTTAACCTTAAATATAAGCTAACCCTAACCTTGACCTTAACTTTACCCTTAACCTTTACCTTATCCTTAAAATTAACCTTTACTTTGACCTTAAACTAACCTTAGCCTTAACATTAACCTTAACCTTAACCTTATCTTACCCTTAATATAACCTTCACCTTAACCTAACCTTAAGTTTAACCATAACCTAACATTGAACATAACTTTACCTTAACCTTGACTTTACCCTTAACCTAACCTTAACATTAACCTTAACCTAAAAAAACCCATAAGGTTAGGGTAAAGTTAAAGTTAATGTTAAGGTCAAGGTTAAGGTCAAGGTCAAGGTAAGGTTATGGTTATGTTAAGGTTAAGGTTAAGGTTAGGTTAAAATTAAGATAAGGTTAAGGTTAAGGTTAGGTTAAGGGTAAAGTCAAGGTTATGGTAAAGGTTAAGGTTAAGGTTAAGGGTAAGGTTAAGGTAAGGGTAAGGTTAAGATTACATTAAGGTAAAGGTTATGGTTAAGGGTAAAATCAAAGTTAAGGTTAAGGTTATCTAAAGGTAAAGGTTATGGTTAGAATTAGGGTTAAGGGTAAAGTCAATGTTAAGGTTAGGTTAAGGTTATGGTCAAGGTTAGGGTTAAGTTATAGTTAAGGTCAAGGTTAAGGTTAAGGTTAAGGTTAAGGTGAAGGTTAATTTAAGGTTAATGTTAAGGGTTTGGTTAATATTAAGGTTATAGTTAAGGTCAAGGTTAAGGTTAAGGTTATGGTTAAGGTTAAGGTTAGGTAAAGGTTAATGTTAAGAGTAGGTTATAGTGAAGATTAATGTTAAGACCCGTAACCTTAAACCTTAACATTAACCTAACCTTAAACTTAACCTTATCTTAACTTTAAGTTTAACCTTAACCTTAACTTTACCCTTAACCTTACCTTAACCATAACCTTAACCTAACCTTACCCTTAACCTTATCTTAACCTTAAACCTTAACCGTAAGATTAACCTTGACCTTAATTATAACCTAACCCTAACCTTGACCAAACCCTTAACATTAACCTTAACCTTAACGTTACCTTAACCTTAACCTTAACCTTAACATTAACCTTAACCATAACCTTACCCTAAGCATAATCTTAACCTTACCCTAACCTTACCCTAACCCTAACCTTAACCTAACCTTAACCAAACCCTTAACCCTAACCGTAACCTTAACCTAACCTTAACCAAACCCTTAACCTTAACCTAAACCTAACATTAACCTTGAATTTACCCTTAACCTAACTTTAAACTTAACTATAACCTAACCCTAACCTTGACCTTAACTTTACGCTTAACCTTGACCTTAACCTTAACCTAAACCTTGACCTTGAATTTACCCTTAACCTAACCTTCACCTTAACCTTAACTTTAACCTGACTAAAACAATAACCTTAACCTTAACCTAACCTTAACATTGACCTTAACTATAACCTTACCCTAACCTTGACCAAATCTTAACTTACCATTAACCTTAACCTTCCCATAACTTGAACCTTAACCTTAACCATAACCTAACCTTAAACTTGACCTTAACTATAACCTAACCCTAACCTTGACCAAACCCTTAACCTTAACCTTAATCTTGACCTTAACCTTAGTCGTTACATAACCCTAACCTTACCCTAACCTTAAACCTAACCATAACCTTAACTTTACCCTTAACCTAACCTTAACTTTAACCTAACCTCAACCATAACCTTAACTTAACCTTAATGTTAACCTTACCCTTAACCTTATATTAACCTTACCTTAACCATAACCTTAACCTTGACCTTAACTATAACCTAACCCTAAGCTTGACCAAACCCTTAACCTTAACCTTAACCTTAACTTTACCCTTAACCTAACCTTAATCTTAACCCCACCCTTAACCTTGACCAAACCCTTAACCTTAACCTTAACATGAACCTTAACCTTAAGGGTTTGGGAAGGTTAAGGTTAAGGGTAAGATAAAGCTAAGGTTAAGGATAAGGGTAAAGTCAAGGTTAAATTTAGGTTATAGTGAAGGTTAAGGTTACGACCCGTAACCTTAACCTTGACCTTACCCTTATCCTTAAGCTTAACTTTAACCCTAACCTTGACTTTACCCTTAACTTAACCTTAACTTTCACTATAACCTAACCATAAGCTTGACCAAACCCTTAACCTTAACCTTAAACTTATCCTTAAATTTACCCTTAACCTGACCTTAACCTTAACCCCACCCTTAACCTTGACCAAACCCTTAACCTTAACCTTAACGTGAACCTTAAACCTAACCTTAACCTTGACTTTACACTTAAACTTAACCTTAACTTGATTAAACCCGTAACCTAAACCTTAACCTTGACCTTAACTATAACCTAACCCTAACCTTAACCTTCAGTTTACCCTTAACATAACCTTAACCTTGACTTTACCTAACCAAAGTTAAGGTTAAGGTTAAGGTTGATGTAAAGGTTAAGATAAGGTTAAGGTTAGGTTAAGGTTACGGGTTTAGTTGGGTTAAGATTAAGGGTAAGGTCAAGGTTAAGGTTAAGGGTAAGACAAGGTTAAGGTTAAAGTTAAGGTTAAGGTTAGGTTAAGGTCAAGGTCAAGGTTAATGTCAAGGTTAGGGGTAAAGTTGAGGTCAAGGTTAGGGTTTAGGTTATAGATAAGGTTAAGGTTAGGTTAAGATAAAGACAAGGTGAAGGTTAAGGTGAAGGTTAAGGGTAAGGCTAAAGTTAAGGGTGATGCCTTGAATTTACTCTTAACTTAACCTTAACCTGCACTATGACCTAACCCTAACCTTGACCAAACCTTTAACCTAACCTTAACCTTAACCTTCCCATAACCAACACCTTAACATTAACCCTAACCTAATCTCAACCTTAACCTTAACCTTGACCTTAAGGGTAAGGTTTGGCAAAGGTTAAGGTTAGGTTATAGTTAATATTGAGGTTAAGGTTAGGTTAAGGTTAAGGTTAAGGTTAAGGTTAATATTAAGGTTAAGTTAAGGTTAATGTTAAGGGTTTGGTTAGGGTAAGGTTAAGGGTAAGGTTAAGGTTAAGGGGTTAAGTTAAAGTTAAGGTAAAGTCAAGGTTAAGGTTAAGGTGAAGGTTAAGGTCAAGGTTAGGTTAAGGGTAAAGTCAAGGTTAAGCTTAAGTTTAAGGTGAAGGTTAATGTTAAGGTTAAGGTTAAGGTTATGGTTAAGGTTAACGTTAAGGTTAAGGTAAAGGGTAAAGATAAGGTTATGGTTAATTTTATGTTAAGGGTAAAGTAAAGGTTAAGGTTAATTTAAGCTTAAGATTAAGGTTATGATGAAGATAAGGTTAAGATAAGGTTAAAGGTAAGGTTAAGGTTAAGGTTATGGTTAAGGTAAGGTTAAGTGTAAAGTTAAGGTTAAGGTTATGGTAAAGTTAAGATAAGTTTAAGGGTAAGGTCAAGGTCAAGGTCAAGGTCAAGGTCAAGGTTAAGGTTAATGTTAAGGTCAAGGGTAAGGTCAAGGTTATGGTTATGGAAAGGTTAAGGTTGTGGTTAGGGTAAGGTTAAGCTTAAGCTTAAGGTTAAGGTTAGGGTTAAGGTTATGGGAAGGTTAAGGTTAAGATTAAGCTTAAGTTAAGGTTAAGGTTAAGGTTTTTTCAAGGTTAGGATTAGGTTATGGTTAATGTTAAGGTTAGGTTAAGGGTAAATTCAAGGTTAAGCTTATGGTTATGGGAAGGTTAAGGTTAAGGTTAAGGGGTTAAGGTTGGGTTAAGTTTAAAGTCAAGGTAAAGGTTAAGGTGAAGGTTAAGGTTAATGTTAAGGTTATGTTTATGGGAATATTAAGGTTAAAGTTAATTTTAAGGTTAAGGTTAAGGTTTTAGTCAAGGTTAGGGTTAGGTTATAGTTAAAGTTAAGGTTAAGGTCAAGTTTAAGGTTAAATTTAGATTAAGGTTAAGGTCAAGATCAAGGTCAAGGTCAAGGTTAAGGTTCAGGTTAGGTTAAGGGTAAGGTTAAGGTTAGGATTAGGTTATAGCTAAGGATATGGATAGGGTAAGGTTAGGGTTAGGTTATAGTTAAGGTTAAGGTTAGGTTAAGGTTAAGGTTGAGGTTATGGTTATGGTTATGGGAAGGTTAAGGTTAAGGTTAAGGGTTTGGTCAATGTTAGGGTTAGGTTATAGTTAAGGTTAAGGTTAGGTTGGGTTATAGTTTAAGTTAAGGTTAAGGTTAAGATTAGGTTATAGTGAAGTTTAAGGTTAAGACCCGTAACCTTAACATTGACCTTACCCTTATCCTTAACCTTAACTTTAACTCTAACCTTGACTTTACCCTTAACTTAACCTTAACCTTCACTATAACCTAACCCTAACCTTGACCAAACCCATAAATTTAACCTTAACCTTACCCTTAACCTTATTAAAGCCGTAACCTTAACCTTAACCTTAACGTTAACCAAACCCGAACGTTGACCAAACCCTTAACATTAACCTTAACCAAACCCTTAACCTTAACCTTAACTCGACTAAACTCATAACCTTAATCTTAACCTTAACCTTAACTATAACCTAACCCTAACCTTGACCAAACCCTTAACCTTAACCTTCCCCTAACCTTAACCCCAACCGTAACCTTAACTTTACCCTTAACCTAACCATAACATTAAATTTAACCTTAACTTAACCTAACCTTAACCTTAACCTTAACCTTAACCAAACACTTACCCTTGACTTTAACCTTAACCTTAACCTAACTAAAATCGTAACCTTAACCTTAACCTAACTTTAACCTTGACCTTATCCTAACATAACCTTAACCTTAAAATTAATCTAACCGTGACCTTGACCAAACGCTTAACCTTAACTATAACCTAACCATAACCTTGACCTTAACTTTACCCTTAACCTTGACCTTAACCTTAACTTAACCTTAACTTTACCCTTAACCTAATCTTAACCTTAACCTAACCTTAACCTTGACTTTACCCTTAACCTAACTTTGACCTTGACCTTAAATATAACCTAACCATAACCTTGACGAAACCTTAACCTTAACCTTAGCCTAATCATAACCTTAACCTAACCGTAAGCCTAACCTAACCTTAACCTTAACCTAACTATAAACTTACCCTTTGTTGTGGATGATTTTGTCACCCTCCTAGAGACAGTCTAGAGTTGCCATAGACCAGTGCCTAGGACATCTTAATATAGCAAGGAGTCCATTATAGTTTGGGTTGTCAGTCCAAGGGGCTCACTTACTATCTCTTGTTAAACAAGGAAATTGAAAATAGCTTGAATAGGTCCCAATTCTCCTTCAGTGGCTGATACACAGATAGGAATAAAGTACAGACATCAGGTAAAACTTCAGTATGATAGCATCAGACAGCTAAGAGACCGTTTTACTATAAAGAGGGCCGATTCAAATAATATATTACAGAAATCAGATATCAAGGAGTGCGGGCAAGAAAGAAACATGAGAAGATATTACTGACAAAAGGGCGCATCAATTTACGAATCCTTAAGCCATTAATATAGCAGAGATTATGAAATGAGTGAACATGGAACAATATATCACTTCTAGGCCTATTTAAAGCGCTTGACTAATTCCAGAAAGGGCACCACTTAAGATGAATCCTTACTGCAAATTAGTGAGCCACTCGCATTCTAGAACATGATACAAGAAGAAAGTTTGCAATAAAGGATGATATATTAACACATGAGATAAATTACATACTGCAATATACCAAAGTCCAGAATCCTCAATACAGTCATAACCCCTCCTCACTGAGACCCAACGGGCTCTGAAACTTCATACAGAAATGTCACAAGATGGATACAATAGTCTTCTAGCTGCACAGCTTGCTTACAGAAATCTGGAACCCTAACAATGTCTTATTTTTTGATATTTATAGAGAGGAGAGAAACTTCTGGAGGGAGAGGTAGGTATCTACACTTATTACTCTAAATTGGAAAAGAAAGGCGGGGAAACCCTACGCCTTCTTCATGAATGACTAGCTATAAATGAATATACCTAACAACCTGTATACAGAAATTAATGCCGGGAGATAAAAATCTCTTTATGTACAAGACAGAAAATAATAAAATATGTACATCGAGATGCTTTTAGCTGAAGAAAAATCTGATGCCGTGAGGGGCCTGAGCTGGCCTGCAACTCTGGTACCGTACTCTTGGCCTTTGAATTCTGAATTTGAAGTCTGAACCTTAAATGCGTGGCGAAATTCTCTGGAGGGTTTTGTAACTCTCCGCCTGTGTTTTCTTTAATAACAGTCATTTCATGTACCGGCTTCATCTTTTTTATTTAAGTTCGCTCACAGGAGATCATCTTCTGATATGCTATTAATTCTCTGAAATGGAGGCGACAGATTGATATGCCCCCTTATGCTTGATTTGAAAACCTGCAAAACCCTGAAAATGTTAAAAGAAAACTGACTCAGACGAGGACGGAGGCGACGGAGGTATGAATGGAGGAGATGATGGGGACACAGACCGAAGATGGTGACATACGGGGTGTCGGGAGCGAACAATGAAGGTTTTTGCCAACAGAACACAGTGTCGCACAGTGGGGGCAGAAAGGAAAACTAGCGACAAAGGTGAATAAAACACATAAATATACGCATATATATATATAGGTACGGAGGGGTATATGGGGGGAAGACACGTAGGTTAACAGGGGACCAAAGAAGGGATGACGGGCGAGGACTCCTACGCGAAGGTTGGTGGAAGCACACTGCAAGGGGCCGTGGGACCTATGTACGTGGAAAAGGATGTATGCAATCCATTTTGTTGCAACTCCGCCGTCTAGATGGAGAGATCTGATATCTCGATTTGCCTCGTGAATCCCGCCGTCTCGCCCCTGCTGAAGTTTAACGCGCTGGGATGGGCGTTTCCGTTCGTATTTGTGAACACGTGGCACCTCCCGTGTGGGATCGCCGGCTCGTGGGCAATACCGCCCCGTCATCAAAAGTGGTGCTGTGGAAGATACCACCGAAGCCTTGTGCGTGGGTACGATGCGGGGCCCCTCCTTATAAGTTTGATGCCGCGCTCGCTGATTTAATTGAATCGACTTGCTATAACAGTCATCCGGGACTTAAATGACAACCCCTTATCTTCTACTCGTGGTCCTGGACTCGGGTCTTATGAAAATCAAGGCGGGAGGGGCTAAGATCTAAGGGGCTTAGGTCCGATATATAAAATATGGAATTTTTAACATTCGAACGGAGTATTTTTTTAGAGCGGCATGGGGGTTTTTTAGCCATGAAATATGATGGAAACAGGTTTGAAAGGGATCGATGGCTAAATCTGAATGGAGGGGAAAAATGTACAACATCGG